>NHZP01000016.1:600000-1114002 GCA_003313425.1 Pseudopyrenochaeta lycopersici | reverse complement strand
TTATCTTATAAAACAGATAAATTACTATACCTAGAAAAGAAACTAAACTATTTTAGAACTATATTATAAATATAGGCCTAGAACCTTAAGGAGCACTCTGCTGCATTTACTAAATTTATATAAGAGAAAACTGGTTTTATTACAGCTATTAATTACAGTAACGTGAAGGAGGCTGTACTATTTAACGCTTCCGTGGTAGCAGTTACAAGTCCTCTTCCTCCTCTTTATCTGCGCTACTAATATTTATAAAACCCTCCTTAACGCTATCTAGATTATCTATCTAGGCTAGAAGCTTAAATAGATTATCTACCTCATTATAATCTCCTCTATCCTCCTCTACCCGCTGCTCTCCTTCCTAAAGGATAGCATATTTAAAGAAAAGAATTAACTAGATTTCTGAGCGCCTAGGCGGTGCCTTTAGTTACTAATTACGTCCTTAGCAGTATTAAAAACACGCTTAACACTAACTGTAGTAATCTAGATTAGTAAAATATCTCTTACAACTTAGGTAAGCTTAGGATAGGTAGCCTTATTTGCTTTCTACTAATCTAGGATATTAAAAGAATTACCTGCTATAATATAAGGGGTGCTAAAGTAGGATTCTCCCTCTTAGCGAGTTTACCCTTTCTCCTCTTCTACCTCCTTAGGGTCTACATCCTAACTCTCGTCAGATGCTAACCCTGTATATAAGAGGCTACTTAATTACAAATAAACTAGGGATAGAGGTTTCCAGAACTACTCTATACTTTATAAACGTTAAGGATAAGTTAATAAGAACAAAGTAGAGCTACTAGTTTCTTAACTATCGTATTAATTAAGATATTCAAGAAATTGTTAGCAGTAGTTATATTTATCCTAGGCATCCTACGTATTGTCCTAGAGCTGCCGTTAGATTATTTACTATAATAAATAGCTGTAATAATAGTACCTTATACACTGTAAGCTTCTGTAATAGATCTAGGATAGTAGCGCAATTAAAGAGGTATCCGCGCTCTGCCTCTGTCTTAGAGTAATATTTACTTAGTTTTAATTAACCCTTTTTAGCTGCTGCCTTTACTACTGCTGGCTACTCTTTATTATCTCTATTTTCTAAATCTTCACCTAGCTCTTCTGTTATCTAGTCTAGGAAATTAAAAAGCCGGTTATATATAAGCTAAATATACTAAATTTAAGGCTTCTAGTTTTAGCTTAGCGAATTAGTTACGTCCTTAAATCTCTTAAGCATATCACAAATAAGCTTAAGGTAGTGCTATTTAGTTAAAGATAGCTAGAGTCGCTTAAGATCACAGAAATCTACGTTAGTACAATCGCTATTACTTATAACCCTCGCAGGTGCTTTCAGATTAATTTCCTGCTTAAGCTATTTATTAATATATGCCCAGAGCGTAACCGCACGCTTACACATATTAAAGGTTAAGTTCCATTAAGTCTTTATATCCTGTATAACTAAAAGTCGTTCTTTTAGCAGTAGAAGACTCTGTGTATTAATAAACCGCTCGTAGCGTTAGGGTAATCAATTAATAGCTTTGCAGATTATTTAGAGCTATCTGTAGCTTAGTCTATAATAAATAGCTGTAATAATAGCTAACTTACTTTGCGAAGAGAGTTTAGGACTAATATTTTAGTGTATATTTCTTTTATATAGCGCTGTTGTAGATTTTCCTTAACCTTAAGCTTAGTAGGAGCTGTTAGTTTAAAGTGCTAGATAGTATCCTAAACAACAAGATTAATAATATAAGCTAGGCATAGAATTGTATTTTCTGTGGTATTCTAAATAATATCCTCTTCTTGTAATTTTGTTTGGATAGTACGAGCTAACGTGCCGTTATTACTAGCATTATCGCAGGTAATAGCTAAAAGTTACTGTTTAGTATTTATATTATTTAGAAGCTGTAATACTTCTACTGTAATAGACGCGCCTATATAGCTCCCGCGGATAGGGATAAAATTAAGTAGTTTCTTATAAAGTTGCTAGTCGTTCATAATATAGTATCCCTTTACTGCGAGAAAGCTAAGGTAATTTCCTGCGGACCAGGCGTCTAAGGCGATTAAAATTTTTGTATTTTCTCTAAGGTCGTCTAGGAGAGAAGCCCTAGCTGCTTTAACTTAAGCCTAGAAGATTAACTAGAATTTATAACAGGTAATTATTACAGGATTAGGCTGAAGGAACTAGAGAAAGCGTTAAAAGGACGACTGCTTTACTGTTTAGAAAGACTAGTTATAATCTATTACTACCTGTACGAGTTCTCTCTTAAAAGTAATTGCAGAGTATAGTAGAACTAATTACTCTGTATTACTATTTAAAGGTCGCGAAAAACAAGTTATAAGTAAAAGTAACTAAGTATAAACTAGAACTTAAGTCTCCTTATAAAGCTGAGATTTTTGGTAATTTAAAAGGTGCTTAGTGCTGATCGCATTAACCACTAGATGTTAAAGTATATATCCGCAGTTAAAACAGAATATATATAGTTAACTATTAATAATTTGTGCAGCCTTACTAAATTAACTCTAGATTAGGCTATAACGTAAAGATAAGCCCTATAGTAGTTTCTTTAATAATAGGTCTAGCGCCTAGGCAGTTATATCCTACCACGTTTTCTACTTTAAAATAATCTCTTATTATATCTTATCCTGCTTATCTTCTATTATTAGATATTTAAGTAAGATAAGGGTAGTTTAATTCCCTTTAATAATCTGAGGAGCAGCAAGTTTAAATTAGTTAAGGACGTGCAGAAACTAGAGAGGTTAAGTAGTAAGTGCTATAATAGGAATATAGCTGTAATAATATATTATAATAAATATAAAGTAGTTGCTAGGCAGAGTATAGGACCTAGGATACTCTAATAGAGTGTATAAGTAATAATATTTTAATACAGCTTAGGAATTCGTTTATTTTAATGTAATTATTTACATTCTTTGCTCTATTTATATTCTTCTCCTATTAAATATAAAGGCTAGAGGCTAAGGGATAGAGATACTAAGAGATTATTAGCCGTGATAATTGCTACTGCCTAAACTAGACTAATGCATGCTCCTAACTAGTCTAGTATTATTCCTCCTTAACTTCTAGATTAGAGAAGCCCTAGAAATCTGTCTTATCAGACTAATTACTGCTAGGTTCCTCGCTACTAGTCTTGTACTTATTTTCTCTTTTATTATATATAGTGTTAATCTTAGAGTTATAGTTAACCTCTACCTTACATTTATTACTATCATCGCCTATAACATATAGCATACTACTCTTAAGTAAGATATCTTCCCTACTAGACACAGTATTAAAGATAGGCGTAGGCTTACGTTATCTAGTGTAATTAGCACACAACTGCTATAAAATAATGTAATAAAACTTACTACTACTTATTATTAGCTACTACTGCTAACTCTTCTGTAGTAAGTCCTTTTATAAACTCTTACTATTTAGCTTTAGCCTCTTTACTCTTAAAGGTATTGCTGTTAAGCTTTGCTAAGCTATCTTAATAGGTTTTACGCATAATCTTTTCTAGGACACTACTAATTCTAAAAACTTACGTAATTCTATAGCTTAGCTGCTGTGTACTTAAAGAGCGTTAAGTAGTAGTAGAGATCTTCTCTAAGGCTCTTTAGTGCTCTTAAAGAGAGGCTTTATAATTTAGCTTCTCCTATTTTAAGTGTACTTAACTAAGCTGAGATTCTAGCTATTTACCTAAAGACTATAAGTAAGGATATATAATAAATAACTATTATAACTTACTACTCTTCTAATCCTTAAAGCGCTAGTTATAAAGTTTCTCTATCTCTTTATTAAGATATTATTTCTTTATACCTTTAGGCAAAGACGTATATTTAGCCTTCTTCTCTAGCCTCTTCTTAAGCGCGCTTTTAGCAGAATAATCTAAAGTATTAGCGCTTTTAATAGCTTTAGTCTCTATATCGCGAAAAGCAGCTTAATCTCTCTACTAAATTGCGCAGGTATTATTACTTAGTTTGCTTTTAAATAGTACTAATAGATTAGTAGGGTGACTTTTACGGGAACTAATCTAGCTACGCATAGAGATAATATAGTTAACCTCCTACTCTTTAGAAGCAAACCCCTATTTTAATTAGTATATATATACTGTAATAATAGACTAGGATAAATACTACTGTAAGCTTCTCCTATTTATCGCTATTAAATCTAACTAGTACATTATACTAAATATTTAGAAGTAGACTCTTAGGGCTATCTAGATAGTTAGTATCTTTAATTAGCTCCTATTTAATAGGTATAGAAGCTATTACGCAGGAATTATAATAAATGTACGTAATAATTAAGTAGTAAGTAGTTTAGTGTCTGATAACAGAGATATAGAAGCGATAAGGGAAGCCTTTAAGTTATTATATAGTGAGGTAAAGGTAAGAGTAAACAGTAGGCTATACAGGTAGCCTATGCGCTGCGCCAGCGAGTAGAATAGGTGCCCACCTACGTACAACCTCTAAAAAAAGTCAGATTACTATAAAAATAGGATTAATTAAAAGCTTATATTAAGTTCTACAGTCCTATAGTTTATTATAAAAGTTTATTACAGCGTTACTGCGCTATACGCTAGGAGAGCCCGTTTACTAGCTATATTAACTTACTCTTACCTTTACCTTTACCTTTACTAAAGGTGACATATTAGTCTAATAAGCTTAATTTCTGCTTTCTTCCTCTACCTATCTACACTAAATTTCTACCTCTATAATTAGCTGCGCTCTATTAAATTTACTACTCTCTATTAAGTTAAATATAATAGCTAGAACTAGACCTCCTCCTAAGCGTCTAACAACTAGTAGTAAGGCTCCTAGGAAGACTGTAACTAGCGGCAGTGTGCCTGTAAAGGATCTAGCTAGTAAATCTACGCGAAAGATAATAACTACTTCTAATATAGTTAAGAAAAAGCGTTACTAGAAGCTAGGTAGTAAGTTATTATAGTTTCTTATTATAGTTATAAGCTAATTATTTATAGCAGTAGTAATTTAAGAGATTAAAAGATACTAAAAGTCTACTAATCTGCTTATTCGCAAGCTTCTGTTCTCCCGCCTTATCTGTGAAATAGCCTAAGAGTTCTAGTAAGAACTGCGCTTCTAGAGTAGTATAATTAAGGCTCTCTAAGAGTTAGTTAAGTTGTTTCTAGTTAGTTATTTTAAAGGTAACTATTGCCTTAATATTTTTATTATATATATACTAATTTTTAGTAGACTATATAATAAATATAATCTATGTAAAGAGAGTTACTATTTAGCATAAGGATTCTGCGTTAGTAAGGCGATACTATAACAGGTTTCTACTAGATTTCTTCTAATAGGTATTAGTTTTCTCTAGGTAGTAGTCTTCTTTAGGTAGTAGATTTATCTAGCAGTAGCTTTCTCTAAGTAGTTATAATATATAAATTATAATTTGCGACAGTTCCTAAATAATACGGCAACCCTTAAACTATGATAATTAGCTGTAGTAAATACCTGACCCTAATTAGTTAGTTGTAACCCTAATATAAAAAACGTGATTACTTAGACCTAAGCCAACCTTACCCTAATAACCCTAGCCCTAACCTCAACCTATTCACAGTAACCTCAACCTATACCCATCACTAGCGTATAAAGATTGGGTATAGAGCTGGGTTGGGTACGGGTCTTATGTAATCAAACCCAACCCAACCCCAACCTATACCCATTTGCCACCCTAAAATTTAACTATCGTGCGAGGGCTATCCTAAAGCTTAACTAAGGGGGGATAGGATCTAGTCCTAGTACGTTAGTACTACCTTACTATTAAACTTACCTAAGAGGTAACAGCTTAAGTAACTGTATATTAACTATAGAGAGGAGCTAAAGCGCTGTATAATCTGCTATTATATAAGGCAGTTAACACGCATAGTTAGGACGGTCTTAGTTAAAGAAACTTAATTTAAAAGGAAATAGATAAAATAGCAGATACCTCTCACCTTTGGGGGAGAGGTGCTGCCTATATACATGAGCTAGAGCAGGCTAGTCCCGATCCAGTTACCTAGCTTGGTGAAAGGTAAGAGGTAACAGTTACCTTTCACCTGCGTCTAGTAACTTGGCAGGATCGTTACCTTTCACCTGCGTCTAGTAACTTGGAAGGATTGAACCCTTTCACCTGCGTCTAGTAACCTGAAAGGATTGAACCCTGACAATACCTAGTAATACTACTACAGAAAACCTTTAGGTACAAGACTAAAGAGGAAACAGAGTATAAAGTTAAGAAGATCCTTAATATATAATATTCTAAGATTACAGAAGATAAGTATAGAGAGGACGAGTATTTAGTTAAATAGAAAGGATACCCTAACTCTAAGAATACTTAGGAACTAAAATTAAACTTAGGGAACTGTAAAGAATAAATTAGCGAATATAACTGTAACAGGGAATAGAAAGAACTTAGGTATTAGAACTATAACTAACTTAATCTAATAACGTAATCTCTAGAAGAAGAGGATTACCTTTAAGCTAGGATAGAGTAAAGACGCTCTAGTCTAAGGTAGAAGTACTAAGTATTAGCCCTTATTTAAGAACGTTAACCTTACAGTTAACATCCTTAATTACCTCTAACGCCTTAATCTCTTCTGTAATATAACTAGAATTATCTACCTATTATTACTTATAACGCTGTCATAACTTTTATTATTTACAAAGTTAATTCTTTTTCGCGCGAGCAGTAAGAAGGGTATTTAACGCCTTCTCTTCTGCGTCGTCAGCCTTAGCTTCCTGCGCATCTAACTAAGCTAATTCCTTATCTAGATAAGAAAAGTTCAGAACTAGTATATCTACTAGCTTGCATAATAACACCCTATTTTAATAATAATTTCTATACTTTTCTTTTAATAATAATATCCTATACTCTAACTTCTTTTTTAAATAATACTTATAAGAAACTATAGTAACCTAACTAATAGCGTTTATATAATCTCTAATAGAATAATAATAGGCAGTACTATAAGAAGCTATAGGTTAGTTATAAGAATATAAGGACTAAAGAGGAGGATAGTGTTACAAACAGGAAGTAGGAGGGCGGTAGTTATAAGGATAAGGGAGGAGGCACAGATAACTAGCGTAGAGACTAAGCCTCTAAACTAACTAATAACGCTAGAATTACGTAATCTTAGAAAACCTACGCTAAGACGGACTATGTCCTATAGGACAGAGACAAACCTAGAAATCCTAGAGGGGGCCTTATAGGAATCCTATAAGATAATTATATATATAGACTTATATAATATAGCCCTATAGTATATTATAATTAACTTAAGATAATCTACGAGTATACTACTATTTAATACTTCTACCTTTAACCTAGCCTGCACATCTACAGAATACTCTAAAGATACTAACTAATTAACACTAGTTACTTTATATTGTAACTACTTGATTAGATCTTTAACATTCACCTGCGTCTAGTAACCTGAAAGGATTGAACCCTAACATAAACATAGAGACTTATAACATAACTTTATAACATAATATTAAAAAACCCTAAGGTAATAGAGCGTTGTTTAATTTAAGCGATGCTTAGCACATATATTCGCACTATGTTTGTAAAGTAGAAAAATAATAGGTACAGCATGGATCGCTAAGACTGCGAATATCTCTTGCATAGCTGCGCGGCCGATTAAGAGCACTAGTGATGCACCAGAAGCACTGACAATTGCGCCAACTGGGAATCTAACCACAGAAAGCAGTGTTGCTGAGTCGGCAGCTCTTGCAGGACAAAGATCGATGAGATAAGTAGTAGCTGCCATCTATAAAGTATAATTATTAGCTTATGCTGTTAATAGGTCACTCTTATCAGGTCAACGTACCGACATAGAATAAAGCCCGGCACCAGTAAGCCCGTTCCCAAGGATGGGAATGATCCAGTGAACTGATGGGCGAGCGGTGAAGCTGTATATCGTTAGACCGAAAGAGACAAGTATAGCGGATATCAGCATAAGTGGAAGCCGGTGCTCTGGCCTCCGCTTGTCATTACCAGCCAGGATGATCATGAATCGATCACTGAAAAGGCCGAAGGCAAGCAAACCCACCGTCATGCCAATGCCAGTCCCCAAGAAAGCCAGCCCTGTTTGGCTTGGTGTGAAGCCATACTCAGCTTTGTAAGTTGCTGGAATGTCAACGTACAAGTAGATCTGGACGCTGTAGAAAAGGGCGGTGAGCAAAGCAATCGCGCTAAAGAGAGGGTGGCGCATTAGCTGAAATGGAGCGAATACAGCATCGATCACGACCCATTTGAGTGGCTTTCTACGAAACTGGGATGACTGGCTATCTTCGTGGGCGAAAGTAAGGACTAAAGGTGACTTGGGTCCTTCGGCTGGAAGAGTTTGGTAACCACAAGCTGTATGGACTGTCGATGTCTCATCCATATAGAATAGCGTAATGACGGTATTGAAAGTCGCCTGTTCAAACGATACTGAGCTGGTCAAAGCCTAGATCTCTTGGAGCATTTGACGTACCACAAAAACGAGTACCCAAAAACAACCTCGCCAGCTGAACTTTTCAGCAACGCATCCCCCCACTACGGGGCCTATTGTTGGCGCCCATACAGCACCAAAAGCCATCAGTGCCACAGCTTTGCCGCGCTTTTCTTTTTCGATGATATCTGCAATGGTCCCGCTGCCTTGAGTGATGGCGCAAGCTCCGGCGCAGCCTGCTAGGAAACGAAATGCGAGCAGCGACCAAAAAACCGGCGCAAGCGCGCATCCCATGTGTCCCAATAAAAGAAGAATATTCGCTGCATTGTAGATGCATAATCGACCGTAGACCTTAGACAGAGGCAAGAATAAGAACGGCGCGCACGAGAATCCTATGACATACGCTTGAACAGTCAGAGATGCAGTGCTTGTGCCGACAGAGAAGTCATCTGCAACCTGTAGAAGCGCGGGCGCATGAATGGTCGAGCCCAGAGGTCTTCCAATCCATGACTGTGTTAGAATTGAGGCCCACTACGTGGGGTGGGATAGTGACTTACGTGGCCATGGCCATGGATGCCACAATGAGAATATGAGCCCACTTCTTCTTGTCTGGCCAATCTTTGGGGTTGGTGGAGCGAGTAGTGGATTGCCATTGGTGGTAATCCTCGTCCTCTTCGAGGGGCGCCTCATGGTCAACTACAGACATAGATTCGCTCGTAGAGTTATGGTGTGGGGAAGGCATGCCGGCACGGGACGCAGCAGCGTGCATTAGTGACTTGGCAAACATCGAAAAAAAGGAAGGTACAGGTCAGCAGGTGCAAGGAAAGTTGTTCTTAAAGTAAACTCTAATGTCTTAAATTAGGGGCAATGAAATGGTAGACATCGCGAGAGAATTCTCGGGTTTTTAGCTACTGCCAGGATGAAGTCGCCGGTTTAGCTTTTTATTTTGCCAGTTCTTTCATAATTCGGCCTTACCAAGGCTTCGGAGTTTAGAACATATCGTGCAAGGGCATCTCAAATTGACAAGAGGCAACTGTGTCTGGTTTCGAGACATTGTTCATACGCGATTCTGCAAGGAAGGCCGGTCCAAAAAGTCTTGGAAGGACACAGATCTCAGGGGCATACTCCAACTCGCATTGTCACTAGGATCACTCGGCCAAATGTTTTCATGCTTGTGCGTCAGAAATCGACCGACTGTGGACCGATCGGAGCATTTGGATGCTTGGTCTTAGTGGACAGAATGAACGATACAAGGTGGGGGGTTGATCGTCGCCACCCACGTCTGCGCTTCCACCGGACGTGCAATAAATCAAAACTGAAAGCCTTCTGAATATCATACACTTATGGCGTATAGAACGTGTATGCGTTAGTCCTACCTTGGATACGGCCGCGAATCTTTGTAAACCAAACCATGCGGATCTACAACGATGGTGACTCGTGAAGATGCCAGCCCCGAAAAATACAGCTGACAGTATATGTGCGCGGTATCAACTCCACGTTCGGCGTATTGCTCTCATAAGCTCATGCGCATGGTATCTTGTACGAAAAATGATGTACATTGCACGCAAAACGCTTCGTTCCTACTCATGTGAACATGTATGAAAAATAGGCGCATTTCTCCAGTAGGCAACTCAGTGTAAGGGTGGTATATTAGGCCGCCCGATCCGCCCTTTTCCCTCGTGCACAGAGTGATTCTGAAACACGATGGAAGCAGAGCAGGATCAAACGAACATTCCCTACACAACTGCAAGTAATCGCAACTTGATTTCCAAAGACGTTGCAATCGCCGAAGATGACTACATCTCCAGTGATGGGTTCGATGGCACTGCAAACCTCACTTTGGGAGGTGGGACGATCCTCATCCCGGCACCAACCGCTGATCCACAAGGTGAGCCGTCACTTTCAAGGCCTTCGGGCTTATCGTGGGCACCGCGGACGCAAGGCTCACTGAAAGCAGATCCATTGAATTTGACTACCGCTCGAAAATACATCATTTTATGCATCTTGATCGTCTGTAAGTTTCAGCATTCACCATAATGTATCACTGTGTTTGGCTGATCGTTGAAAAGATGCCGTATCTGGACTCTGCCTTGTAACCGCGCTTGGTGCTCTCATCGGCTTCTTCTTGGACGACTACAAGAAGGAAGGCATTACACAAGCTCAGATCTCGGGGTTACTAACATATCCCTCTCTTTTCCTTGGTGTTGGCAACATTGTGTCTATGCCACTGGCCATTGCCATTGGGCGCCGTCCCGTGTTGTTGCTCTCCCTTCTACTCCTCTTCATCTCTGGGATTATATGCGCAACTAATCAGAATTTCACCTGGCATCTTGCCGGCCGTTGCGTGGCAGGATTTTCTGCTGCTCAATGCCAGGCCTTAGTCCTCCTAATTATCCAGGTGCGTTCATTGCGCTCAGAATCTCGTGCTTTTTTTTGAATCAGTTGCTAACACCCTTACAGGATATTTTCTTTCTACACCAACGTGGCCGCACATTCCAGCTTTTTGCTTCGTTTGAAGTGCTCCTGAACTCCAGTCTGACCATTGTCTCTTCATATATGAGCGAAGGCGTAGGGTGGCGTTCTTGGTATTGGCTCTTCACCGCTCTCTCCGGTGTCTGCTTCATTTTTGCCTTCATTTTTGTTCCTGAGACGGATTACTCACGTCCTTTGTCCGCATACATGGGCACCCACGCCCCTGACTATGCTAATATCGATCATACTGAGCCCCCGAAGCAGGATAACGGCACCAATTCGGAACCGCGCATGGAACCACTCACGACCCTGAGCGATCGAGTGCTGGATACGGCGCACTTCCAGCCTCGCACAATGAGGTCAGACATGCGCCTCTTCGTTATCAAGCCCGATTTTAGAAAAGCTCTTGTCACCTGGAAGCAGATGGTCGAAATATGGTTTTTCCCACATGTCTTGTGGGTGACACTCATGAACGGGTTCTTCCAAGGGACCGATGTTTGCATTCAGATAACATACGGAACAGCACTCGTCTCTCCGCCCTATAACTGGGCAAATACGACCGTTTCACTCATACAAATTGGTCAAATTATCGTTGCTCTTCTGTCTATTCCTATCATCGGTTTGTTTAGCGACTCCTTCATCCAGCGCAAAGCTAGAGCGAATCGAGGTGTCCATGAACCTGAACATCGGCTACCGCCACTCATCGCTCCCCTTTTGGTCTGTATCATGATGACCGTGATATACGGCTTCGCACTACAGTATCCAGAAAAGTACCATTGGTTTGCCCTAGCCTTCACCGTCAATATCTGGTTGTTTTTGCTGCTAGCTGCCAGTACCGTCGGCACGACTTATCTCCTCGATGCACACCCTGCGCGTGCTGGCGCCATAATGGTCGTGATTCCTGTAACAAGAGGGCTGGTGAGCTTTGGTATCTCGTATCATACCGTTGACTACGTCAATGCCATAGGTGCGGCTAGTACATTTGGGCTTCTTTCTGGGATTATGGGATTGTTTGGATTGTTGGGTCTAATAATCTATTGGAAGGGGAAGCCTGTTCGGCATCTTTTCTCGAGGTGGGCGAATTGAGTGTGCAGATTTCAATCGGTGGAGCTTGTGACATACGGAAGAAAGAGCTTACCGTAGAGCGGTGAAGGAGCGAAGAAAATTGAGAGACAACCTCAAAGAAACGCTAACGGAACTTCAAATTTAGAATCTTGTTATCGACATGTGCTTAAATCTATTCAAGGCTTCACCTGGTTTCACAGTCGAGACGTGCCTTGCTCGACTCCGCTATTGTCTATTGGCTTGCTCTTTAGTGTTTCTGACTACCTGATACCTCGTATTATTTTTATTACTACTTTATGATATTACTACTTTATGATATTACTACTTTATGATATTACTACTTTATGTTATTACTACTTTATGTTATTAGCCCCGCATGTTTCAAGTCAATGTGAGTACTAAAATATGGAACTCGGGCACCTTGAATTACTCTATAATATATTACAGCATGATCCACATCTACAACGCCGAATATGGAGCCTGGCAACGTGGCAGTGCCATAATCACGGGGTCGCCAGCCAGTGAGCACTTCGTGATGAATGGGAAAACAATGTTACAGCTCAACAATGAGTACTATCCTCTTTCGCACATTGCTAGAAAGACGACGAGCGTCTAAAGCTCGAAATAACAAGACTTAATCGTTCGCGAGACCCTGGCTATAAATCGATATACCATTTGAAATAACTACGACTTGATACTTTCTCGGGCTCAAAAGCCTTTACTGTCTTAAGATCATCCCTGTTGTTATCAAAGACGCTCATTTTGGAAAGCCAATATCGCCTCCTATTCGAGACTACGGCTCTTTATACTAGTCAACCAGCTCTGTAAATTTCCCTCCAGCCAGAGGATTCTCAAAGTATGCTCTGTAGCAATGAAGTTGGCGAGCACCGGAAACAGGCTGGCTAGCCAAGGCTGGTGGACATGTAGTCATGGCTAGAACTGCCAGCACTACGTATGGAGCAAGCTTTCTGCTTTGAATCTCTATGGTGTGATGCTGATGCTTTTGGCTTGAACATATCAAAATATCTGAGCGTCAGGTAGTATACGAAGGATTAGTGGTCACCAATAAGTCTAACCCACCCCTAAGCTCATGCAGAAGCGTGGCTTCTCTTCACAAGAGAGTAATCTGTTTCGGTAAACGAGCCTTTACTCATCTTATACCAATTACGTGTCTACCCATGAGCAAATTACTCGTCCGACTCGTGGGTGTGTATCTGCAGAAAGCGATTGCATTGGTTGCTTTCTAGGTGTTGAACGATCTGGTTACGATTATGTACCTGAGTGGACATATTTATTTCTGCAGTTGGATCACGTTGCGAAGTCGCAATTTCTTTGGCGGATCGATCAAGCAGGTTGATAGTCAAGAGTATTACAGGAAGGAAAGGCCATTGGGTCGAGTGATGAGGATATTTGAAGAGACAAAGATCTATGAGTATACATCGTTGACGGCACGCTATGCAAAAATTTGATTCCGAATACCGGACGCCCCCTAAACACTCTGAACCTTCCGATAACTCGGCGGTTTCAATGTCCTTCCAATCAATTTCGCCGCATATGGCGGAATCAAACTGATCGCGGCAGCGACACAAAATTTCCACCAAAATGCCAGCGAGCTAATATACGCAAGCTCAAAATACCCACCAAGGAATGGAATGCTACCAAAATAAATCCCGGCCGTGCCAACAATACTCGCAACCATGATCCAATGCCAAGTTGTGACCTCCATGGCCACCATGACAAGCTCGTTAACCACAAGAACCGAGAACGATATACTCACCATCTTTTTGAAGATCAGATCGTTGAGTGAGGATGAGCCGACACCAACGAGGAGCTGCGATAAGCCCTGGATCATGGATCCCTGGTATACGGAGACTGCGACCCAGATGAAGAAGGATTTGTAGCTTAAGCTTCGCCCAGTCTTTAGCTCGGCATATAGCTCAGGGTACAAATTAGCCACAGACTCGTCCACGTCGCGGTCCAAGACCAATGAAAAGACAGGCATCATGGTATAGATAGTTGAGTAGCCAACGAGTAGCCAGTCTTTATAGAGCGCGGATGGCTCGAAAGATGATGCAATGCTGAAGACGGTTTGGCAGATGGAAATGATGAGACCGCGGTGAATGACGAATTGTGAGAGCTTAGCGGATCGTTTATACGAATTGCGACCATGCCAGACAAGGAGTTTGACGATGTAGCAGAACTGCTCAATGGAGAAGTCAGCTGCGAGCGATGCTTGTCGCCCCTCTTTTCCGACGATACCCACGCCAACATCGGCAGCCTGAATCATGGATACATCATTGCCTCCGTCGCCGATGCAGCAAACACGTTTCTTAGTGTATTCGCGAATCAGGCGGGCGACATCCGCTTTCTGATTGGGAGAACAGCGACATGCAACAACGGTTGGAAGTTGTACAGCAATGGAAATAAACTCTTGACGATAATGAGTGAGCATAAGCGCAAGAGATTCCCCGTCAATGAGGAGGCATGCGTCAATCTTGCCACGGAGAAAGTCGAGTGAAGAGTGAGCAAGATCCTTCCGCTTCACTGTAGAAACGTCAGCGTAATTGTCAAAACGTCATTTTTGACCAGGAGAAACTTACGCTTGGCAATAGTGTGCACATATTGACCTCGAGCGACGAGCTTTGAGCTGACGGCTACACATCGAGCAGTCTCAACTTTATCTCCCGTCAACATCCATATCTTGATCCCAGCATTGCGCAAGAGCTCTAGCGATGGCTTTACGTCCTTCTGCAATTTATCCTCAACACCTGTGACGCCCAATAACTCCAAATCGTGCTCAAGATACTGCCCGACCACATCGGCAACAGCGGAATCGCGATTGTTGAGTGCTAAAGAGGCTTGAATATGCTTGGTTGCAAAGTCTTGATATGCCTGCTCAGAGAGCTTCTTGCGACCAACAACTAGTGTTCGAAGGCCCTCTCGTGCCATGTTCGCGGTCTCCTCATCAAGCCAATCGTTGGCAGTAACGATGGATGTCATGACCGTGTCGGCGCCTTTTTGATAGAACCAAATCTCGCCATCCTCGTCAGAAGAAGAGGATGCGGGACCAGAATAGAACTTTACAACAATGCCCATGCGCTTTCCCTCTGAGGTGAAGGGGAACACATTTAGGATGCGCACCCGTACTACCAAGTTGCCGCTGTCGCATGACTGCAGGGTCATGGATTCGCGGTCACGCGAAAGAAGTCTCAGACCGACGGCCTCGGTCCATCTTACAATGGCAATCTCATCTGGTGAAGAGGCTTGGTATGTGGTGAGCATCTCTCCATTCTCTTCTTCCATCGTCGGTGTAACATTGTGACAAAGCGCGAGAGCTAACACAACATCACGGACGCGAGATCCTATTTCCCTTCTTGTGCGAGTGGCAGAAGTGGGTGGTGCAGGGTAGATTGATGATGGATTGACGAGTAAGGGGGACTCTCCCGTGGGAGGCGTGAAGCATTGGCGAACGTATGACGAAACTTCATCCATGGCTTCGTTGGCGTAGGAAACTGTGCCGACATGAATTTTCTTCATCACCATTTCTGCCCTCCGTTAGCGAGATACAGCTAGGTTTATGATGAAACATACCGTTCTGTGTGAGTGTACCTGTCTTGTCACTCAACAGATATTCGATTCGACCCAGATCCTCCGGGATTGTACTCGTCCGGACGACTGTTCCTTCAATGCTTTGGTCATGCTCAATGAACCATGCATAAACTGACTTGCCCATGTCCAGATTGACACGCAGACCAACCGGCACGATCGTGGAAAATAAGATTAAAAACCTCATCATGGAAATATACCACGGACGGTCATCAATGATGCGAAATCGGGCAAGCGCAACAAGGAGGAATGACAGAGACAGCGTGAAGATGCACAGGAACTTGGTCAAAGAATTGATCTCCAATTCCAGAAGGCCCGTCTTAGATCTTGACGGTGAAGTAGAGAGGGCTTGCCGAGTCTGCGGGCCAGTATATACAACCACCGCAAGGAGACTACAGCTCGAGGCCACGACAGTGTTTGCCCAAATGGTGTTGTCGATACTGAGGGGAGCTGATTGACTCTGTACCTCCAAGAATCGATCTCCTTGGGCATGAGGGTCGTACTGTCGCGGACTTTTGGACGGCAATTCGACAGTTCCGTAGAACTCGTTGACCTTCTTGTCTGGCTTGCTTGCGACGATGCGCAATCTAGTAAACTCCCCAACATTCAGGTTTTGCGTGAGGGGCGAAGTCAAACGCAGCTTCCAGTCAGTCTCGCCATCTAGTTGATCAGTTCGAATGAAGGCTTCGCCGGAAGCTCCGGTCGCTGTGGTACTTTCGACCGTGGCCATGTCTACGGCATCTGAGTTTGCATCTGTCCCCTCATCGATAAGCGTGGGTGGCGTGTGTAGGGATCCTGGATTTGGTGCCAGGGTGTCACTGGCGTAGCTCTTCAGGAGCACCATGTCTGCGGGTACACGCTGGTCCTTGTTGAGCTTGACAACATCGCCCACCTTCAAGCTTCTGGAAGGCTTCACAACTTCCCAGTAATTGCACGTTGCTAGCTCCTTGGTGGACAATTGCTGTTCCTCATCCTCCAGGTCTGTCAAGCGGCCGCTGTCCTTATTCTGTTTCTTCCGTCTTTTCTTTGTTTGCGAATTCTTGCCGGGGGCAACGCCGTTGCCCAGGCTGTTCTCTTCAAATCTCAAGACGGTATATCCCTCTGAATTGGCCTCTGCATCTCTCCGGCGGCGCGCAATGTCGTCCATGGCCTCTTTGCCCAGCGTGATAGAGATAACGAAGGCGAGGGGTGCGATGTAGGTGGAAAGGTAGCCAATGCGTAAGGCTGGTATAATCTGCGAAAGGGCGACAAGCAAGAAGTACATATTGATGAAGAAGGAGAATTCATTGTAGAGGGTACGTGGAAGGAAGCTCCACGGGGTGTATTTGGCATTGGAGATGGCATTGGCGGGGAATCTCGAGGCTTGCACCTGGCCGACCGAGATGGTGCGTTGGGTGGTCGGATCGTGTTCCTCGTCAGCATCTTCGTCTCCAGGCTCGCTGCCCAGCTGTATGCCAGTGCTGGGTTGGGAGGCAAAGAAGCCTGGAAGGCGCAGGGAGGCAGCTAACCACGAAAGTGCACTTGGGTGCTGGGTGTGTCGCTCGCGTCGCTGGGGGCGTCTCTGGCGCACGTTGTGAGAGGGCAGCAGCGGCGCATCGTCGTCGCCAGAGTGGCCGTAGCTGCCGGCAGAGTCTCTCTTGGGGCTATCGTCGTCCTCCAGCAGCCCTCGCAGGTCGTCGTCGGCCGGCTCTTCCTTCCTGGAGCTCCCTCGCAACCTGCCTACTCTCAGATTTCGGAGCGGGATCCTTGCCCCGAGTTCATGGTACGGCCGTCTCTGGTCCTTGGACTGTCGGTGGGGCGGCGTGGCTGCGGAGAGCGAGTGCGAGGCCAACGGGTCGAGCTCGTTGAGGTCGAGCTCCAAGTCCGAGTCCTCGTCGGGCGCGTTTGGCTGATGGTACTGATGAGGGGCAGCCATGGCGCATGGAGCAGGAGCGGTGTGCGCCTCGCGTGTGGACGCTATATACACGTTGTGCGGTGACTTCGAGTGCTGCCTTCGGGAGTCTGCGGCGACTCGGGGGTGACTGAGCGGATGTCTTGTTTCAAAGCGCGGCCAGCGTGTAGACGGCGAGAAGAGCCGAGGAGTCGATGTCGCGGAGACTGGTGGGCCCAGAAAATGAAGCGCAGCCTTCACTGCGGCCTGTGAGGGCAATTCCTCGTGCTGGCCGTTGTCGACGTTGCGCGTCTGTCACCCAAACCCGCCGCGGCTGTGGCTGTGGCGGTGGCTGGAGGGACAGCCCGCGGCCCGACGGTTTCAATCTCCATGCCAGGAACAGCTGTCCAGATCTCACCACTTCGCACTGCTCACAATGCAGGCCGATTCCGCGTCATTTTCTTGATTCAGCGCCTCTCCTTCACATAAGGAAGAAACCTTGGCCTGCGCGACGCCCTACGCCGGCTGTTCTGCTTCTCTGTAGAGGTACGTTTATGGACCGCCCGTCGACCTGGAAAGGGATGACGGCTACTCCCCTCCACTATTCCCTTCTGCAATTCCTTCGCCAACTCCCTTTCGCGTACTCTTCGCTGTAACATGGGAAGCTCACTTCCGCAATCATCTTCGACTACTGTATCGCACAATTGTGCCTGCCCATATCTTACTTGATCTGCGTCTATTTGTCTACGCTTGCTATTCGAGCCACTACATGTCGAATCCAACGCTGATTACTCTTCCAGTATTTGTAGATACCCTTTATTTATTACCTTTTAATTCCCATAATGGATAACAACGACGTGCCAAACTTCTCGTATGCATACGGCGGCGCGCCTGCAGCTGCCTCAGCGGCCTCGTGGAATCCCGCATTGCGCCACGAAAAGGAGGGGAGCTCCGCCGCCAGTGCAAACACTCTGATCAACCGAAGTTCTGAGTCCACGTCAAAGGAAGACAAGGACGAAGTCGAAGACGAGGACGAGGACGACGAGGAAGAGGAAGAAGATGAGAAAGCGGACGATGACGACGAAGATGACGACGACGACGACGACGAAGGGGACAATGAGGATGAGGAAGATGAGGAAGAAGAAGATGAGGATGAGGATGAGGACGAGGATGAGGACGAGGATGAGGACGAGGATGAGGATGAGGACGAGGATGAGGATGAGGATGAAGACGAAGACGAGTTGAATGGGGAGGCTAGCCCCCTGGCAGCTGCTATACCCGTTGTCTCTGCGACCGCACATAAAAGCACACCTTTTATCGAAAGACCAAACGCACCTCAGGACATGCAACAAGTCCTACCAGACCCTCCAAGGTACCACGGAAATAGCGGTTCCGAAGAGAAAGCTTTACCAAGCGCTACCCAGGTCTTCAGTATAAACAATAAGCCAACTTCACCGGTCGAGGTCCAGTCGAGCGATCAGGGGACTGACGAACAAAGGGAGGAGGACACTTCTGAGGACGATGAAGCAGTATCCAACCGGCAGCCCGCCGAAAACTATGAGCATCAAGGAGAGACGACGGCGCTGGAATATGCTGTGACTGAGAGCGCCAAGGTCCCTCTGGTAGCGGATACCGAAGCAGTCATCCATGAGTGGGGCCCCTCTGACGACAACTTTGACCTTGGTGGACAGCTACCGGAAACTCCGCTGGAGACGCCCCATGCTGAAGCTGTGGGAACAACAGTGGGAGACGACGTGATCGGCGGCGCAAAGGTAGGCGGAAATACAGGAGATGATGCCGACTGGGGCAACACAGGGCATGATGAAGATTTCTTTAGTGGCAGTCCACGTCAGTCTGTCGAATCCGCGCAACCTACCTTGAAGAGTGAGTGGGATGTGGACCTTGACCTGGACGACGACTTCTTGCCCGACAAAGAGGACGCTCCTGTCTTTGAGCTGAGTGACGACGATGGATTTCTCGATGATGAGCCTGCTGCTCCAGTACTACAATCAATGCAGTCGGCTCGATCTGGATCATCCTCTGCAAACAGATATGCTCCTCATTCTGCGCAAATTCCAGCGGCTATGCCGGCTGCGAACCAGTATGCTACTCAGCCTGCTACTTTGTCACAGAATGTTCAACCAAAGCTTGTAGCTGCGCCAGCATACAACGGTTTTGGTCAAAATATATCTTATCAACAAGAAGCATCTAGACCTGCAATCACAAAGTCCGCCCAAAGCTTTGCAGACAAGTCCAAGGGGGGTTATGCTTCGCCCTACGATATGCCGGATGATATTGTCACAACTCGAAAGCGGCCCGCCCCGCGAACTTCGATCCCAGCTGCGCAACCAACTCCTCCACCACCTCGAACCAGCAGTATTTCTTCGAATGCTGCCCTCCCGCGCCTTACGCCGCCGTCGAATATGTCGGCAGCAAATCTATCTCCACCATCGTCGGCCCATTCGATGCATGCCTTACCAAAATCCACACCACCCGCAAGGACGGTAGCAGGCGACTTTTTCGCTGAATTACCAGTGACTTCAAAACCTAGACCTTCAGGACGCTATACGCCCCAGCCGAACATGTCTCATAGCCCGACCGAGCACACCCCTCCAACCCTCCCGTCTAAAGAGCGCACATCATCGTGGTCATCTTTGAGGAACGAAGTATTGCCAGATTCTGGCCACACACCATCACCCTCGCTTAGACAGCCCGAACAATTGCCCATGTTTCCAAACCAGCCATCTGTACCCGCTCGAACGAATAGTCTTCCGGTGCCTCAGCCTGCACCAGCACCTCCTTCGAACAGATACTCACCGGCTCCTCCATCTTCAGGGCCCTCTGCTAATGCAAGATACTCTCCTGCTCCTCCAAGCGCCCCAGTAGCCAACGCCCGATATTCCCCGGTGCCTCCAGCCGGCTTCCAAGGACAGACCCATGCACGTTATGTATCTGAGCCGCCAAATACTATAACTCGTACTCCCTCACAACCATTTGCACCCCGAACTTCCAGTCCGCTGGCCTTTCATACTGTTCCACAACAGCGGGAGCAACCTGCCCCCGCCTCTGAAGTTAATGTTCAGCAGCCTTCAGGTCACCATGTTTCGCAATCGGCTGATGTCATACCTCGTCCTCCATTCAGAAGCCCATTGGAGGGTGTCACCGAGATCGAGGAGCAAGGAAAAACGCTGACTTCAAGACCGCCCACCGCTGGAAGATCGGAGACGCCACCTCTACGAAGTTCTCCATCGACAGTCGCGTCACCAAGAAAGAGGACAAACTACACCCCTCAGTATCAATCAGGAAACACAGTACCATCTCCACGATCTGAATCACAGTCTCCTTCAGCAAGCATGAAGCAACCTGTACGCAGTCTCTCAACTACCGAGCATCTTGTATCTGCATACGAGCTGACGTCAACGTTCCCTTCTTATGGCACACAACATGCTGTCTCCGCCACAGTAAATTCCATTCCTCACCGGCGACAAGCGTCGCTTAATTACGAAGCTATTGTTCCTGAAGACGAGCGTGCAGCAGATTCCCTTCAGAGATGGAAAGGCCATCCAATATTCACGTGGGGCTTGGGTGGCACTATCGTGACAAGTTTTCCGAAGCAGATTCCTCGATATGGCGGCGGCGCATCGGTGCCAAAAATGAAGTGCAGCCCTGGCGAGATCAAGGTCCAAAATGTGAACGAGGTTTTCGCATTACCGGAAGACACTGCCAAGTTTCCAGGTCCACTTAAGAACAGAGCCAAGAAAAAGGACGTTGCCGCATGGTTGGGCCGCAAGATTGAGGATTTGGAAGTTCAGCTAAAGGAACCCAGACTTGAGCATTCATTGAGCCAGGACGAGCTCAATCGCCTCGAAGACAGGGCTCTTCTTTGGAAGCTCATGCAGGTCTTGTTAGACAATGACGGGCGTCTGGAAGGCACGACTGCAGAAGCTGCTATCAAGAACTTGCTGTCACCAGAGAGCGTGGCCGCATCAGAATTCAACACTTCGTTTTCAACTGCGGCGGATATCGTTGGGCGATCGAGATCCAATACGTTGAACCCCCAGGCAGAGCCTGTTGACCCGCGAGCTATAGGAGACCTCCAGAACATGCTCGCAAATGGCGATCGAGAGAAGGCAGTATGGCACGCGGTCGATCAAAGATTATGGGGTCATGCCATGCTCCTGTCTTCCACCCTGAATAAGGACACCTGGAAACAGGTGGTACAGGAGTTTGTACGCAAGGAGGTCAAGAAGATCGGACGCAGTAATCAGGCATTGGCAGTTCTGTACGAAGTCTTCGCAGGGAACCATGTGGACTGTGTCGACGAACTCGTACCAGCATCAGCTCGTGCCGGCTTCCAAATGGTGAGCGCCGACGGTGCAGGAGCAACACAAAACGCTCTGCAAGGCCTGGATAAGTGGCGCGAAACGGTTGCATTGATCATGAATAATCGTAGTGAAGGTGACGCGTTCGCATTGTTGTCGTTGGGAAGGCTGCTAGCGCAGTATGGCCGAATCGAAGCTGCGCATGTCTGCTTCCTATTTGCTCGTTCAGTCGTGAACATCAGCGGGGTTGACGACACCCAAGCTGATCTCGTTCTCATTGGCGCTGATCATAGCAAATACCCTCTGGAGCTTGGTATCGATCTGGAGCCAGTTTTACTGACTGAGGTGTATGAGTTCGCCACATCCCTTTCCTCGCAAGGTGGCTCGCACATTATTCCTCACCTACAAAATTTCAAACTTGCACATGCGTACCAGTTAGCTGAGTACGGCTATCGGGCAGAGGCAGAGGCATACTGCGATGTCATTGCTGCAGCCATGAAAGCGACAACAAGGATATCCCCTTACTATAGTGCAAGCTTCATTGCAAGCCTAGATGACTTAAGTAAACGCCTATCACAGTCTCCCAAGGATGGGTCCTCCTCTTGGATCTCGAAACCAAGCATGGATAAAGTTGGAAGTTCACTTCTATCAAAATTCAACAGCTTCATTGCTGGAGAAGATGAGGATCCTGCATCGAACCGTTCAGCAACCGCGGAAGTGGGGCCTTTTGCCAAGATCGCCGGTAATAGCCCATCAATCACTCCTTCACAATCAAATGCGGATCTTTATGGTGCATATTCTGGCTACAACGCATCTAACCAGTCATCTGCTCCTTCCAACTCGAGATATGCGCCCTCGACCGCATACGCACCAAGGACATCATCAGATCAGCAACGATCACGTTACGAGCCCTACAGTCGGCCATCTATGGATTCTGCGGATAGCTTAGTATCATCCAATGCACTATCGGACAGCTACGTGCCCATGACCCCAACCGCAGGTCTCTATGTCCCTTCGCAACCTCAGCTGAGCCCGCCCAGCCAGCGTACACAGGGCAAGATACAATCATACTCACCACTCCGAGCCGAGCACAATGTGACCCAGTCTTCCTATGTCAGTCCTTATTTACCCACACCTACCGCAGAAGATCCGACTTCGGCACCAAGCATGGGCGACTACCAGGCTCCTCAAGCAAGCTTCGAACAACCGCTGCGATCTACAGACAATGAGCAATCATACAGTGAATATGAGCCACCATCAAGCACCTTTTCCTATCAGCCATACGATCCCGACGAAGAAGATGAAGTGCAAGAGGAGCAGTTGCAAAAGAAGTCTAGTACGAATGACGATGATGATGATGACCTCGCGACGCGCGCTGCGAGCTTGCGAATTGGTGGCAAATCGGACGTAGACAAAAAAGTAGATGAAGCATTCCGTAAAGCCGCCGAAGCAGACGCACAGCGCGATAAAGACTCCACAACAACGAAGAAAGGAGGTTGGTTCGGCGGCTGGTTCAAAAAAGATCCTAACGCGATGCCAGGACCGATCAAGGCCAAGCTCGGGGATGAAAATAGCTTCGTGTATGATCCTGAGCTTAAAAAGTGGGTTAACAAGAAGGGCGGAGCAACCGATGCGGGCAAATCGGGTGCAACACCACCGCCCCCAAGAAGTGGACCGCCCACGGGAAGGAGTGCGAGTGGCGGTGCGGCACCGCCTCTGAGTACGGCTGGCGGACGACCTCTGATGCCTCCTACAAGCATGCCGCGTAGCTCATCGATGCCACCGCCCATGGTTGTCCCTGGATCGAGGGCTTCAACACCTGGTATACCTTCAGATAATGAAGGCCCAAAACCTCCTGTGCTAGCACGGCCGTCGTTCGGAGCTGCATCAGGACCGCCGTCGAGGCCCGGCACCGGCATGAGTAACGCAAGTAGCATTGATGACTTGCTAGGCGCACCGCAAGCGAGGAAAGGCCCTGGCGCAAAGAAGAAGAAGGGAGGACGATACGTGGATGTCATGGCGCAGGGGAGCTGAATGAAGTTGTGTAAACACAGGTATAGCTTTCTTTGGGAGTACCTGGGAGGAAGGCACGGGATAGAAAGAGAATCATGAAATTATCCTCCTGAATATAGACATGGTTAGGGCTTACACGGCCTTGAATCTTGTGTAGTAATAGCTGTTATACTATCATGTCAATACTGCGTTCTAGATCTTTAAGGAGCAATCACAAAAATACGCTATCCTAGAATCTGAGATTATTTCGTGCTCTCGGGCCGACAAACACAGCTTATTGAGCCATATTATCCAAGTTCATGGTGGTAATCGGTACCTTTTCATAGGTAGCGCAGCTGCGAGGAGAAAGCCCAGTCTCACAACAGTATTCGTGGTAATGATGGTTTATTCTCGACACACCCCACATGCCACTGGCTTCGTGCGGTTTTACGTAAGCTCAAATATGTCCTTCGCTCTGAAGCTTCCGTCACTGCGCAGAATAGTCTTGGCCTGAAAAGAGCTATCCCCTTTCTTATTCCAACCCAACAGCGCCGAGATATATTTCCAAATGTGAAAAACCCTTACAATCAGGGCAATAAATGCCACAGTTAGATTGCGCAAGCTTTATCACACTACTGTTTTGATGCCCAAAATGTCTGGGCTTCTTGCTGCATCACTGGATGGAGTACATAAGTCTCAGGTTCCGCAAATTGATGTTGGAACGGGCCACTTTTCCATTGTCCAGTTAGTCCTCGTTTGCCATTAGGCAAACTTAAGCTAGGCTATCTACCTTCTGTTTCCTTAGCAATCACAGCCCCTCAGTCGGGAGTTATCATGATCTTCATCAAGCAGTGAGAACCAAATATAGTGCCTCTGCGCTTCAGCAATCGAAAACATCAGATCGAGCATTAAGAGTGTATTCGAGGAGTCGCCATCCCATTTTGGAAACAAGGTTTGTGACATTGTAACTATGGTATCAGACGGAGATAGGATGTGACAGGGTATGGTGCAGTCGCACAATGGTCGCACAAATGACTAGGAGGCCACTACTGCTCATCTGGATCCTCCGGCTGATCGAAGAGGAAGTTGGCGGCCAGTTCTTCATTTTTGTCACACGCAAAGTAGGCCTGAATCACGAGGTCACGCTCGAAGCCAAGACGACACAGGCGCTCGATCGCCTCTCGTTCCTCCTCGGTGACTGAAATGGCTTGAGCACCAGGGGGCAGTGGCGCATCCTCGTCGGCATCCTCAGCAAGCAACTGAAGAAACTGCTCGGGGTTTGAAGCAATCATTTGTGCCAATTGAGGATTCCCTGCTCCAACTTGCTGCAGGATGGGCTCAAGCATCTGTGGTTGCTGTTGTACTACCTGTCGTAGCTGCTGAAATTGCGGATTGTTACGCAGGAAGTCGAGGCTGTTGGCGTTCAGCGCACCAGCAGCTGCACCAGCATTCCCACCTGAGCGAGCGGCACCAGAACCTCCGCGGTTTTGGCCAGCTTGGGCAGCCGCCTCGAATAGGTTTATCGGCTCGTCTCCCCCGGAAGGCGCGGCGGCTGCAGTGGTATTGCCGGCGGCAGAAGGTTGGGGCGAAGTTGGAGCACGGCCTTGGGGGGGTTGTGTCTGGTCTTGCTGTGCGCTCTCTGGAATACCCTGGGATCAAGTTAGCACCGAGCTGACTAGGCAGGCGCGCCATTGAGGGCCTCACCGTCAAAAGATACTCGACAGCGCGGTCGGGGTTGAAGAAGGCGGCTCGCATGGCCCGGTCAATGTCGGCCCTCGCGAAGCCCATGCTCTCCATGTTGGCAATAGCCGCCTCGCGCTCACCACCCATGGTCAGAGCCGAGGGATCATTGAACTGGCGCGATGAGTCCGAGGCTTGCTGTGCGGGCGCAGGCGAGGGCGTGGCGGGCGCATTCTGTGTAGTTGTGAACGATGGAGCCGGTGCGGCGGGGGCGACGGGCGTCTGGGCTACTGCAGGGGCAGGTGTGGAGGGAGCGGCTCTACTTGACGATGCGGCAGAGGCTTTTGGCTGTTGTCCCCGTCAGTGAGGTGAGGTTGGGCGGAGCAGCGAGTGAGGAGCCCACCTTGGAGACCATGCAGACAATGAAGCCTTTTTCCTCAATGTTATACGACTCGACCGTGTTCGCGTCCTGGAGAATTTTTCCTGTGTCGTAGGGTCAGCAGTCGCAGCGGCGAGGGAGCAGGCTGGCATGGAGCCAGAGAGCTCGGGGCGCACCGGAGTAGATCAGCTTCTGTTGGAGCACCTCCCAGCCCTTTTCTGCGTGGATCTTGGCCTTGAGTTTGCCAATCTGTCGGCCTTGTTAGCCAGCTGCGTGCGGCGGACAGGAAGTGTGGCGGGTCTGCGCACCGTTTCCGATGGCTCGGCCTCGATGACGAACTTGTTCTGCTTGAGATCCTGCAGAAGCGGCGTGTCAGCTCTGGTTCTAGCTCTGGCCCTAGCTCTGGCCGTGTCTTGGACAGGCGCTGAAGCGGTACCTTGAAAGTAATCTTCATCTTGGCGGTTGGTGGATGCGGGCGACGAGGAAGCCGGGTTGGGCGGGGTGTTGAGGGCAAGGCGGGGGGAGGAGGGGAGGAAGAAGGACAGCTCGCAGGCAGGAGGCTGTGTGGGCAAGGGCGACGGCAGGCGGCAGAGGGTGAGCTTGCTGCAGGCTGCAAGCTTTGGTGGTGTATAGCGTCAATTTGCTCGCAGAAGGCGATGGAAGCAACGTTAGGCAGACTCAGAGTCGTCAACACCTGAGCCGCAGCCTCTCACTGCGAGGCTTCGGAGCGGCATAACGTTAGAGCGGCGGTGGGTGTGGCGGCGGTGGCGGTGGGTGTGGGTGTGGCGCACCATGCCTACCTTCTCACCCACCACTAGGCAGAGATTCCAACTGCACCGTCGCGCATTTATTTGTGCCTTCGCTCATGCTCCCGTCAATTGTTCCCAGTGACTCTAGTTGCGGCCCAGCTTAGCGCCGCTGACATGTGCACAACGGCTCAATGCTTCGGGTCCACGAGTCGCTGTCTGCCACGCTGAGCTTGAGGGGCGTGGGTGTTTCAGTATCATCCCAAACACCGGTTCGGGACATGCCAGACTGTGCAACCATCGCCTTCTGATCTGCCGTCTCCTCCATACTGGCACGTAATTGGCCGCTGTCGGTCCTCCTTCTGGAGTTCGACGCTTGTCTGGCGGTTCCCGACCGGGTTCACTAACAGCGACCAAGCGCGATATTTGTTTGTTATGCTCCCAAACCAACACTAAAACAACGCGTAGGGAAATGAAAGGCTAACGGACGCCGCTGCTCCACACTACAGCCCTAGACAGGACACCCTTACACAGCCTCCGCCGTCGGATGCGCACTCGGGCGCCCAACCCAGCTTCTCCGCAATTGGCCGCTTTTTTGGGCACTTCGGGACTTTGTTGAGCGGTTTTTTCGTCTCCTGCTTCACCTTGTGCAGAGGCAGCAAGATGCTGCAGGCGCTGCTTTACCACCTACTGCCACTTATGCTTCAGTGTCACTCTAACAGGTCTCAAGACAAGACCCGCTAAACATGTGCCTCTGGCTTGTGCAGCCGGCCATTGCTCGATACATGGTTGCGTACATCCAGGGTGTTAGCCTGGGAGCCCCAGTCGCGTGTCATGTCGTCCAACGCGTACTGCAGGGTAACCAGCCCACAAAACAATGGCACACAAATCAGCCCTCTGCCTTATGCTGAAATTTATTATTACACCTCGTGAGTCCCCACATACTCTCATCCCTATGCTTTCGTCCTGTCCTTCGTTGAATCCTCTCCTCGCTTTCCTGTTGCCAGCACACATTCGCTTCTCGGTCCGTCACATCGGCCAATTCTAAACACCATCACCAGGGGGTATCGGTCATTTACCTATCGTCCGGTCCGAGACGCCTGCACCAGTCACATCTGTGAATCGCTCGGTTCCAGATTGGTCTCTCGCATTTGCCTCAATCACGCATACTAGCTACACCAATACCACCCGTCATCATATTATTTCGCTACTCGAACGCGTTGCGCCTCGCGTTTAGTCGGCCTCGCGACTTTCCACAGCAACGTCGTCGACGGCTTAATCCATCTCTCAGTCGACATTGCCAGTTGGACCCAACGCTTCCATCTACATTCGAAACATCGCACTGTATCGTCATTTTCGGAGAAGTTTGTCGTTTTTTTTTTTTACCAATCTCCGTCTGTTAATGCCGCGGACCATTACAGATCTTCTGATCGTTAGACGTTGTTTAACACGCCCCTATACGAACCCGACCGAGATTGGGCAGCGCATTGAGTCATCGTAGTTTATGCCCCCAGAGTCAATTCGCCCCAACGATTCATCACGATCTTCTTTTCTTCTTTATCGCCTCGAACAACGTCCGGGGTTGAACCTCCCATTTGAACGAAGCAATTGCTCTTGCTGGCAACAGCATGTTTCAGTCTCGCAAGTTTTATGTTTCCCTTGTTGGTGTTATTGCGTGGTCAAGCACCGCTACGGAGACAGCCTTGTCTATATTGGAAGCGGCATCATTCTCCGCCACCAATGTATCTCTAGTACCTGTCGCAGGTGCAGCGAGCGCACTTGATCTCTTATCACTCGGTTGCATTGGGCTATTCACTTATCAGGATTTACGATCAAGGGATCGATCACTGAAGCGTTCAACACACCCCAAAATAGTTTTGACGCACCTCGGCGTATTGGTATCCGCCACCGCCTTGGTCATTGCTCTAGTCTTGATCATCATGATCAAGGTGAGATGGACTGAAGTTACTGCTGCCTCCTCGAGGACGCTGATATCGGATTGGAATGGCCTATTATCTGGCCAAATAGCCATGTGGACTGTATCCTGTATCAGTCAACTCACGTTATACTCTTCCTCATGGCATCGAAAGGCGCCTAAGGTCCAGGCGGTAATTATTTCTGGTCCCCGGGATTCCGTCATGTCAGAAATGCGAACTTCTTCACCAAGGAACTTATACCTATTGGAATCAAACCAGCTTTCTTCGCCTCTGGCAGCTGCCCTTCCCTCTCCAACCTTCTCCTCGCGGTCATCACACTCTCTCAAATCCTTCCGAGATTCCCTTCGACACGTGGTTCGCCCAGTATCATCTCGTACAACCTTGATCAGTCGGCCTTCGTTCAATCGAGACGCTAGGAGTGTGTATTCTGATTCGCAATCCGTCGACAACATGTCCCATTCAGATGGATTCGACAGCTGGGACACGAGAGATGCCCTTGTGCAAGCAGCCCCCTCCAAAGGCACGACTTTGGATCCTATTCCTGGTAGCCGACCAAATTCGCCTGCCCGCGCCTTGGATGGCCCCTTCCTATCCGAACTTCCAGAGGAAGATGATGAGGACCTGGCTCCCCCACCAAGAATGATGCCCGATACGTCACGACCACCGAGTCCTGCGGTTAGTGAAGCGCATATCCACCCTCTATTTAGGACAGAAAGCCCTACGCCGCCCCCAGCAGCCACACCTGGAACCAGCATCATTGCCAGCCCATTGGCTAGTCAGGCTATTGCCTGCCCGGCGCGACCATTCAATCGAATGAGGTCGAATAGTCGAACGGCTAGCCCGAGCTCTCAAGTTCCATCTCAGAGCTTTGCACGGGGCCGTGCAGTGAGCTCTCAATCATTGTCGAGAAGTCCTTCACCCCCCAGTCGTGAGATGACTCCTCCCATACCGGACTTTGTCCTCAATTCTTCCCCCAGGAGTAGTATGAGTGGCTCTCGAAGAGTCAACCTTCAATACTCCCCTGATCGGTGATCAGATTCCCATACTCGATGAATCAAATGCTCATTGGGCCTAACGCGCTCTATGCTTGCGATTGGGCGTTACCCTATCGTCATACGCTTAGTGTTGATAAACCTAGTGTCTTGCTAGCTGAATGCGATATGATTTCATTCTTGACAGACGGATGGGTTTGTTTTTCACGTTAGATTTTCTTTTGTCGTCAGCTCTCACCTTCCCAGGTTTGATCGAGCTTTGAGCGTTCTGGTCTTTGTTTATGTAGAGGTAAGATCTAAGCTCGCTTAGGCCTATGTCAAGAGACAAGAACCTTGGTGATAGAGTCTATCTTTAATTGGATAGAAAATGCGTCTCAAGTCAGTGCACGGCAAAGCACAGATGGTAGACGCTTAATTAACTAATGCCAAACACCATAATATAACCATCTCGTGGAGTTTTGCTCTGTGAATCACTCGGTCGGGGAGCGTCACGAATTTCTCACGCAGATAAACTCGAGCACGGGAAAGGTGTTCAATTCAATTAGGCATCCCTTGAAATGATTACCAGAAAACAGAATATCGGCCCCGTTCGTCCGTTAACCGGCTTTTTGTCCGTATCTAAAGAGTGGTGCTAGTGAGGTGGTAGCTCCTGGCGCCAGTGTTCAAAAAAAAGACACCAAAGATCCCCACCTGACACTCATGATATCCGTCCAATGAGAGCATCGGTATCCTGGATGTCGCAGATTGGGCAACCCCATCGACCACTGTATGGAACGTGTGGATGTTATCTTCTTCATCTCCTCATATCCCTATTTTCTGGCCGGCCGAAGACGACAGTGTGATCATTATTTGTGAATTGCAGATGCAGTCTGCCGAAACTTCTGAAGAAATCAGATGAGTCTGGGCAGATACACTAGGGCTCGAGAGCCTGCCGTGCAGATGCGGTAGACGTGCAAGCTGCGCTTTATAAGAGGACCTTACACTGCAGCCTGGTCGGTCGCGTGTACTGAGCTTTGTTCCATTTCGAGGAAAACCCATGCACATGGCAATAGTCTCGGCGTGCCCTTTCTGCGCGTGGTGAGCTTCTAGATACATTGAAAAGCTTTTAAAATAATTAAGATGGGCAAGCAAACCAGAGGGCTAGTGAATCGTGTCGAGGATGGGAGTCACAATGCCGTCCCATGACCTTTAATTGTGCCGAGGCCTTGGGATAGAAGACCAGCCTAGGAGGTCTTGCGGCTGATGACGTGCAATCTTGAAACTGGAATGAAGCAACTTAAAGCTTCAAGTAGTGGGAGCAAAGCAAAGTTTGTGTATAGTACTGGTGCTCATGAAATGAAACTAGTGCCATGATGACAAGTTGTCTTGCGAACACCTGATGAGGTGGCAATGGCAATGTGTTGATGTACACATTTTGAGCGTTCGGCGTTGCATGGCGAATTTTAAGGCGCCGATAGCAGTTTTGGAACAGCCAGATATTTTGTAGTTGCTGCTATAACCGCATAAACAAAAGGCTTTCGATGTACTGCACAATGCCATTGGGGAGATATTCGTAGTCTGCCATCATCTAATTAACTAATTGCTATGGCTGGGTGGAAGCGAGTCTTCTGTTCATAGCCAATCACAAAAGAGAGCTCTGTAACTAGCCAAATGGGGGCGTAGCGCAACCTGGCTGAGATCCTCTCAGCATCGCTTCATCCAGTTGCGCCCAGCCAACACGACTTCCAACACCTTCGGCAATCTCTGAGACTTACTCTGTAAATGCGCCTTGTTCCATCTCTTTGAATGCTGATATCGGCCACCGGTTACCCACATCAGCGCTTCTGCTCAACCCGTGTCACGCCGAGCATTTCTTTGGCAGGGCTGTGCCCTTTTGCGAAAGGTGCCACCTCGCTTTCGACGAGTAAAACTGCCTGCACAGGCATACAGACTTTCGGTATCTTTATTCGCGACTATGCGATGAGCTCCTAGTCTAGTAGCTTGGGCTTTGCATCATAGGATTGGGGCAAGCTATTGTGCTACTCAGTGGACATTGATTACGGCAAGTCAAACCTACCTCTGCTACCAACCATTCTTGAGATCCCTAGATGCGTAGTTTCTTCGCCAAAAAAAATCCAGCTTTAGAAAAACCGAGCTTGACTAGATGCTTTCTTGCGCCTGGTATACTTGCAGTCATCGGCTGACATGGCCTGGTTATAGCGTCAACAATTGCTGAACTCCTGCCCGGGGCGGAGCGTTATCGAACAGTCTCTACAGAGCACACTGCACGTGTAAGTACTCATCCATTGCTGCAATCCCAACAGTCAGAGCCTTGCGCTGCATGCTTTGAGGTCTGGTTACGGGCTAATGGCTCGTCTTTCCATGACCAGGTCTCACTCATACTACTACCATGCCACCAAAACGTAAGAGCAGCGCGAACAAAGCCGGATCCATTACGTCCTTCAAGACACTGCGTACGTTGACCTTGTTTCCGGCATAAAATGCTGGCTTCGTCTCCCGATCATGCTAACATGTTGCTTGCTTGGCACAGCCGGGAGCAAAATTAGCGCGGTCTCTAACAGGCGAACTTCGCATAGTCTTCAGAAGATGTCGCGCTTGACACCTTCTATACCATTCCAAATGACAACACGCCGCGGTGCAAAGACGACATCTAGCCACACGAGCCCCGCTGGGCCATCTAGCGTAAGCTCTGGCAGTCGTCGCAGCTCTTTGGACGACATCGCGCCGTACGAGGATGCCCCTTCAGACCTTGAGGATGCGCGACCAGCCAAGCGCAGCCGAACATCGACCGATTCTGGTTCGCCGCAAATGTCTAATGCCTCTGTCGACAACAATACTTCCATGAATGGAACGCAAACCCCTGAGTCGCAGCGACCCGTGTCTGGTGCGACTTTGACGGCACCAAAGGCAGCCGGTAAGAAGAGGCGCGCATCAGACGATTCGACGCAGTCCAGCAAAACACTCAGCGCTCGCCAAAACGGTGTTCTCACCCGTACCCAGAGCGATGTCTCCGAGCAGCAACCGCGCAGGAAAAAACGCAAAACAACAGAAATCGCAGCAGATGCCGTCGACCAACCTCCAGAACTAACTGACGCCAGTACGGCACCCAATTCCCCTGAGCAGATACCAGTTGTCGATGGCAGTCAAAACCTGCACAATGTTCTGCCGACCAATGGCGATGCCCCTGCGAAGTCCGGCAGGCGGCTGCCCGGCCGTCGACGCCAACCGCATCCGGACATTAATATTGAAACTGATTTGCGCCGACAACTCAATCTCAAGATGAGCTATCGCAGCCTTGCAAAAGTCCAGAAGTCCTTACTAGAAGAATTGTCAAATCGCACCACCAAAAATTTAGATAAAGAGCCCAGCTACCATGCACAATGCCCAGAATATAAACCCCTCATGGCCTCATTGGACCAGCGTCGAGACAGCCGTCTGGACGAAGTCAACGCCATGCGAACTTATCGCCTTGAACAATTGGAGCGATTGTGTGTTGCTGAAGAGCTCATTCAAAAAGAGCAGTATATCGTAGGCCATATCGCCAATTCCACTCTACTTCTCAGCTGACTGGAAGCAGAACCGATTTCAAGACTTGCAAGACGACTTTCTATTGCAATGTTACTTCCGCATGAAACAAATCGAGCGGGAGATGAGAAGTCAAACAGGGGACGCTACCGATGATGAAGTAAGCTGCACTATAGTTTTATCATTCTTATTCTTACCATCTTCAGGACAATGTACTTCCACCCACTTATACTGATAAGCCAAATTGTGAGGTTGATTCTCGCATTGGCTCCAAATATGCTTCTCGTAGCAGAGCGTATGTGGAGGCCGACAAGGAGCTCGAAGACGATACAAGACGCAAACAATTCAATGGAGCAAGGGTAGCATTTGTCGAGCAAGATGAAGATGCAGATGACTCAATTCAAGACTCGATTGATGGATTCGCGAGATTCATTGGGATTCACCGTACCGAAGCTGTCGCACATTACAACATTACCTCCCTTGCTGATGCTGCGCTCCGAATCGAGAGGACGCCATCACCACGATCACCCGAAGTACCAAAGGTTCAGATCATTCCAAATGAGCATGCCTCCCTTCTTATGATGCTCGCCGACCTATCAGCGCAACAGACCACAAAACATGACACTCAGGACGCGCAGTATCACGATCAACCGGCTCCACACCAATCTCAACCATTTCCACGTGCTACAACGCCTGTTATAAAACAAGAATCTGCAAGACACATATCACCTCCAATCGCTCCCCCAGAAATTCCACTGATCACGCCGTCACAAGCTGCTCATAACAGCTCATCCCAGAACGCTCATCCAACAGTAGATCTGACTCGAGAGACAGCTCACTCGGAGCCCAACGGTGTGAACATCGAAAGGGAGATTGAAGCTCCAAAGGACATAGCGGTTGCGAGAGTGTCCACGCATCGGATCATGGATATCTTGAATAATGATCAAGAGGTTCCTGTTTCGAAGTCACGAGAATCTCAGCTACCAGTGCAAGAGCCAAGCACTCCATCGGGGCGAAACGTTGTCAGCGAACACAACACACCGTCGCAAAATGTCCTTCGAATCGATGAAACCGTTCACCGAGAGGCTCCCCCTATTGACCAAGCATTGATGGATGCATTAGGAGGGGCTTTGCAACCAACTAGCAATCCCCCATCATCACCACCCTCGACCATTCAGCCATGGCCAAGATTGGCTGTTGGGTCGTCAAGTGAATCCGAGGATGCGCTGCGTCGAAGGGATCCCTTACGGAAGCTTAGAGAACTTTTGGACAGGAAAGCTCGGGAACATGGCCGAGAGCCTCCTGACCGACCTCAATCTGATTACTGGCTCAAACCCGACCACACACGATTCCGCAATTCGCTTCCCGGAAACATGGCTGAGCAGGAACGACCAAGCGTTGCCCAGTATGATCCAACAAGACCGTCTGCTGGACTGTATAGCTCGTCTCTTGGTCCTTCCTCAACGCATACTACAGTCGCTCGTCGTGGATCTCACGATCAAGGTGTTCCACATTGGGAGCATGATAGGCGCATGAGCGGGCCGCAAGCTTCCCAGCAACTAACTACCTCACCGTATCAAGGGAGTGCGCCTCAATCTTATCAAGCTGAGCACAACAAATCTGCGCCAACCCCTCCCATACACCAGACCCCCTATGCCCCACCTCCTGGATCACTACCCCTTCCGCCTAAGCCACCTGGCCCTCCTCCATCTGGACCTATTAACTTCCGCTTCGCACACTATGACCCTGTTCCATCCAGACAAGCATACCCGCCGCCATCGCCAAGCTATCCGCCCGCGTCCCATGCTCCTCTCGGTCCTCCACCCTCACAGTACGCTTCTGGGTACGGCGGTGGTACGCCTGTGTATCAAGGTGGCTACATTCCACCTTCAGGATCTTTTCAAGCATCACAGTCTCCCTCATCTAGCTTACCTCCTTACCCCCCACTCAAGATCCACCAGTACGGCGGTCAGCCTATACTACCTGCCAACATGGCCCCACCTCCGCAATCAGGACCACCAATGACGTTTGTCGGGCCATCCGTGCCACCACTAGCATTTTCACCGCCACAAAGTCAACCACTTGGACCACACTATGAGCAGCGAGAAGGTCAAGGGCAAGGTGAGCGACCACCTGAGCCTCAATCACGGCCGCGGAGGCAGTATAGGAGTTATCACGCACCTGGAACTCAATTTAGGAGTTACCAGGGTCCTGGAGAGAATCGACGGAGGGGTGGCTAGAAATGTGACATTTCTCTTGCTGTGGTGAGTGAGAATCATGATTCGGGTGCGGATCTGTCTCTGCTCTGCTCTGGTTTGGTAGCTCTGAGTCTTCTTCGATTCTTGTTTGCGCTCTACTGTTTTGGGAAATGGAACGTTGTTTCTCCTGTACTTTGTTTTGTATGTTTATCTTTTAGTTTTTGATTTCGTTGCTATAATCCATCTGACTTTCTCGTGGCTTGTAGCTTGTAAAGTACTCGAGGGATGGTGCATCGCGTTGGATATGCAAGTCTGGATATTTGGACTCCTGCAGAAGCTGCATCGGCGGAGCGTTGGCGTCTGCATTAGTGTGGACACTATTGGTTCAACATATTTCTTTGATACTAATCGCAAAATCCTGGGTTTGATCCACGCTGCTTTGAGATACTCGCAATGGCACTCTGAAGGTCCTTGAACCAACAAGCATTGGGATTCAAGGCTTTATGCGCAATTGTATGATATATCCCGTTCCTCAATAAAAAAAAATCACATTGAATTCGCTCTTCTCAGTGCAGCAGCGTAAAAGCCTGTGTAAACTACTGTGGGTCAAGCTATAATCATCGTCAGGTGCCTGGGAAAACATTGTACTCGGGAAATCATCGAAAGGAGTATTGCTCCTTGGTCAACCTGCTTGAGCACTTCGTGCAGGCCCTTCCCGATACCATGTCTTCGCCACTAAGCTCTCCTCTTCGATTTAGGCGTAGGCGTCCAATCCTTGCCCACAATACTCGCGCCGAATCCTCCAGAGCCGATGTTCTTCGGGGTGGCTCCGCCCATGCGCTCAAACAACCTCTGCGCTGCAGGCGTCAAATCATGCTTGCCCTTCCTACCAGGGGTCTGGCCGCCCTGCAGCCTTGCCGGAGTAGGCGCAGACAGGAACCGCGGTGTTTCTGACGTGAAGATGGCCAGGCCCGAGCCAGAAGGCTTGTTTGTCTTTGACTGTAAGTTGGAGGAGCGCTTCGCGCCAATTTGCTCCACCATTCTATGGTGCATCCTCTCGCGGGCTGAAGATTCATTGAGAGTGAAAGGTGAGGCTTTGCTCTTGCTGTTCACGCCATATCTCTCGAGCAGGTCCGTTGGTGCATCGTTGTCGCCGTCCTCTTCATCGCCGCCTGGTTCTGGTGGGTGTGCATCCACAAATGCATAGCCGTTTACTCTTGGTGTCTCGCTGCCTGTGTAGCCGGGCTCGCTAGGTTGCAATCTTGGACGCCCTGCGACGGCGTCGCGAACTGCGGATAGGGTTGGGCTCGATGGTCGGGTGGGCTCCGCATCGATGGTGGGGAGGCGTGTATTGTTGTAGCGGACTTGTTTGGGGGGCGCGAGGGAGGACTGCTCCGCTTGCTGGGCTCGTGTTGGGGCCCATGGTTCCACGCCTTCCGGGTCGAACATGAGGCTGTTGAAGGCAGTGTGCTTATGCGCATCAGGCGCTGCGGGCCGGTCGTCGAGGTTCTGGCTGGGGCGGCTAGTCAAGACCGGGTGCTGCGAGCTGGACTTTGCCGCTTGTGCCTCGAGGGCCTTTTGCTGTGCGACGCGCTGCTTACTCGCGTAGCGGTTGCCGTCGCGCAGCCATGCGCTGTTCTCAAACTTGGCCCTGTTGTACTTGTCGATGATCTGGCTGAAGCTCTCTTGGTCTTCGCTGGTGTACTTTGCCTGGAAGGCGCCTAACGTCATGGCCAGGTCGACGTGGTCCAGTATGCCCCGCCCTTGCTCGCTCTCGTCGGCCTCTGGCGCTGTGGAAGAGGAGGGCGTATCTGCGCCCCATGCACTCGGCGTCGTCGCTGTTGCTGTCGCTGGCCGGCCGAACCTCGTGCGCTCTGCCGTCCTCGTCAGGCCGGCCGGCACGGGCGTCATAACTTGCGAGAGCCTTTTCCCCGCTTCTCGGATCCATGGCTTGTCCCTGCTTTCTATGGCGTTGAGGTATTCGCGCTGGGCGTCGGTTTCGGCCAGGCCGGGGAAGAAGTCGCGGCGGATGATGTGCGAGACGGCCGATGTGTACGTCTCTTCGTCCAGAACCACCGAAGCACGCTTGATTCGTTTCGGTGCGGGGGGCGGTGGCATGAGCGCGCTTGGGGCGCTGCGCTTCGCCAGTGCTCTGGAGTTGGACGACGACATGGTTGCAGCCAGCCTGGAGTTGACGGTGATGCAGCTGGAACTACTCGGTAGGGCTGAAGGCGGTGAGTGAGCCAACGCCCACTTGCGGGGCCATGTACCTGCATTGCATCACGTGGTCATCATTGAGCAGTCATTTCATTCGGCACGAGCAGTCATTAGCTACGAACAATCATTAACCACGAGCAGTCATTGCTACGAGCAATCATTAGCCACAAGCCGTCATTAACCACGAGCAATCATCAGCCATGAGAATCATCAGCCATGGGCAATCATTTGGGGAGCTTGAGCGCCTATCTTCGCTCCTAATCCAGCTTTTACCTCCCTTCGCGGCCCTTGCCAGCCTGTCTCCAGTCCACCTCAATAGAAAGATTCCACCATGGTGTCCTTGTTTGTCGTGTTGATGTTACTGGGCCCGTTGCCCTCGCCCAGCCTGAAGACAGACTCGACGACGGAGAGTTCGGTCGCTGTTGTGTCGAGGCCTGGTAGAGTCTGTTAGTGCCGGGTCCAAGCTATTGACCAACTCTCTCATGGGAACCTCACCTGTAACCGCCATCCAGTCGTTCACCACCATGCCCGCACCAACAACGGCACTTCCTCGATTCACACTGCCAGCCACAAGCGGCACTTGGAGCAAGCTCGACAGCTCATCCTGATCCTGGATGGATGTCTTGGGGTGTACAATGCCGCCTTGATTGCTCAGCGCCATGTACGAGCCGGTAAGTACATTGTCGGCAATGGTTTGCCGGAACACCTCAACACCCAGCACGTCTGCTATTATCTCCTCCGTCTCGCGTTCGATGTCAGGGTGAACGAGCGCGACGTGGTCGTTGCAACATATGACGTTGCCGAGAGCCGACAAGCGTTCTTCTATTCGCTGGATCTTGACGCTATCTGGTATCGAGTTTCGGAGGTGCTGCAGTTCCTGGTCGGTGGTGGTAGTGGGCACGAGCAGGCCCTTCTTGTTGCTGACATGGTTCCGTCAGTCCGTGACTTTGCATGTGCTTGCGCTGGGAAGACTTACCCAGCAGTCAGTCTGCCCACTATCCGCGTGCCTGCTATTGTGGCGTGGCAGATGGGTATGACATCTTGGAGTTCGGCCTCGAAGACACTATTGCGCGACTAATCAGCCCTGCGAGTTTGACGTAGGCGAGGCCAAGCTCCCGCACCTGTAGAAGTTTTCTGAAGCGCCCACCGCGACAATGGCATACGCGTTCGTAAGTGTGGAAAAGACGCCAACCCTATGCCGCCAGACATTAGCAGTGCTTCCCAACAGACTCTCCCACGACATGGCCGGCCACCCACTCGTTCGAGTTCTCGAATTGTGCGCGAACAGCCATAATGGTAGACTTGTCGACGATTTTTTGGAGCTAGTCGTGTGTAGACTTGCTAAGACTCTTTGTGGCTGCTGGTGTGCACGTGTGCGGAGAGCTCTGGTTGCTGTTGCGCAGAAAACTGAGGGAGGCGGCCACTATTTTGTACAGGACGACATCATCACCCCTCCTACCCTGATCGGGCTTAGTCTCTTGGCATTTTCGACTCATCTTGAGTGGATATGCCCGCCATCCACAGCGCGGACACCGCTACGCCCGGTCGTGACATGTCGTCGTGTGTGGGTGCCTTCTTGGATGACTGTTCGTGGGAAGAGTCACATAGCGAACGCAGTATAGCACTTTGTGCATAAGCAGGCCGACGATGCAAATTGTGCATGAGACGGCCCTCATTTACCGCTCAGGCACATCCCCGTGCCTGCCTTACCCACTCCATGCCAGCATCGCACGTCCACCGCCTCGAGACAAACTCTCGGTCCTTGACATTTGCGCTGAGCAACCGTGCAAGGTAGCGCCTAGGAACGTCTCTGACCGTAGCTTCGGACGCCTTGCGCAAAGCTTGACCCCAGCCAATGCACCAGCCTACAATGACGAACGGAATTTGCTTCTATTAGCGTCCCACGATCCTGTTGACCCAGACCGCATAACTAGAATTACAAACATGATCTACTTCTCCAGCACGATATTATCAAGGACCGCGTATGCCTGTTCCGCCGCTCCAGATGGTAAACCACATGCCCCTTGCCCACTCTCCCCAGTCCTTTTCGGACACTTCGGATACAGAAGAAATTATATTTTGTGGTGCCTGAACTGTACAAAAGCAAATGGGTAATCAAGAAGCGAAAAAAAAAACACACACACGCACATACACAGAGACTCCCGCTAAGCTATTCCATGTATGTCAAGATGCAATACCATGCCATGCGCCGACTCGGCTCTCAGCCTGAAAGAAATGGTTGTACAACAGCGGCTGCATACAGACGCAAGAATAGGCCCAGGAAAATGTCTGGGCACAGGTCGGCCGGAATACCATACCGTGAGACATAGCCAAAAAAAATACATTAATGTGCGTAAAAGGCATGAATATGTCGTGAAGAGGTTCATTACGAAAGGAAATCTTGTGAAAGAGACAAACGCATATGGCAAGAGAGCAGTCGAAAACGAGGATTGACATACGACGCGGGATAGATGGTGACGTTGTAGTAGTCGATGTTGAATGCCGAAACGCAATAGCTGATGACGCTTACAATGCTATGACATCCTGGAGGCGAGAATTGCCAATGCGATCTGTATCGTGTTAGTATAATCATCCCTACAAACCACTCGTCAGAAACTCACAATGACGCCGATAAGGAGGGTTCCTGATGAAGAAAGTTAGCGTGTGTCTCATACGCCGTCCGTAAATATACGTTACGTACCAATCCCCGACATGATGCGATTAAGATTGCGCCACCAAGTCGCTTTCTGGAAAGCCTTGTCGTCAGTTGGCCCAAATGCCCGGGCGAACTGCTGTTCTATATCTGCCTGGCTGGCTGTGTCTGCAAGGTTCGGGTCAAGAGGCAAGGGTAGAACGGATGCAATCATCCATGCTAGTATCCCGATTAGTACTCGTATTCATGCGCATGATACTTGGGGGTAAGGCGCAGACGTACCTAGAGGAAAGATGAAGCCTATACAGAATAATAGGATTTGTCGGTTTTGGCGGCCAAAGAGTGTACTATTGAGATCATCGTCCAGTGACGGTGCTTTCCATGCGCTATAGCGGGTGCGCCCTCGTCGATCTGTTCGGAGATGTGGTGTTGAGTAGCCGCTCAGCGGCTGCATGTTTGGTCCGAGGACGTAGACGTTGCCATCAATGGGCTGTATGTCATCGGATAGAGATATTGTGTCTGGTTGCGAAGTCCGGTTCCGTGGGCGATTGCGGGGCCTATAAATGCTGAGCGGGAAGTTCCCCTCCAAAGGAGTAGTCGTTCGTCCACTGTGCGAAGTGCCTAGCCGTATGCTGCCCGACGATTCTGATTCTGGCGCACCCATCGAGATCCGTTCGCCTCTTTGGTAATATACCCTTGCCCACGCAGGAATGGTGTTCTGAATGAAGGTGGAAATATTAGATTGTGCAGAGCCTGGCCTCGAGTCCGTGGTTGATCCCGCATCACTGTTGTGTCTCTGAAGGTAGCCGGAATTCTTCATTCGCAAGGGAACGGATGTGGGCAATGGAGAGATGGTGTCCAAATGCTCACCATGGTAGTCTCTCTCTTCACTTGAGGAACTTGACACGGGGGAGAACAACGGCCGGGGTATTGCAGAGAACTCGGTGTGGCCTTCCGAGGAGACATTATCTGAAGACGACTGAGCGCTTCCAACAGTTTGGCCTCTCCTCCGTGGGATATACGCCCGTCCATTTCCCCCGTAGCTATCCTGTGACTGTGACCGCGCACCGAAAGATTGTGAGCCTCGTGCGATCGACCTGGAATCGCGCTCGGATACAGAGGGGATTGTCGATAATTGGGAGCTCCATTGGTGGACCAGCGAGCGGTCTTGCATTCGGGAAGCAATGTTTGGTGCGTCCCGTGAATCAGCCCGTAAGCCGCTGGCGGACGGTGCGCGTACAATAGGATAATGGATACGGGTTCCACTCGCGAATGTAGCTGTGCGTGCTTCATGAAGAGTAGGCGACAGCTGAGAAGGCGGCTGGGTGTATGTTGGTTCGATGCTGGTGTATGATATATCAGAATATGCAAACGACTCGGTCGAGGCTTTTAGTACAGGTTGGCGATGCTCAGTGCTACCAACGAACGCAGGCCTCCCTTTTTCGGATTCGACAGAAGAGGAGGAGTAGTAGTGACCTTTTGGTGGCGGTTGACTGACACTGACACTTGACGGGTTTCCGGCATTACTGGATGGGGTTGGGGAGGCGGCAGGACCGGTCGAGGCAAAGGATGCAGCAGATGCCTTGGGTGTCAATGCGCCCGCACGACTTTCTAACGATTCTCCACCAGACGAGGAAGGGGGAACAGCGCGGATGGTAGGCCTCTGCGAAAGGGAGGGCGCTTCTTCCTGAAGTACTTCTAGGGCCTTTTCAAAATCATTAATTTCAGGTGGAGGAGACGACGGGGGGGTGCTTCCCTGGGAAAATCGTAGGGATGAAGGTGAGAAGGAAGAGGCTACGAGAGTATCCGCATCTGAGGCGCTGGTCGATACCGAGTGTCTGAAACCCTTCTTTCGCGAGAGTACTGGCTGTGGCACCAGGGACCGGCTGGCTTCGAACTTGGCGATGGTATTGGCAACCTGGCTCCCACTTGAAACGCGAGACCCCGGCCTCTCAAACCCATAACCCGGCGCATGACGAGGCGGGGGCAGAATCTGCGAGGGTTCGCTGGGTATGGGAAATTTTGAGTAGATGGTGTCTTCGGGTTCCTGGACTAGGCGGATGGTGGGACCTGAGAATTGATTGGTTTGCGAATTGGAACGTTCATGAAGCGGCTTCCGGATCGGAGACGCGTTTCTCGAGTTGGATGTCGGAGGGGAGAGTTTGGGGGCATGGGCAAACGACGGCGGCAATGGTGTCTGCGATGCGGATTGATGTGGTGGAGAAGTGGACGACATGCTGCGGTGGGACCTTGTGCCGTGTATCCCCGGATTGTGAGATGTTGGAGGCGAGTGGCCAAGCTGAAACCGAGCATGAAGGATGGGGGAAAAGAATAAGAAAACGTAGGCACAAGAACAAAGAGAGTGAAAAGAAGGCGTGTATGGATGCTTCGGTCCAAAAGAGTGACAAGAAGATGCTATACAAACAAGTCAAAAAGAGAGACGGAGAGGGCCCGAAGGCATCAGAGGTTTGGAGACGCGAGGAAAAGAGGATGAGGAGTGGAGCGCAGATGATAAGTCGGCCAAGAGGGCAAGCCCAAATGGGATTCGTCGCTGCTGCAAGATGCAGGTTCGCGCTGCAGGTCCCTGGCAGCAGTGCAGCACGAGCCGCGAAGTCTTTTTTGTGCAGACGACAAACCCTGGTTCGGACAAGTCGTCTTCTTGTGGACGCAGAGTGTGCGCCTTGGCCACGCTGTCGAGCTCCAGTAATTGCGCAAGCTGTGCGATGCGCTCCAGGAAGCCCCTCGTTCAGCGAGGCCCCCGGACAGCTGATAGACTATCGATACAGCTTGACGCGTTCTCGTGTATCGCGAAATGAGGGCAATTATTCCCAGCGCAGCCAGCGAGCCAGTGACGTGAGGCCACGGGCTGTTGCAGGGCCGCCCTGCTCCACCACTAGGCGGTGCGGTGAGCGAGCTGCAGGGGTTCGCCGACGGTGGGGCTGGGGTGAGTTGGCGCGGGTTGGGAGCGGCAGTTCGCACGTGACCGCGGCTGACGGGTAGTCGACGGATGGTGAGGAGAGGGAAACTGCTAGAGCAAGACGGCAGCGGGCGCGAGCTATATGACGGCGCCCTCGACGGCGTCGACTGCACATTCGCAGCATCTCCAAATGCCCCCGCCCACCAAAGGCTGGCGAGCTGGTTTCAGCGCGCTGGAAGACATGTACCAGAGGCATGTCAAAGGCGGTAAGTCGCCATCCATTGGCCTGTGTGCCTCCCTCCTCGGGGCCCACGACGTTTGTTTAACGCCCACGCGATCCACTCCCGTCTGCCTCATGCTGCCATGCTGCCATGAAGTCTGATCAGTCGCCAGTCCCCAAAGCGCCCCCCCTCGCCCCCAGCACCGCCGCTCTCCTATCGGTATGTTTGAAGCTCCCACCCCCACCATGGCCGACTCTTCTTCTCAGCCAATCCTGCGCCGAGGCATCAACGTGTTCCAAACCTGGACTCCTGCCAACCAACTCTGCAGGCTGTCTACGTCTTCATCTACGTAATACCCTTCTACCTGTCCACCGCCACGCGACCGTCGCCGACTCTCACGCGCGATGCACCCTCGTCGATACGCGCCAGGACCCGCGCAGTGACTCTGTCTACTCTTGTCTGCTTTGCCATCACCGTCGCCCTGCTCTACAAGCATGACGTCCCCGCATCGCAAGTGTTCCGCCTGCTGGGTCTCTGGCCCATCTCTCTCTTGGACACCGCGCAAACCATGCTCCTTGTGATGATACTCTTCGCAGGGCCCATCTTCGAGCACGGTGTTGTCGATGGCGGCTGGAGGGACTGGCTAAAGTTGAAAGGCGTCCATGAGACATTGAGCAGCTGGATTGGATACAGAAACTTCGTAGTCGTGCGTACCATGTCTCAACAGCCTTTGTGCACTGCTGACAAGAAGCAGGGCCCTGTCAGCGAAGAACTCGTTTGGCGATCATTCATTGTACCCCTCCACGTCCTGGCTCACTTCTCAGGAAAACAGATTGTCTTTCTAACCCCGCTATATTTCGGCATCGCACACCTGCATCACCTCTACGAGTTCCGCATCACTCATCCTGAGGTCCCCTTTGTCGTGACCGTCCTCCGCTCGCTCTTTCAGTTCACGTACACGTCACTGTTTGGCTTCTTCGCCGCGTTTGTCTTCATTCGCACAGGCAATGTCTACACATGCATGCTAGCGCACACATTCTGTAATTGGATGGGACTTCCCCGATTCTACGGTCGTGTTGGAGTAGAACCAGGCGCTCCAATCGGGCCCCCAGATCTTGACAAGAAGCGCGATGAGCACAAGAGTATTCCAGCGTACCAGGGCCAGGGCCTTGGCTGGACCGCAGCCTACTATGTCGTACTCATCGCAGGTGCGATAGGCTTCTATCACCAGCTGTTCACTTTGACTGAAAGCAGCTATGCTCTACCTGTTGAGTTGGTGAAGACATAGACTTCAGCTATATTAGAGGTGGGGGAGGGTTTCTCGGGCAAAGAGACCTATGTTGTGAGACATGGATGTAGATGCCTAGAATAAACATAGTGAATAACGAGGCTTAGCTTAGCAGGCATTTGGTTGTACGCAGCTATTTTGGACACGCAATTGCCCACCAATTATCCTTTTCATATCCAGCATCCAGCACAACTCCGTTAGCTTGCTCGATGTCGCTTTCAAGCTCACCTTTTCTATATAAATGGTAGTACCTCAAGAAAGTCTTGTCACCATCCGGCTTCGGCTCTCCCTCCGACACCGCCACGTTTGAAGCATCCTTCGTTTTCTTCTGCCTAGGGTCCCTCTCTTTCTTCTGCTTCAAGACCCATGGCACCATGACATCCTGCTCATGTCCCTCATCCCACCCTCTCCGGCTATCTTTCTGCTCTAAAGCCCAGACATAGATTAATGCCCTGCCTCGACACTGTGATTTGGATTCCAATGAAGGTCGGAGAAGATCCAAGACATGTTTTACAGCTTCTATTCGTCGAGCTGACGTAGAGAGATGGTGGATGACTGCTATGGAGATGACAAAGTCGAAGGCTCCTTGGGGATGAGGCAGCGAGAGGTTGTCTGCAACGATGGTAGAGTGTGGTTGGTGTTGTTTTGCGATCTTGACGAGATTTGTGGACCTGGCGTCCATCAATGTACATATTCGTAGCATATGACTAGTAAAGCTCACCGATCCGAGCCCACAATGAAAACATTTTTGTTTACCGCAAGATACTTGCCATTACCGCATCCCACATCTGCGCCCACTGCGCCGTCATTTTGCTCCTTGAGGAAGCGCTCTACTATCGGCCAGGGCTCAATGGGGTTAGCTAAATGCGTATTTTGCATATTGAGGGGCGACGCACACCTTATACCGTGTGGATGAAAAGTGAGACGCGATCTCTTCGTAGACAGAGTGCACATGCTGCGCTTCGTAGTCTGCACCCTGAGCTTCTGATTCTGCCATTTTGGCGCTATGGCACCGGTTGAAAGGTTAGAGATGTGATTTTTGGAAGACTGGCCTAAACCAATGAGCAAGATGATGTCTGCGCAAAACGCCATTGGCCGGCCATGTCCCTTGAGACAATCGTCATACCCTACTACTCTTTGTAGAACACGAGCAGCCATTTCACAAGCCATACAATTACCACTGAAGATCAAAATGATCTAATGGGACAATAACGTGTGCAGGAAGCATCATCGTCCAGCATGTGCGTGATATGATTCAGCCAATTCGAAATCGCCAGCCCAAGTAGATGATAGATGGTTGCTAAGCTGGAAGCCACTGTGCGCGCCTATGACGACCTGTGACAAGGAAAACACGTGCTCGTCCAATTGGCTGGGCACTGGCGCAAAGAAGCTCCCCACCCGCCCGACCAGCTTCTTGCTCGACGCAGGGCTTTTCTGGACTGCCATTTCTTCTGCTGCGCTATTGTCACGAATGCAATTGCTGTAGCTACAGCTTCCTGCACCCCACATCCTTTGCTCAGGCGCGACACTTGGCCGACAATGAAGTTTGGCACGACTCTGCGCAAGAGCGTCTACGCGCCGTGGAAAGACAAGTACATCGACTATGACAAGCTCAAGAAACTGCTCAAGGACAATGAGGATGACGACAGCTGGACCGCCGACGACGAGAGTGCATTCGTGGACGAGCTAGCCAACGTGCAGCTGGAGAAGGTGCACGACTTCATCCGGGATATTTCGCAGAAGCTGCGCGACCGGACTTCTGCATGCGAGAAGAAGCTAGAGCCATTGACCATTGGCATTCGGTCAGAGGACGCGCAAGATGACAAGGCCGGCGAGGGCTTGTTTACGCAGGCCGGCGACGACTCCAAGAAAGCGGACCTCAGTCTGCAGGAAAGGGAGAGGCTGTTGAACGAGGTGCTGCGCGAGCTGGACAGTATCACGCGAGAGACCAAGGAACTCGAGGGCTTTAGCCGGCTAAACTTCACTGCCATCATCAAGGCAACCAAGAAACACGACAAGATCCGTGGCAGCTCGTACAAGCTGCGTCCCTTCATCGATGCCCGCATTGCCCGCCATCCGCTCCACACCGAAGATGCCTCGCCGCTGCTGTACAGGCTGTCGGCGCTCTACTCGTTTGTCCGGCAGAGCTTGGAGGGCAAGCCTCGAGACGCTCTGTCCTTTGGCGAGAGCAGCACGAGCGGCGAGGGCTTCGTCTCTCACAAGTGTAAGTCAATAATGCCACATCAGCCGCGTGCAAGAGCTTACCCACAACAGTCTGGGTGCACATGGACAACCTCTTCGAAGCCAAGACCGTCATCCTCCGCCGCCTGCCCGTCCTCGTGTACAACCCACAGTCGTCCAAGGTTGCCGAAGGCACCCAGCGCGACCCAACCATTACATCGATATACTTTGACAACCCCAACTTCTCACTGTACTCGGATAAAGTCAATAGCAAACCCGACGCCTCCTCGCTGCGCCTTCGGTGGTATGGACAGCTCGCAGAGAAGCCCGAGATCTTGTTTGAGAAGAAAGTCATTAAGGAGGGCAATGCTGCCGAAGAAGTGCGATTCCCCATCAAAGCCAAATACGTGCAAGCTTTTCTCGAGGACAAGTACCACATGGAGAAGAGCATCGACAAGCTGCAGCGGTCGAACAAGGACCAAAAGGACGTGGACCACTTTAGAAAAGCAGTCGACGATATTCAAAACTTTGTCAAGAAGGAGAAACTGCAGCCCGTACTGAGAGCCAACTACACCCGAACTGCCTTCCAGATTCCTGGCGACGACCGCGTCCGCATCTCTCTCGATACCAACCTCGCCTTGATCCGCGAGGATGCTTTGGACATGGACAGGCCCTGCCGCGATCCCGATGACTGGCACAGGCGCGACATCGACAACGGCAACATGGAATTTCCATTCAAGGCAATCAAGAAGGGGGAGATCCACAAGTTTCCCTACGCTCTGCTCGAAATCAAGGTAAAAGGGACCAAGAAATATGAGTGGATTGAGGATTTGATACACTCCCACCTTGTCAAGGAGTCGCCCCGCTTCTCAAAATTTGTCCATGGTGTTGCGAAGCTCTTTGAAGACAACGTCAACACGTTCCCCTTTTGGCTCAGCGAGGTCGACAACGATATCAGAAAAGAGCCCGAGAAAGCATTCGATGACGAGCAAGAAAAGAAGCGCAAAGCTGCTGAGGATGAATTCGCAGTTGGCTCTCTTTTTGGCGCCCGCGCAAGCCCTAGCTACCGTGCTTCCATTGCCTCACCCGTTGGATCACCAGCCGCTGCACGCTCCGCGCCGAAGAGCGCCAGTGCAGCAGCACAATCACAGCCGGTGGTAAAGCTGCCTCTACCAACAGTTGGCTCACATCTGTCGCACCAGTTCCAGCTAGAGAATGGCAACCGCATCAACGAGGAAGTCGATTCAGACGAAGATGACACGCAACCATTTAGTAATAAGTCCAAAGCCAGCGGCCTTGCCTCCCTTTTTCCTTCTTTCTCGACCTCAAAATACGCCCGCAAACAACAACACAAAATCAAACTACCGCCTGGTATCAGGCACCCTGGTGTCTGGATCAAAGATCAAGGTCCTGTGCGCGTTGAAGCCAAAGTCTGGCTTGCGAATCAACGTACCTTTATCAAGTGGCAGCATGTTTCCGTGTTACTTGCCTCACTCTCCCTCGGCCTATATAATGCGGCAGGAGAAGGCAATAATGTTGCGCGCTCTCTCGCAGTGGTGTATACTTCCATTGCAGCGTTCACGCTTGCTTGGGGATATGGCATGTATTGGTACAGGAGTAAGCTGATTAGAGAGCGCAGTGGAAAGGATTTTGACGCAGTTGCCGGGCCGCTGGTGGTCTGTGTGGGTTTGGCGGTCGCGCTGTGTTTGAATTTTGGCTTCAAGGTACGTACGGTGATGCCGTGATGCCCCTGAAAACGCGCACTGTGTTGAAACTAACGCGGATGACAGTACAAGGCTTTAATCAACGAACGAAAGCATCATCTTCTCGATAGTACGTCGTTTGTTGACGAGCGGATGGAACTAAAAATCTGATATGGCCCATTCATCATAATGAGAGGGCCCTCAGACCCGTCAATGAGGACTGATACATTTCCACGTACATCTAACGAGGGGCAGAAGCAAGGAGTGGGAAGAAGAGTACGAGCGTCATGCAGGATAGTGATATCCTAGAAGGCGACAACTTGGACAGTCTCGCAAACCATCATTAGTTGCTTGCAAGAGCTGTACTTTTTGCATCTAATACCCGAATAATTGATTGCATCCCCGTCAGCTGGTTGCAGACTTTGTTTATATGAGTTAACTCCCATTCAAGACACCAAGGATAGCACGGGGCGAAATCGAGACCGCGGCCTAGTCATAGACAAAGTTTGTCATAAGAGAAAGTTATGTTTGAATTCAGCTCTTGCAAGCGTGCACGTATCTGTTATTCTACGTTCAGCATGTCTTACCAGTCTCATCCATTTCATCACTGGGCTTGGCTGCGAAAACATCGTAGGGGATAGGTGGCCGTAAAATTATCACCTTTGTCAATCCCTGTCTACCTCTTGAGCCGTCGGATGGAGCCAGTATGCGGAAAGATCGGAAGATAGATGCAAGCAGAGCGAAAATGAACATGTTGGGTGCAATGCGAAGCTGATTGGTGGAGGGACAACCCAGCGAAACTAGACCACAGTCAGTTCGCAATATGCGATCGTTTACGCATGAAAACCAACGCAAATATATTCTATAGATTTCTTCCCATTTAACCACCTTCGCGAGTGACTGTCTTGTTCCCAATCCATTGATTCGTTGCATCTAGTTGAAGCGGCACCGATTCTCTTCTCAAGAATCTTACACACGCAGCCCAATACTACGAAAACGCGCTTCAGCTACCAGAAACCAAAGAAAAATATTGACTGGCCAGACTCCGAAGTATGGAAGGCTGCGCTTTCGAGTGTCATTCCAATCAACAGCAGTGACGAATTTGGGCCACTTTCTGACTACCACTCCCAGTCAAATCAGGTACGGATATTCAACAAGCTGTGTGTTTTGCAACGAATCATAATATTCGCCTCACAGGTCGTGACGACAGGCCATGATCAGCTTTTGCGCAGCGACGCCAGCTGCGACATCCTAGCTGTCCTGCCATTGTTCCAAGCTGCCTCTGTTGCTCCCTCGTACACACCTTACAGGAATGACTTCCACCCTTAAAGCTCCACGCATAATACAGCTGCATCACAGCATTTGAGAATGTTCAAGCCGCATTATCGTTTGGGCCTGTGCTTGCTGGTTTGCCACTGAACTACGTGTGGGCCAAGTTCGGGCTATTCACCGTGACCGGTGGTGCTGGTATGTACCTATACGCCACTGAGAGTCAAATTTATGTGAATGCTAAATATCATGGCCAATGTGGTCGTGGGCGGGGAATGGAAGCAGAACGGATTCTATGGGCCTCTTGTCTCATATTGTGGCCTTAGAGTCGATCAATAGTTCGACTCATTGGTTGTGATGCCAGATGGCTAGTTTCGTGTCGTTAATAGTGAAATGACTTCTGCCCTTTCTGGGTTATTCGAAGTGGTGTTGATGGGACCGTTGACAGAGTTGCGCAAGGAACTTGGAAGGCGTACCCGACTGTACCCACAGAGGGTTCCGCTGATACACTAAATGTATGGAGCATTGATTCCAGTAGCACTCCCACGTATATGGCAGTCAATGCCTTCTCAGTGAATCATCAGGGTTGCATGAAAAGGGTATTTGTGGGACATTCTGCGTGCTTCCGACGACAACCTGGGATGTATCATCCAACTAGAAAAGAAGGTTGGCATCGCGAACGCCAATTCAGTATGGGACCCCATTTCGGAGCTAATTTAGTGCTTTCCTGGTATAACTTCTTTCTAGACCCAATCTTCTTAGTTTGAGAGCTATAAGGAATTTTTAAAATGGACCTATTGCCACCAAGTGTCACAGCCGATGACACCAGACCACAGACGAGACCACAGATTGATACGGTATGTTAGCCAGCTCTTGAATGCCTAAGATCGTACCAGCCCCGACATTACAGATGCACTACGTAAAACAGGGGGGTAGCATTGGTGTGCGGTCCACTTCATAAGGGACCAAAAGTTGAATACGAAAAGGTGATCATGTACGAGACTATATAACAAATGCTGGCGGCTTGAGAAACCTGGAAACAGATATGGGTACTGGTATTAACGAGATGAAGTTCATAAGCATTCTGCTAAGAGGCTAAGTCGACTGACCGGGATGTATAGGCTTGTACCTATCTAGAAAAGTTTGACGCAAATATAGCCCTTTGTACCACTCCGAGTATACACCCCAATCACATAGGGGCAAGAGGTGGCCGGGCATGTCCAGTTTAGCCTACCGCTTTTAACACTGAGCGAGGTCCCACTGGTAATAGAATGGTGGCATGCCACGGAGCTAACAGTGGGTAAATAAATTGTGTTTGGAGAGCAAACGATACATGGAACAACGCATCACGCGCTTGGGGCCGAAATTGAACTACAATCGACTGGAAATAAGAATAGCTGCTCCTAGATGAAACAGCTTGGCTGGTGCCTGTTGTCAACTGCCATCACAACCAAAGCATTGGCGATATTCCTAGCCTTGTAGGACATGATGAATCCATTATGCCGCTAGTAATCATTGAAAGTCTTGTTGATTGCACAGCAAGGAGGACAATGTTTCCAGTGCATTTTCCAGCGTGTGCGAGAGTATTATCGTGGTATAACATCGTGGATATAGTACATATTTGACGTGTGTATATATATATATGTGTGTGTGTGTGTGTGTGTGTTTCAAAGCTTCGCTGCTTTGAATTGAGAATAGTCTACTTCCAGTCCCCAGAAGGCTTGTTGCGCGGACAGTACTGCTCTATATAAACAAAGGGACTCGTGCGCTCATCCGTGCAATTTCGGAGGGTGATCTATGTCCTTTGGAACTGTATCGTTGCTCAATCACATCAAATGTGACGCAAGTAGGAATTGCGTGAATCGATCGCTGAATTGGCGAGGTCATTATATTCGCAGTATAATTTGCCAGCCCCAATAGGGTATCTTGGTAATGTTTGGTTATAGAACCGGAGAAATTTTAGGCCATAAGCTCATCTTGAGGCTCCTCACCGCGTTGCTGCATCGTTTGCCATTGCATGCAGACGTGGGGCAGAAAGTCTATCCATAATTGATGGGAGGAGGCGCAGGCCAATAGTGGCAAGGTGAGTTTGTGTTCGCCGAAAAAAATAGTGGGCTTCTAAAGAAGCCAAGCTTGCTAAGCACTTGTTGGTGGCTGGTGCTTCACCAAATCCAGTTGTAAGAGAGACTGTGGGCTTTTATGATTTTGAACCATGCACATAAGCCCTCATCCTCGGCCCTGTGCTGGTGTCAAAAAAAGCTCCGACTTCCTGTTTCGTCCGGCCAGAGAAGGTAATTAAGGACAGCCTTCACAGGATTCTGCCTTCATACGGAAAGCACCGTCATAGTGGCAGTGAAGCGTCCAATATTGACCGGTGCGTTACAGCCAAGTGGGCTCTGTGGGGAGCGCACAGAAAAGGAAAGCGGAGTGGCGGATAAAGTTGCTGAGGCTACGCATGGTAACGTGCCACATTGGACGGCGATGACCCACTTGAGCCACAGGCCAGGACTCTGGCAGTTCTCGTTGTGTTTTCGTCGACCTTGTTGTCAAGGCAAGGGAGCCCATCAATTGTGCACATTTTCCACGCGGCCAGGATGCAGGACATACCAGCCTCATGCGCTGTCATGGTACGCGCCTAATAGACACGTTTATGAGGGGAGTTCTGCCGGCAGACATTTTAAAGCGGAGGTGGCGAACAGAACAAATGAACGCTGGTCGTATTATAATATGGAGATTTACAAAGCCGGCCCCAGATTGCGGATGCAGGCTGACTGAACTAATTGCTTCACGAACAGGGTGACACAGTAACGCTTTGCCTGGTCAAGAACTCGAATCCAGCGTTTGACAGTTACCGATGCAATTACTCTGCTCGTTGAGGATAATTGGCGCAGACGACGTCGGACAGCAGCACGCTGGTTGGGCGGCGGTGAGCTGGTCGTGCATGCGGCTGTGGTGGGGAGTGGAGCCAGTGGCTGGGATGTCGCTAGTATGATCTGCGGGCACTAGCCTGCCAAGACCCACTCTTCGTCTCTTTCGACCACCCGTCCGGCCCGCACACTTCGACGTTCTTTGCAGACAGCCTTTCAGGAGGCCCCCATGTGCTCTTCTCCTCTTACAGCCAAAGATGCAGTCGCAGCGGCTAATGCTCGACACGATCAAGAAGCCTCCTGACCGGGGCTTCGCTTGCTCCGAGGACGGCGGCGCCTGTGAAATGGATCTTGTTGACTTGTTAGCCCGCATATAGGCTGGTCTCTAGTGTGAACCAAGGTACCGTGTCCCGGCAGCGGCTCTTTGAGGGCCATCCAAACTGCAACTGTCTCCTGCAGCCAAGAACCCAGGTAGAAGTCTGCATAAGGGTGCCTCGATGCAGGACAAGTGCCATATGAATGGTACTGCCAGCCTGATTGCACGCTTCTTCTCGACCCAAGGACGTGCCTGTGCCCGGGAACTTCTCACTGTTAGTTTTTGTACGCGGGCGGGCCCTTCGTGCGTCACTGTTGTCTATCACTTCCGTACCCAACCTCCTAGTGTCTCGTGCTTAACCCTTAAATAGAGGCAGGCACCCGTCACCTGTCCGCATCGCCATCCCCTTGGCTACCCGATATCCCGTTGCTCTGGATTCACAGTCACCAGACGGGTGAACGACCAGGAACTGCAAGTCCCCATCCAGTCGTCGTTCCAAGGGCCGCACGTGAGTCCGAGTCGTTCTCACCCGCTTCACACTCTTAAGCAAGTGCGCTGAGCATACTCACCCACGCACACAACAAGCTTGTCTTCATCTCTCTACCATTCCTTACACTCTTACCATCATTCAGGCCCGTTGATTCGACTATTCCTTGGAATCATTTCTTTGTCGTCTCGACAAGGCACGTCGCGAGCAAAGCCTCCGACATGAAGATGCTCGCTTTCCTTACCTTCATGGGCCTCTCTACATTCGCTACTGCCACTCCAGTTTCGCCCTCACGGACTCAGCCAATCGAAGTTCGCCAACACAACGGCACCACTACCGCACCTTGCGCCCAGGTCTCACAGTACATGTACGGAGATGGAACTACGGTCGTCAAGCAACAGGTTCCCGCAAAACTCGCCTGGGAATGTATTAATTCCGTTCCTTTCAATGCTACTTCTGGCAAGCGACTTATTAAAGCCATCCGCCCGTATATTGACTGGCAGAGCACGCTCGCCACTTTGAAGAATCCACCCACCGACTATGCGGAAAAAGTCCAACCTCCTGTTGACATCATCGGTGGACTTGATAAAATTGATGCTGATATCGATTCCAGCCGCTTCCAGAATGAGTACGACTTTGGTTGGGCTTTGTATACATTGATCCAGTCTGCCCACGACGGTCACTTTGCTTATAATCCGGATTCGGTCGGCGGCATCTTCACCTGGGGTCGGCCTGTTCCGTTGGTGTCTGTTTCCGCCGATGGTATTCAGCTGCCCAGTGTCTTTACAATTGACGATATACTGGGTCTTCATTATAAAAACATCTCCTATACACCTTCTCCGATTGTTGAGATTGATGGACTCGATGCTACCGAGTTCCTGGAAAATTTGAGCCAATATGGGTCACTCCAAGATCGCGACGCCCTGTATAACAATGTCTTCTACGAGCTTGCACAGGTCAGCCTCGGTACCTCTGGTAGTGCGACTGGTATGTTCACTGGGGGCGGGCGTGGACGCTTTGTTTATCCGGGAGCTAGCACGACTCTGAAGTTCGCCAACGGCTCTGAATACACAATGCAGAACTATGCTCGCACAGCCATCAGCTTCCGCAACATCACAACCGGAGAAGAGTTGGGCAAGAAGTGGTTCAGCTGGGGTAATGAAGCGGATGAGGCGCAAATTCAATCTGAACAGCCAGTGACGGAGATGATGGGCCCCGTTTCGACTATTGCTGTTGACCCTGCCGCTGCAGCTGCTCCTGGATACCCGGCCCCGGTTGTTGCAGGCCCTGCCAATCTCATCAATGGCTTTTATATCAATGCCGCCGGCTACGAGGACGTCGCCGTGCTGCAGGTACCAAACTTCGTTGGATCAAGCAGCGCAGAAGTCCCTTTCCAACGTGTGACTCGGGATTTCATCCCTCGAGCGCTGGAGGATGGGAAAACCAAGTTAATTATCGACCTACAGGCCAACGGAGGGGGCACTATCCTACAAGGTTATGATATGTTTAAGCAATTGTTTCCTGACCTGGATCCCTATGGTGCCAATCGCTTCCGTGCGACTGAATCCGCCGACCTTATTGGCCAGTCTTTTAGTGCCTATGCCTCGCAATTCGAACGAGTCCCAACACGTAACAGCTCGATTCTTCAGGCTCAGGCTACATACTTCGACTACCGCAGTGATATGACAGTAGACGCGAAGCCCTTTTCATCGTGGTCGGAGAAGTTTGGCCCAGTGGAAATGAATGGAGGTGAGTTCATCACAAGTCACTACTGCCGTATTGAAGCTTTGACTGACAATCGTTAGACAAGTACACTACGCTCAATCGCTGGAATCTCTCTGATGTCCACGTTTCATACTCTTCCGGTGGTATAAATATAACTGGGTACGGTCCGCTAGCTAACTTCACCGGGCCGCCGAGGTTCAAGCCAGAGAATATCGTTCTTGTAACCGACGGATATTGCGCGTCAACTTGTACTATTTTCAGTGAATTCATGACGAAGCAGGCCGGTGTCAAAACCATTGCCATGGGAGGTCGCAGCAATACGAATCGTATCCAGGCGATCGGCGGAGTCAAAGGCGTGAACAATTATCAATTCGGTTACATACAGCAGTTGGCTCAATACGCTGTCCGATTTACACCATCGCTTAACAGCTCCATCCTGAGGAGGGACTTTTATAGCGACCTTCCCTTCACTCGTGCTAGTGGTGGTCCAGGTGTGAACACTCGAGATGGCCTTCCCCAAAATGATACCTCGGGCGTTGCACTGCAATTTGTTTACGAGGAAGCAGATTGCCGTCTTTACTACACGCCAGAAATGACCGTCGACATCACCTCCGTATGGAAGGCGGCGGCAGATGCGCAATGGGGTGACAGTGGCAAGTGCGTCTCCGGAGGTGATTACGGTCAGAAGCGAAACGTTCACAAGATTACTACGAGACTGAGCCAACGTCGCAACCAAGTCGCACAGGCTGCGATGCTGAGGCAGTTTCAAGCATTCGAGCGTAGCCTGTCACTGGAGACCGAATGTAAGCTGACTGGAGACGGATTCATGCGCCCATGAAAGGATTCTAGGGGATACAGGTTTCTCTGTGGCATTCACAACGATGGCAAATAATACCTAACGGCACCATGGAGTTTCAATGTACTTGTATTAGACTTCGAAAAGTGTTACAATATGGTCATAATGTAATATCATCTTCAGGAGGCATATCGTCGTAGCATTGCCACGGCCTAGCTCAAGGATTTTGTTTGAGGAACTGCTTTTCTCCTAGTACATACTTTATAGCACATCAAAGGGTCCCCTCGGATAATGAATAAGAAGATTGAGAATGATCATCTTCCCAAAAGATTCATTGTCTGGATACCAGTTATCGTGTTTATGTATTGGCTCGTATTGTTTACGAGGTGCAGCCTGCTGTGGAGACCGCCTGAATCTAAAAAGAGCTGTTAGATGCGGTACTTGTACAAAGAGAGAGCATTTTCGTGTGTAAGCTGTCTGCATTCCGCGGACTTTTCCGAACAGCAAAGTATCAGATGAGCAAGAGCTAGGGCGGCTCATTGAAAGGCGCATTCGTTCTTCTGCAAATGACGCCACAAAGGGCCTTTAATATTTGGAAGCATCATTTTCGGGTAATCGTAAACTGTACTGGCTATTCCAAGCCAACTGACTTGATCGTCATGTTGTTTGAAACTTGCTTTCGTTGTTGTTAGCGTTCATTTCAGTGCTGTTCGTCGTCTCGCCCAACCCCCCTTTTTCCACGTCACGCGTTCCCGAAATAGCAACATAGGATCCAGGACCGTTTTTCCTTTGCCGTCAGGGCCCTGGCAACCCGGACAGTTGCATTGTGGCCCACAATAAATGATCATAGTACCGTACTAGCAATACGCATTTGTGTTCAGTCGAAAGGGATGCATTTGCGCACCAATTATGTCTTTCGCAGTGGGCATTGGTGGATCGGCGAGATGTGCATACCAACGAAAACTAATGCCAAACCTCCAGCTTTCCGTCCACAACACATCGCGCCGATGCCTAAGTCGAACCGCCGCAGCCTTCTGCAATGTTCACAACGACAACGCAACGCTATTAAGCGAAGAGAGTGGAGCATATCACGAAGGCTTATTGGCGGCGCGCCGGCTGTAAAAGCTCTTGCCACCAAGGGAAATTGTTTTGCGAGCTAGAAGAGCTCTGTGCTCCGCTTTTGCCTAGTCAGCTCGTGTTAAGCGTCTCAAGACCGAATGTGCAGGCCACTCGCTGATCGACGCCAGGAAGTGGCGCCGGTAGGTATTTTAGTCAATAGGATGGGTATGCAGGTACAGGCGGAAGCTGGAGGCGACGGCTGAGCTTAAATGACTCTGTCCCGTACATGGCGAGGAGTTCGAGTGTATCAGCTCTCCATATTGTCTGTCGCTACATCTTTTCGCTCGCTTTTCGGCCTGCTGGAAGTCCTGCTGCGGAAGACTCGGTTGTCCTTAGAACCGCAATTTTCCTGGGTTGACACTGGCTCTCGTTTCTCCTCGTGCATGATTCAATTTTGGTTTCAAGCTTGATCAATACCTCTTTCTCCATATTGTTGCTTCAAACATGAAGCTTCTTATCTCACTCACAGCAGGTTTGCTGTCCGTCGGTCTGGCAAATGCATCGCCAGCTTCATCGCTGAGTAGGAGAGCGGTCTCCACCGATGGGACATGCGGGGAAACCAAGGGCTTTACATGCCAGGGCTCATCATTCGGAAACTGTTGTAGTCAGTATGGATGGTGCGGTTCATCGACTGGACATTGTGGAACCGGTTGCAACTCCGCATATGGGACATGTACTAGCAGTGGGACTTCCTCCAGGCGTGCTTCATCATCTTCAGCAAGAATAATCTCGTCTTCCACATCAACTCGCCTCGCCACGACAGTCCGTTCTTCCACGCGCTCATCTTCAGCCCCTGCTTCGACACCGACTAAGAAGGTTTCCACTGATGCGACATGTGGTGGCACGAACGGATACACTTGTCTGGGAAGCACCTTTGGCAACTGCTGCAGTAGTAATGGCTGGTGCGGGTCAACGACAGCTTATTGTGGGACTGGCTGCCAGTCAGGGTATGGGAATTGTGGAAGTAACGCAGGCTCAGGCTCCACTACAATTAAGCCCTCAAGCACTGTTAAGGCTTCTTCTGCAACTCCTTCTCCGACATCATCCGGCTCCGCTCTCCAATGCCTCAACGGCAAAAACGTACCTTACAAGATGACTTCTGATGCCGAATATGCTGAGCTCGTGGAGCCCTTCAACTTGCGTCTCCCGTACAAGCCTGCTGTTGTCGTCCTTCCGATAACGAGTCAGCATGTTCAGGATGCTGTCATTTGTGCTGCTCAATCTGGGCTCAAGGTTCAAGCAAAGTCTGGTGGACACTCATACGCAAGTTTCAGCTCCGGTGGCAAGGACGGATCGATGATGATCAACCTACAATCTCTCCAGACGATCCAGCTTGACCAAGGAACAGGCGTTGTAACAGTTGGAGGGGGTGTACGCCTGGGTAACCTCGCTGACGGCATATTCACTCAAGGCAATGCTGCTCTGTCCCATGGAACCTGCCCAGGAGTTGGCATTGGAGGCCATTTTACTCACGGTGGTTACAGTCACACCTCCCGCAACTGGGGTCTTGCAATGGATCAGATTATAGCTGCCGATATCGTTCTGGCGGACGGCAGGCTTGTCAAGGCATCTTCAACCCAAAACTCTGACATCTTCTGGGCAATCAAGGGGGCGGCAGAATCTTTCGGCATCGTCACCACTTTCTATCTTCAAACTCGCGCCGCACCTGCGAGTATCACATACTTCCAGTTCGACTTCAACGGCGTCTTCAACTCCAAGAGCGTTTTCACCAATACGTTCCTCCACATCCAGGATGTCGCGAAGAACGCCTCAGTGGTCGACAACCGTATTTCGTTCGGCATCTATATTGACGGCTATGGCACATACAGCCTTAGTGGTGCTTTCTTCGGCACCGTTGCCGAATTTAATTCCAAGGTCCGAACTGAGCTCTTACGCACTCTCCCAAGCGCTACAGCCACGGTGCAGTCAATGAGCTGGTACGATTACCTTGTAAAGGTGTCTGGGGAGACCAGCATCAAGACCCCTGTAACGGGCTATGACGAACACGACAACTTTTTCGCCAAATCTATTACTGTTCCCGAATCAGCTGGTCTTACTTCCAATACCCTCGGTGTCTTCTTCGACTACCTGAAGACTGCGGGGTCGATTGAGTACTACGTGATTATTAACCTCTACGGTGGCCCTGGATCTGCCATCAATGCCAAGGACACGAGCTTCGCAGCGTACAATGACCGTGACAGTCTTTGGGTATTCCAGAACTGGGGGTATAATGCCAACTCTATCAGCTTTATCAATGGTCTAAACAGCGCTATCATCAATGCACAGCCGCAAACGTCGTTTGGTGCATATTTGAACTATGTGGATCCTACTTATGACGCTGCGACAGCACACAAGCTCTACTATGGAGATGCGGTCTATTCGAAGTTGGCGGCGCTGAAGACACAATTGGACCCTCAGTCAGTGTTTTGGCATCCACAAGCCATTGGGGCTTGAGGATACACAGCACGGTTTGATGCGTCGGATTACCAATTTGGAGTTTGGCGTTTGGAAATGAAGGAACAGCCCTTGGATATAAAGGTGCAGGGCATTGGATAAGGTAGTTGTAGCTGAAAATTTTGTCTAATGTTTGCATATAATAGCGGGTAAGAACTCAAAACCACAATGGTCGTTCATGATTTTTGGCTGGACGCTTGCATCCCTGCATAATACTTGGATTAATTACAGTGATGCTGTCCGCATTAGTGATTCAAAGGATAGAGTTTGCAACCGCGTCGCTTCACCTTCGCTGGTATACCAATGGCCATCGCTTTTCGCTCACATTGACATTGAGCAGCCCTTATTATTCAGTGGTCCCAAGCAAAAAGACTGATACTAGAGCACACAAGAACTTCGGGCCAATCACTCCACTCCGTGGTTCTCCCAACCTCGTCCCGTCCAAACAACCACGTGCTTACCGCACGGGCCCCGTCTTCTTCGGTGTACTTAAACTCACTGTCTCCCATTATCGGTCAGGCATACTTACCTTCTTGCGACTCACCAAGCTCATGTATTTGGTGGTCTAGCAGTCTCGTCTCCATTGCACATCGGGGTATAGGATTGTTACGAGCTTCTTTCGAGAATCTCGGCGGGACAATTTTTGCTGGTCTGCACTTGTTGTGTACTGTATAACTCCTCCATTGGTTCTCTATGCCTTGTGCGTGGGATTGAGGGAGAAACCATTCGATCTGCACGGCCAGGCAAGACCATGTGACGATGCATAGGCGGAAGCTCGCGAACAATCGGTGCAGAGAAGCTGGGCGTCAGCATCAGCTTAGGCTTGTGCGAAGACATGCGTTCGTGGCTAATCTGGTCACAATGCTGCTTGACTGAGGATAAAATTCGGTGAGCGCTGCGCAAGCTATCGAGTCTATTGGGGGAGCAGTCTGTGGCTGGCAAAGCACCTTGTAGCAAGGAGGATGTCAACGGCTTAGGGATTGTGGTCTAGCACGGGTCCAGTGATATTCCCTTTGTGTGTGCTATCTAGAAGCGCTGTGTTGTCTTCAAAATGGAGCCTGCGATAGTTTGAACGCGCTCTACTCGTCCTCATGCCGTCGCCCACTTCCTCCCTTGCTGGCTTCGAGGGCGTGCCCTAGCTGCAGAGTCGCACTCTCCTTTGCTTCTACTCTGCCAGCACTTTCTAACTTGGCCGGAGTCTCCTCGCGCCGGCCATCAGCCTCCTCTAGCTCTTTCCTCTCCTCTAATGCCCTGTACTTGCGCCTACTTTTCTTGCTACTGCTAGCCTTCTTCCTGCTCCTCTCTCTTGCCTTCACCATGGTTCTAGCGTCCTCTCCCCGCTCCAGCTCCTCAATTCTGTCCTGCAATATACGCCGTGCCATCTTTCTGTTGATCTCTCTGCTCCGCGTATCCTGGTACTTGACTACGATGCCCGTGGGAATGTGCTTGAGCTGCACGGCCGAGGACGTCTTGTTAATTTTTTGACCCCCGGGCCCGCTGCCCTTGAGGAAGTTCTCTATGAGGTCGCCCTGGCAAAGAGGCGTGCGCGGCGGCAGAGACTTGGAGAGCACGGGCGTCGATGTGTGGAAGGCATTGCGGAAGCAGCAAAGCCGTGACAGAGGCATGCGGGGCATTGATGGTCGATCAAGCTTGCAGGCGATACAGCCCAGGCATGGTGTATGGCATTTGGCGCACAGAATGTTCGCCCATGGCCGGTGCCGCTGCCATGATGCCGGCGACTAGTTACTCGGGAGCAGCGGCCGTGATGCCTGCTCCGAAGGCCCCCAAAAAGTGCCTGTTCCCCGTCATTTCCGCCCATTCCCGTCCTTGTCCCTGTCTCCGTCCACCAGCGCTGCATTTCTCGCAATAACATCCACTTCGGCCAACACGCTCACATCTCGAGCCTCCTTTGTGCCTCGACGCCAATTCTTCAAGCACTGTGGCTTATAGGGCATGGTGGATTCAGCATCCGTCGCAACCGTCGTCCTCCTAGCCGCTGCATCCTCGCTCCTCCTTGCCGCAATGTTCTATCCAACTTCACTTCTCCGCTGGTTTCAGCGCAAGCGATACCAATACGAAGTCACCTTCTCGCTTTACATGTTGACCTCGACGGAGAAATTCATTTTCAGTGCGTCTGCCAGATTGCCCCCCAGCCGCCACTTTGCTGCACCCTTATCGAACCATACAAAACCCCACTGTAGGCAATGGCAAATACCAGACTAACTCCTGCCAACAGACTCGGTTCTGTTTCTCCTCCTCTCACTCCTCATAATTGCTGCTTCGCTGTACCTACCCGAACACCTCAGCATCATCGCGAGACGCATTTCCTATTATTTCTCCGGCAACGAGGAGACACTGGCTACGAGCGCACAGAAAGTTGGACAACACGTTGCCGCCTCAGCCTTGTCGCCGAATGCGCTACTTGCTCAGGATGGGCTGGGAGGCGCATTGGCGGGTCAAGGAAGGGCATTCATGGAGCCGTAATCGTGCCGCATCATAAGTGTTGCAGGAGCTGCAGGAAGGATGTGTCACTTCACGAATATGTGACTTGAATAAACGGTGCCATCGGGTTCGAGCAGGGTTTCTAGTGTTGAGCAGGCGAGCGAGTGCAGAAAGTCACGCAGAGCGTGCCTGGCTACTGAGCGTTGCCATACTAATGCCGAGAACCTCGCTCTGAAACCGTTGGAGTGTTCGCCCCGTGTATTCAATACCGTATAACACATATCATATTGGCATGGGACGGTGTTGGCGTTACTTGGACCTGTTCTTGTAGAATCCTGTCGTGGGTGCAGGAAGAGCATGGATATGGTGATAAACGTACGGGTTTCTTCATATTTTGTTCTCGCATTTTTATCCGTGGACAAGGACAAGACCGAGGTACGAGGGAGCTTGCAGTAGCGCAAGTCTTACCGAACTAATGTTAATAATTTGCTATATCGCACGTCTATTCTCCATGCTCGCCCCGGCCCACAGTATCCGTAAGGTAGATGCTCATATCCCATGAATCTGGTAGACCTTGAACGTTCAGAGTAGGCCATCAGAAGGAATCGGCTAGCCGGAAGATATCCCTGTGATACCGATAACAGTGTTTGAGATTGAGGCTGGGAGACTCGCTTCTAAGCAGCTCGGTATATTGCGTAGACGCAGGGATAGTGATACTCTCCAAGTATTATTTCAAGGTAGTGCAAGTTGGGTCATTATAACTTGACCTGTACATGGTGACAGACAGATAGGGTGTGGCGGAGAAAGGCTTACAGCAGAGAGCAAACAGATTCCTGCTCAATGCAGTATCCGGGCCATACCAGATTTTAAGCCAAAGAATGTTTGAACTAAAAGTATCTATTGTATAATGCTGATGTATGATGCGGTGCTACCATCAATATGCAAAGGTCAATGTCCTGGCTGTGAACGAGGTTCTTGAAACTACGTAAGGCTATTTACTCGCATGCGCGCCAGCTTCACCGCTGAAGGGGAAAGAAGATGAACCTTTACTTCCAAGAAATTGGTCATCACTCTGACTTAGAATGCTTTAATGAAAGTCCTCCATATTGACGTGCGTTCACTTTCCAAAGAGCACACGAACAGCGTTTGCAAGAGCAGCGGCCGTGTAGTCATTAATGGAAACAAGAACCGGAAAATCGTGCATAGCATTCGCATAACTGTGCCTGATCTTGTCACTATCAATGAGAAGCAGGATAATCGGAATTTCAACTACGGAGATGCTCTCTCCAATTTTCCTCAAAATGTCTCTCGCGAACTTCAGTTGCTGCTCAAAAGCCTGCTTATTGTGGTGAACAACATTGGCTGTTGCGCAAATGACAATCACAATGGCTCCGCTTGCTGGCAAGAAGTCGGCATGCATTTCCGTCATGCCATGATCCAGCCGATAAGGAACATGTCGTACTTGCCGGGGTAGTGCTCGTCCCAGAGGCTCAAATGGATCCATATCTTTGGCTAATGTTGCGGAAGGAGCATGAGGAACGAATGGGGTGAAGAGCGTGATGATTTCCGCTTCGTTTAGGCGTTGCAATCGTTCAAGACTTTCCGTTGGGCAACGCACGAGCTTAGCATTACCAGCCGTTGAAGCAGCCTGGAGCAATGTGGTGAGATTCGATTTACCGGATGGTGGAGACGCCATCTTAGAGTGGTGCGTCTTGGTAGGCTTAATGTAAATGTTGCCTCCTTGTTCGCCAATCATAGCAGGAGATGAGGAGTGTGCGGGCAACTAGGACCGAGAACGACGAAGCAGTGATTGTACGTTGGCGAGACAGTAGCTGTGGTTGAGGAAAGAGTAGGATATCGTTCGGGCACGCAGCTTTTTGACTTGTCACCGATCCTTACTCTAGTCCTTCTTAATGGACTTGAAGTCCTCGAGACCCAATATCGGAGCCAGCTAGATTGGGAAACGCACGGAAAAGTGATGAACACTCTGTAGCCAGAAGATGGGGTGAGGTTGCAAGGAAGGCTGTCTCGGGTATAGACAGGAAGCAATACACCGAGGTAGCTACCCGCTGTTGTTGGCGGTCAGCTCTGGAGTCTTTAGGCGGAGTGTTGGCAATAAGTGCTGGCGGAGCGCGACTTGATCCGCGGCCTGGTTGATGAGATCTGGATACCCTTAATCCTCGACATCAATTAAGAGAGTTGTTCTAGGAATATATTTCAATATTATTGAAAGTAATGCTTAAGGTGGTACAGCATGGAAGAATGAGAAAGTAGTACAATACCTTAACGCATGGATATACCATGTGCAGGTGAGAGAGCGCAGACTCGCTTCCACCAGTGGGAGTTTACCGACTGGACATTGTCCTTTAAAGCTAAGAGCCATCGCTGACACGACCGAAGGATCATTGTGGCACTATGTACAAGAAGGCGAAGTTTTCAGCAGGTATGTATTTTTAATGTAATGGAGCAACTGGTTGCAGCGGTGAATTGCATCGAGACTGATGAGGATATGGGCTGGGCTTGTACCGCAGCCGTGGTTCTTCACTTGCTGGATGCTGATTCGAATATCCACAGACGGTCGAACTGGTAAAGGCTCGCGCTTTCACGACCGATGAAAGACGGCGATGATCCTTACCGGCCCGAACGAGGAGCTGACCGTGTGGTGGAAAAGAGGCCCGACCACTGAAGTCAGAGCAGCTGCGAGCAACCAGGGATGAGGGGCTAATGCGTGTACCCGCCAGTTGTACGTCGTCATTCAAGATGGGTATGATGCGCAGGGGTCAGTAAACTTTGAGGCAGCGGTGCAGAAGCGTCGTGGAGTTTTGGTGGCTGACCTGCACGATGACAGACCCTCCAGGGCCAGCAAAGGGCGCGCGAGCCGAGCAAACTATCAATCAATGCTTATTGTGTAACGGACAACCCTGAGCTCTGTGTGGCGATGGGCGAGAGCTGTGATGCATGTTCCATGATCAAAGCCAATATGCGGGTGACTTCTGCACGATTGATTGCATAACAGGCGTCAACAAGCTACAGACGGCTAGGCCGACTACCACGCTCACTAGACATGCACCAGTAACGGACAATCGAGTGTGCAGAGTTTGCCAAGATAGAAGAGAGACTTGTCGATGCGGCCTGCCCATGGGCACCAGCAGAAGGTGTGAGGTGCGGCCGAGAGGGTGTGGCTTGCGCGAATCGTGGGCTCACTCGCTTAGTGGTGATCACCGCGACAGGGAAGGCGCGATAAGTTTGGCGAACACTGTAAACACCGTTGACGACGCGCCGGCAGTGGACCATTTAGGGACATATCACTGCTGACCACTGTCTCACTACGTACATACTGCAGTTACAGCATGATGTCCTCTGTTGCTGGTAAATCCACCGTCGTCTCTATTTTTGCTAGCTTCCACTGATGAATGCGGCAGAAGAGCAACCGGTGTTGCAAGATGCGATAGACTTGCTACAAAAAGGCAAGTATCAGTATGTGCAGGAGGATAGGATCAGTGCTTACAATGGGTTGCAGCATCGAGGACTCCAGCAAAGCAGAGGACAGTCAAACTTTCCAGCATTGTCCATGTCATCAGCCAGCACGCGGTTGAACATGGCCTCGACCAGGATGCCCTTCGATATGTTGTACAGCTCGCTTCAGTCAAAACAAATCTGGATCAGACAAGTGTCACGACTCTCATCAAGAATCTGTATCCCGCGCAACGTGTACCGGGCGACGTCGTCGTTACTATTGTAGGGGCGCTTGGCCAGGGCAAGGGCAAGCCTTCGCCGGGTACCCAAGACAGTCTCGTAAAGTGGCTTACAACTGTCCATGAGATCATCGAGAGTGAATATATCTTGTCTCGCCTGTACTGCGTGCTTTTTGGCATGTTAGATATGATTACTATCAGGTGTGTTACCCAAGTCAGTATCAAGATCAGCCTCTGCTAATTTTAGCAGAACCTCTCTGTGTCATCTGCTATCATTGATTACCCGCAGACGGCACGTAAAGCCCTTCAGAATACAGCAACTGTAAGTTCTGGCTTAGTTTTAACAGGCCTTGTGTGGAAGCCGCAGGCTGACTGAACCGCAGGCTCGAACTGTCTCGGGGGCTTGGCAACGAGCCAGCACTCCAAGGTCTACTCAGTGTCTATAAAGACTACTACCCCGACATTATCCTTGGAAGTACTTCTATGACTCGCAAGTCGTTTGCGTCGGTGAGTTCCTGTCCAACTGTGGCTTGATATGCAACTTCTACATCTGACGCGTTACATCTCTGCAACGGTATGTTGTGCTGTTTAAACATGTGCTAATCCTATAGCGTCCGGACTCGACGTGGCGAACAAGGATATACGAGATACAAGAAGCCAGCATAGCAGCGGGTGCCTCCTCAAGCGATGGGTATAATGGCTTTAAGGTCCAACGCAAACGGCCAAAGAGAAGCGAGATCTTCGCAATTCCTAATGTCCATACCTATCATGCAAATGAGGTGTGTACTCTGCAATCGTCCATAGTCACCATATTGACTTACTGAGCGTAATAGATATCTGTGACCCTCGAAGGAATCGATACCGTGGAAGATTTTGTGGAACGGCTTGACAGGGTAGAGCCTCCAGGACAGCTGATCTCTTTTCTTACCGATCCGCTCCTTCAGAAGTATGTCGTTCTGAAACCTTCACCAATAACATCCAATAGAATCAATTTGTGGCTTGCAACATGTCTAGAGGATCAGTACGACGCTCAACGAAAGAGGACTGGTGACCCTCAATACTTGACCGAAATTCTTCATGGCTTGCTTCAAAATGCCCAATACACAAAGGTATTGATGTCGGAGCGATTTCTTGACTGAAACTTAGCTAATTTTTGAAAGACGTTACACTCCACCGTTCTAGTGTTTCTCAAAAAGTATCTTACGATATGGAACGGTCAGGACAATATTGATATACTGTTCGGACTTCTATCCTACATTGCGATCGACTCGTTTGACGCTATTTACTCCAACTACCTGTTAATCGTCGAGCGCGCTTTAGCAACCCAAGGCATTCCCGCGCACGCAAAGCTTATCGACTTATACACCTCTCTCTTCCAGCATCAAGCCGCCAGTGCATCTTTCGTGGCCGCTCGGCTTGTAACTTTGCGCAATCAAGCCCTCCAAGACCTTGCCGCACATGCCTCGGTACTCTCAACGTCACTTCTCCTCTCGTCACGCTTGTATTCCGGAAACAGTCTCACTTCGTCGATCCTTCGTTTCTACGAACTTCTCTCCACATCCTCCAAACCGGGCACCATTCCAATCATCTTACCGCCGATGCGCTTAGTATACATTTTGGCTCAGAATGCGTCTTCAACAACACTCTCCCGCATCTGTGGTATCATTGGTTCTTACAAGGTCGCTTTCGATCAACATCCAAAACCTGTGAAGGATTACTATCCTGCATCTACTACAGAAATGCTGAACATTTGTCTTCGGGACATGTACAATCTCTTCTGGGTAGCTCGCGCCTTCCACGTTGTGGACCAGAAATCCATCGGCTTACACTGTGATCCACGTCTGCGCTCAACTCTCAGCGACTACCTTAGCAGCTTGGACCACGAGTATGCCATTGGAAGCGCATTTGGACTATCCCACCACCTCTTGTTTGCCTCACTTTCCGCTGCGGCTTGGCGCGCTATAGAGGAAAGGGTGATCGAGAAAGAAGCCTACGATAAAGACAGTATCCGCTACCATCAAGGCCCTGTCAGCCAGAGAAGTCTGGATTTATTGAAACGCAAAGGGGGGGTAAATGTAGAGTGGGATGGCGCAGGGGGCTACAAGGTTTATGTGCTCAATTGGCTGGCAGAGAGGGGCTTGATTGGCATAAGAAGGTTAATGTTCGCTACTGTGACAGACTTGAAAAGGAAGATCTAAATGTTTTGTATCATATGCCGTGCGCTTGTAGGCATAAATTCGATTGCTAAAGTGTACGTTTTGAAATCTATGTTTTTAAACCCCGCAGCCGAGCCTTTATGCAGGACGCTGTCAACGATGCGCTGTTAGTTATTTCTCTAAGTTGATACCTGGGGTTAAAGACTTGTATGGCGGTGATTTTCCACACATTACGTGTTGAGACATTACGTTGTATCTCATCATCGCGTAGCTGAGCAGTTGACTCGTTACTTCACACTCAATTTGCCGATGGTTATCGCCCATATGCAATACAAGCACAGTGTAAGCACGGCCATCTCTGCTCTTGAAATATAGTTAAAGTTAACGATAGATCTATGGCTTGCGCTGGAATGTGAGCAATCTTTAAATCTCGAATGGTGTCTAAAATATATGGAGAACCTGCCCCAATGTAATGGGATCGGTACCAAATTCCTGGTGAGGGAGATGACGTGTCTCACGATGACATACAGTAAACAAGGAAAGTAGAAACAAGAGGATATAAGCGAAGTCACATCTGCCTTGATTGCTGCTCGGCTCCTGAGCATATCAACAATGAAACCTTGATTTTTTGAGGACCCTAATAGTAGTGTAGAGTATACATGGTGGAAACCCTCGTTGAAGACAATTGAGACTTACAGCCTTCAGCCGAGGTGTACCACAGAACATATTTGGTTTGCAGTATTCAACTAAGCAATCTGATACCCTGCTCTTAAAAACGGCCAGTGCTATTCTAGAACCAGTCCATATAGACCTCAATGTTGAGATGGTATATGAATCCAGATTTTGGATCGGATCATCTTCGAAACCCGACATTTTCTCCTCAAGTCACCGCCCTTTACCAGAACTAAGAGATCAATGCCATTGACGTAAAAACGATGTCCTGCTCTCACCTTCACATCAGGATAGCTGTTATGACATTTCATAGGCACATGAATTTGGCGCGGCGTCTTTGAGAACGATTTGAGGTCGAGATTAGCAGCTCTTTTCCTCTCTACCACACCTTCGATACTAACTCTCATCTGTCATCGCCATTTTCCTACACTATCAACACAGCTTGATTCTCCTCAGGAACAGTAATTTGCTGTCATGGCTCGGCATCGACAGCAACATGTCGTCATACGTGGTCTGGATCATTGAGTGTCACGCAACATCATGAATGTTCGGATATCGGCAGACAAGATACAAGGACAGAGCTGTTTAGAATTCGACGCCTTCGATCGTAGTTACGCGCGGCGCCACTTCCGCGCGTCGTGGCTGGGTTTGCCAAGCCTGATGATCTCATACCCTAGCGAAGACGTGAAAACCACGTTGTCCCGGATATGCGGCTAGGAAAGTATAGCCGCAGTGTCCAAAGTGTTCATGCTCGGCTGATGAGGCCCAGCGAGAAAAATGCTGTGGCTTTGACGATGACCAACCTTGGTAGTACGCAATTGCGTGGCTGACGTCTGTTGACTTCACACCAACTTATCATTGCCAGAGAAATATATAAGCCTTGGATTTGGACTTCGAGGCAATACCAGAATCAACTACACAGCCCGACTAGTTTTCCTTCCAGCTCCACGCGTTCCCGAACACTTGATATTCAAGTATTCCTCAAAGAAAACTCTATCACTGACCCAAACATCCGCCATTATGATGATCTCACGCCGTATGTAGTTTACATGTTTAACTTGCACGTTTTCGTATTTACTGACATTGTACCTCCGCCTCTAGTCATCTCGCTCATCCTTCGCATTGCCCAATTCGTGTTCGCTACTATTGTCCTCGGTTTGACGGCCTACTTCCTCTACCAGCGCACCCGACATGGAGTCGGACCTTTTGGTCGGATTGTTTTCACCGTAATATGGGCCTCACTCTCCATTATTTTTGCAATCATTTGGGCGATCCCCACAAGCTCTAGTATGACAGGTTATGCGTCCGATCTTGGTAAGTTTTCATTGAAGTGATTCCGTCTCTTCGAGGACAAGGCTAATCTGTGCGGCCATAGTTTTTACCGCTGGTTGGGCCGCTGTCTTTGGCCTCCTCGTTCGCTATTTCAACGGTGCCAATTGTGGGAGTGCATGGAACTGGTCCGGAGTCTCTCTCAGCCGTGACAATTATTGTGGTCAATGGCGCGCTGCTCAGGCCTTCTCCTTCCTCTCCATGGTCATGTGGTTTGCAACTTTCATTTTGGGTATTATTACTGTCCACCGTCTTTCGCGCCGCGCATCTGCGTAAGTTTACCACAACTAATTTATTACACTCCTGCTAATATTATGGTAGGCGAGGTTCACGCGTCTAAATAGACTCATAAAGTACGTTATTTAACGGTAGTTGTATAACTCATAGTTCGACGAGGTCAATGAGGAAGAATAATAAGTCTATTCCATTATGGGAAGGATATTTGCCAGGCTGGTAATTAGGATCTCGTCGTTTGAGTGTAGGACTTGTTCCTTATTTTGCCATGGTCACAATTCCACGCAAATGACAGGATGAACCTGGTCTCTTTGTAGCTAGCGCGGCGCAATGGAACTCTTCTTTCTCCTTTGTCAATGTGTTTGTAAGATAATGTAGTGTTCGTATGCGAAGGCAAATACAGATCGATCTATACGATGGCTGGTTCTGAGGATTTTCGTGGCTATCCACCGCTGCGCTTGCTCGAATTGATTGAAATGTTTGTATTGTGTTGTAAATCGCGCCATCGCAAACATTACCATTGACGAAACCGTGTCCTTGATTAAATGCCTGCCGACCTCGAACCTGACCAAAATTGAAAATCGCTACCGCGGGCTGTCCACTTTGGGCAACTTTAGGCTTCGATATCCACAGAAAGGTAGCTGTAGATAACGAAATCTTAGAACTCTGGAACCTCCGGATTCATGGCTCGATGCCTACCCAACATTGGATCTACCAAATTAACCACTAGGATTGATTAGCTTCTTGGGCCAGAACCTAGCCACTAAGCTGAGGATTGATGCCACCGTCGAGATGAGCCACATCCATGTACAGTGTGTTATGTAGCCTTATTGCAGTCGTTTCTCCTTGTGGTATTAATCGTGTTGACCCAACTTGTGGTAAGAATCTTATTGTGGCAAGTAGAATCTTTCACTTAAAAGAATATATGGACTCTATGTTTTAAGTAATATGATAGGAGACTACCTGGAGGGTGACTTTGGTCTCTATAAATGATTTGTAAAGCATGAGAACTTAACAGATAAACACTTTCAGGACACACCCTCGAGGGACCAGTACCTTAGTGTGTTCGTTGATGTCAGAATTTTAAGAAATAGCCTGCTGTCTGACGGTTTACAACTTTCTTCTAGAACACGAGTCCATATCAGGTCAATCATGATGTTGACAAGTTGTCAGATTTGCCGTTCTAAACTGATATATTATACATTAGTGCCCCACGATACTCACGTGCTATACTAATCCGCATAATTTTCTAAGTATCTTTGATAGCACCATTCCTGGAGATAACATAAACCGCCAAGCTTAGTCGTTGTGCTGAAATCCGAGCCCATAACTCGAGGCAAGGTTTTGGGGACCAGACACAAGCCAACGTTACCTAAAGGTCGTATTGATCACACCATAGCCTAACATATCACCATATTCGCTTGTATGCCTGTGGTCCGTATAACGCGTCATAAAAAGATAATAGCTAAGGAACATCCTAGTACGGGCGGGATATAGTTTAATTTTGGAGAAAAATATCCAGGCTGGATAGTTCGATCAGCTGCCTCGAAGGCATCAATCTTTGAACAGAAAGATTAACAGTAATTCCGGGAATGGATCAAGACCGTAATGCAGAAGTTTATATTTTGGTTGTTGCGGAATCAGCTGGTTTTTGAGTCAAGGTTTTTTGATACAAGACAATGAGGACACCTATTCATGAAGGCCAAAAACATGTCTGGAGGAACCCTGGGCGTTGATGTACAGAGATGGCCAGAATAGGCCCCAGTACTAAGGCAAGCGAGTGACTTTTTGGAATTTAAGGCGTGAGAAGCTAAGTTCGTGCCAAATGTTTACTTTGTGCGAGTTCGTGAGCAGATCGCTCAACCCTGTCGGGTCGCAACAAGAGGTTCACATGAGCCAATCGCGCAAACTATAGGTCTCATAAGAGGTTGAGAAGATAATTGAATTACCTACATAAAAACTGGTTAATGTAAACCTCAAGACACTATTCGCTTATGGGTTGCTAGATATCCTATCCCCATGCACAAATCGTGCGCAAATGGAAAATTTCTGCAAAATTCAGCCTGTGACTATTAATTGTGCGTTCTGGCCTGTACGAGAAGAGCCGCCTGAACTAAAAAAGAAGGGAAGACTCAATTGCTCGCAACACAAGAGATTTTCTGAAAAAAAAGTTTGCATTTCATGGCGCCGCCCGAATTGCTTCATCATTCTTGGGCGGATAATTCCATCCGACACTGTGGTTTCGAACACTCCGCAACTGGCACAATAAAAGAACTTTTGAAGCGGCTGCTTCGTGATTGATTATGGCGCGTATGTCGAGCTACCCTCCTTGTCGTACCTGATGTACTTCACCTTATCCATACCGTGAGTGCCACGCAGGTGGCAGCTATCAGGATAAGAGCAGTATCCTTGGTCGCGTTCAAGAGCGCACTGATGGCCCAAGTCTTGCGAATATTATTATATGTCTGAAGAAGTAACTTGCTAATGAAACTAGCGGTATTCACCGGTGTTTGCGAACAATAACGGAAGGGACAAATGCATGGTGAACATATGTAGACTCGCTTGGATGAGGAGGATAAGTACTCACAACATTTCAAAATTGTCGCAGTACCGATTCTTGCAAGCCAGACTGCGCGTTTTATAGCTTAAGGCGTTGAGCTCCGCTTGGCTGGGTTTTGATTCGTGCTGAAAGCTGCAAAACTTCCCATTCTCGCAGTAGCCTCCAAGATGCCTGATTATAGTCATTGGTGTATGTGAGTAGAGATATTTCAAGTAGAATCAAGTCCTTAAGACATCCAGTATGTTCTACAAAATTTCGAAGTACGTACCAGTGGTTGCATATCTTCTTACCCACTTTCTTCACTCGCGTTTCAAGTGAAGCTACAGCAGCGGGGTCTTTTGATGGGAGTAACTCATCAAGTCTTTGTTCGGTTTTGTTGTAATAAACATATTTCTTTTTCGTATTTATCTTAGTAATGGAATTGTTCCTTGCAGCGATTGAGATACTTCCTTTCGCTGGCGCAGCGGTTTTCCCTACAGTAGCTGATATTTTTGTCAGTTAATGATAGCATCGAGATTAGGATCAAGGGAACGTAGCAGCAATGCAAACTTGAATACAGCTGATGATTCTTGCGGTCTCTCCTGAAGATCATTTAAGATTGGGCGTCATGATGAATTTTGAGGAATATTGAAGACCGGGAATTTTGTTTCTGGCTACATGTACCCCAAGAAGAGTCTCCGCTAGAATCTGTGACGGAAAGAGAAGTCGTGCTCGGAGATGGGCTTGTTGCTGGTGGTTTTGGAGTTGCTGCAGGCGATGAACGATCCGTCATTGAGCGGAAGATGGGAGGGACTTGTGTCGGATGATGTATAGGCGCTTGTGTAGGTCGTTGTGCAAAAGTAGTCGTGGACAATTCATAGTCGGGCAAAGGTTGATTCTTGAATACGTCGTCAAACCGAGCGTGCTCAAAGTTCGATAGCTCGGCGAAGCCGCATATATGGGCGTCGTCTCTAGCAATGTGATACGAGCGGCTTTGGATGTGTCGTGTTTGAAATGCTCAAGGTTTAGAAGGTACCCAGCGTCGTGGCAGCCACCAAAGATGATGTGTCGGCAGGTAGGGTTGTCGCTAAAGGTACGAAGCATCTCTGTGAAGCGTTTGTTTGCACGTCGAACTGGATCTGAAGGAAAGTTCATACCTTTAATCTTATGGTCAGCTCGTTCTTTTCCTTGGCCAATATCAATAACACTAAATAAAGGTTGATTGACACTAAAGCGTTGCGCGAAGACACGGAGTTCCTGCGGGGAGCGAAGCAGCTCAATCTGTGATAGCTTCGTTGCGAGCTTATCAAGACTGACATACCGTACATCTGTACCATAATGAGCCAGTTACTAGAATTGCTGTAAAGACCGGCGATATGATTCCGAATTGCGTGATAAAGCTGAGGTGCAGCCTCAGATCTACCGTCACCAGCAGCAGCATGAAGCAGTGTATCTTGAAACTGTGTTTATGTTAATTAAGCCCTAGAAGTATAAGATCGTTGCAAGGTACGGCATCCGAAATGGTTTCCAAGGCGTGGGCTGCAGTTAAGTTCACAGACGATGCCTTCTTGTTTGCCAATGGCCAGACACAATCACGCCGCTGAAGAGTGAAAATAGAATTAGATGGAGACACGCTTACAATAGCTCCATCACCATCAATGAGGGCCAAGAAGAACGAGTTAGGATCCTTCGTGAAGGTCAGTGATTGCGCAAGGCTGCTGTTGGCCCGGAAACTTACTAGTTGCCGTTCGTAGAACTCAACTAGTCTTTGCTTCTCATTTTCGGTCTTTTGAAAGCTGCGCCGAATTTCCCTTTCATTTAAAAAGTCATTTTTTTTTAAGTTGGCATGTTCTTCTGACAAGCTTTTGTATTTTCCGAGCATCTCTTGTCACTCTCGTTGATACTATGTGTAATCCCTATGGTCTGAGCTGAGGCAACAACTAAAGTGTAGCGAAGGAACGCTAACCGGACAGGGCCTGGTCGTGGACCGAATCGTTGACAACAATGCGCTTGGAGGCTGGTGAATGTTGGGTTGGCCAATTGACAGCGCACGACCTAGACAGGGCGAGAGCATTTGCTTGTAACGGTGAAAGGCTTTCAAAAGACATTTACGCAGTTCTCCAGGGGTTAGTTACAGATCCTCACCGTATTATGCAAAGTTTGGGCCCACTCTGTAGGTTACGGCTTGCTGGTCCACCTCCAACAACAAACGTCGTTCACAGCAGATGGAGTTGCAGCATTCACTCCGGCTATCAAACAGTGCTAGAATGGATAACTGGCGAACCGGATAATTCTAAGGACAGATGTATAACAGGGTTTGGGTCCCTCGTCAAGTGAGACATCTAGGGAGAGTCTCGCCCTGCACGTATTGCCCGAAGACACTTCAGCTTTCCTTACGCTGACTGTAGTTCCGTCCATCCCCTTTGCTTGCCTTGCTCTCGCCCTTTCGGCCCTAAGTCGTACTCCTGATGTAATTTTCATGTGGGAACTTCCGAAGAGCTCCGCAGCTACACACACAGAGCCGCTACCCCACTATGACGAAGGGCGGGCATGTCACTTGATACATATCGCTTGCACTCTTCCTCACCGTTCCAAACTCCTATTACAGCCTCATTTGAATGCCCTGTCCTTGCCCTCGGCCTGAACGCAACCCAGGCAGTTCTGAACACGCCGTTTTCCTCCGCTTCTAGTCAAACTTACCCCAGACGCTGCACTACGCTGACATGTCGTCTAACCGGAAAGCCCACACTCATCCTCCGTACGAGCTAATCTACTGGCCCGGCATTCCAGGGCGTGGCGAGTTTATTCGATTAGTATTCGAAGCGGCCAGCGTTTCTTACAAGGACGTCGCCAATGAATCCAAGGATGGTACATCTCTCTGTGGCCTCGCCCATACCCACTTCGATATAGGCTAACATTAGGTAGGCATCAATTCCGTAACTTCACTCATATCGCAAGAGTCTACCGGCGACGCCGAAGGCAACCCGCCTACCTTCGCACCGCCTGCTCTACGCATCCCTGGTGAAGGCAAAAATGGCAAGACCCTTGTCCTCTACCAGACGCCTTCCATCCTCTCGTACCTGGGGCCCAAACTCAATCTGTCTGGAGACGATGAGGCAGAAAGCGCCTGGATTCTTTCACACACCCTCACAGCACTCGATCTTAACAACGAAGCACATGATACCCATCACCCCATCGCCAGCGCTGAGTATTACGAAGCGCAGAAAGACGAGGCGTTGAAGAAAGCAAAGGACTTTAGACACACCAGAATCCCAAAGTTCTTGGGCTTCTTTGAGCGCGTGTTGAAGGGCAATAAAGACAACGGAAATGGCAGGTACCTTGTGGGCAACAGGCTGAGCTATGCAGATACTACGGTTTGGCATGTATTGTGTGGATTGGAATTTGCGTTTCCCAAAGAAATGGCGGCAAGGAAGGACGAGTATCCTACGCTATTTGGGGTGTTTTATGAAAACGTACGAGAACAGAGTGGACTGCAGGAATACCTGGCCAGTGACAGAAGGAAACCATTCAGTAATGGCATCTTTAGGCACTACCCTGAGCTTGACAGGTAATGGACAATACAATTAGAGGCGCAAACACCTAGCCGGTGAGCATCACAAAATAGAAAAGTCAATTGCAGTGGTATCTCGAATGCCAATATGAGCTCATATCATCTCATTCCTTTTGGATGCCGTTACATGATGCATAACCGAACCTAAGCTGTACTCCTGAACCATGTATCAACCACAGACCCGCCTAGTAGTCGGCCGCAGCGCTCTGGGGGAACTCGAAGTTGACGCCCTTGCCAGTAAGGCGCTTGTAGACCTCGGAGTAGGTGTCGAGCCTATAGTCGACACCACCACGCTCCTTCTCGTCGAGAACGACCTTGAGGATCTTGCTGCCATCCTCACGGGTACGGAGACGCTTACCGACAATCTCGACAGGGTAGACCAGATCGGCGAGGATAGCATCGTGGACAGCGGTGAGGGTTCGCGACTGAGGGCGCTTCTGGGTTTGCGAGGTGCGCGATCGGTTGGAGCGCTTAGGACGGGGCAGAATACGGCGGGAAGCGACAATCAGAACGTGGCGATCAGAGAACTTCTTTTCGAGCTCACGAGTGAGGCTGTCTGCAGTTAGCATCTACATGCCACAACCAGATAATCGTGTACATACCGCTGCTGGGCCTTGTGCCAGCCCTGGAGAAGGGGGACTGGGACGAAGATGACAATGGCTTTGCGTCCGTGACCAACCTCGATCTAAGAATCCTGGTGTCAGCATGCTGTAGCTGCCCAGTGCCCACCGCCTCTTCAATTATACGCGGTAGATGGGGTGTTGGCGATCGCCTCGTGGCTCGAGAGCGCATCGTTGAAGGGTGGCTGTTCATACCTCGCGAGCAGAGACAAACTGCAGAGGGCGCAGAGAGCTCTTCAGGTCGGGCACATTGTTCTCCAGATCAGTCAATGCCTACACAATGTCAGTGCTGTTATGAAGAAGCGCGATTGATCGAGCAACTTGCGTTGGCAATGCTGGTCTCGATCTCGGAAGGGTTCTGCCTCGAGGGGCTGTTTGGGGCAATCTTCTTCAACGAGTCGGACATTTTGGCGGTGGATGTCGAGCTGGTCGTGTCTGTCGAAGAAGTTCACCAGCTTTGAATGATTTTGGCACTCAGTGTCAAGCGTGGGCATAAGCGATGACGCTAGTCCATTTAAAGCTAGTTCAATCACTCAACCACAGATCCATAATCCTTGTTCACCACTCGTGCTTATAATTAATTACAACGTTCACGAATGCGAGTCCTGACCTTGGCATCGCCACCCGGTATCGTGGGAGACAGACCTGTATTTACATATTGCCTACAGACGCGACACTTTCCTTTCGGAAAAACGCGATATACAGCAAGAACCATGTGCCGCTGCCTGCTCCAAATCACGCCCCCCGATGCGTTTATACAATCTCCCACACTGCACTTGGTATCTACTTCTCGGACTTGTATATTGGAATCACCCAGTATAAAATCCCATTCAGTACCGCTGTCGTAATTGGGCCCGCCCAATGAATATAGTGATATGCAAACCGATCTAGAACACCGTTAGAACACTAAGCCATCCCTGGAAAAACCACTACCTACTCGATGCAGTCATGAGCCCCAAACATCGAGCTGGATTGCATGCTTGTAGTAGTCAGCAGTGAAATGCTCCAATTGTACCGGCAACTCACACGCTCCTGAGTAACCTGGCCTCGCTATGGATGAGGCGAAAGTGCATACTGCCTGCGCAAGTCCGACCTGTTGATGTTTAGGTCGACTTTGAACTACATCAAACGAGGATTGGCTGATAAGACCTACCAAGATTGGCGACAAAGCTGGCCCAAAGACTTCTCGCTGTCGTGGATCAAGACCAACGCCAAACGCGATGAAAATCAGCCCGAAAGCTGCGAGTGAATAAGGCACGAAGTCAGCGTATTTCTCACATGCAGCTCGAATCGGTACACCTACAAGTCATTGTCTCCAGCACATACCTGTCATAATTAGCAATATTTACCTAGCAACAATCACCCAACGTACGCTTCCACTGCTGTTACCAAACTAGCATCGATATAGCACCCCGGTATAGGTGGAATATCTTTTGGCGCTGTACCCAAACTTGCCCTGATCAAGAATCCTGCAACTACAGCTCCTAGACTCTGAAATGCAACGTACAAAACCGTTCTTGGAAAAATAGATAGCCTCGCTGCAAACGTTGCCATCGTAATTGTCGGATTAAAATGTGCTCCAGAGACTGGCCCTGCGCCAAAAATGAACAATGAGATCAAGATACCTGTGAGAATACTCCCGAATGCTGCAGGTACAATAGGGCCTAGACTTGTTGCGAGGAGAAGCGGACTAAGGCCAACGGACGCCAGTCCGGAGAGGTAGGTTTGGAGACATGTGCCCACACCCTCGATGCAAGACTCTTTCCAGAGCTCGACATCGGCGAAGGCGCGAGGATAGAAGGACTGCGCCCATGAGAATATTGGTGCAGCATCTGGGATTGAGGTGAATGAAGCGTCATCCGCCGAAATCACGAACTCTTGGTTGCCGCCTATGCGTCCGGCAAATGGGCGTGAGGAAATGGCCGGGCCATCGTGAGGTTTTTTTCTATGATGCAGACTGTGAGGGTGTAGGTTAACGGACTCGAGGTCTTTCGATGTAGATATTGCTGTCATTTTTTTGGGTCAAATTATACCGTACTGCACATTCAACTGCAAGAGCGTGGTCGCAGTCTAACGTATTGGAAGTGGTGAACAGGATGTTCAAGATCGGAGCGGCGCTAAAGCTGAGTCAAACTGGTCGCTAAACTAAAGTAAGTATCTCCTAAACTTGCTTCTTTACTAAGCTTTTAGACGTTACATGCTTATGTGGGTCTTTTGGTGTGTGAATACTGTTGTGCGTTGATGTGTAAGCAGCTGACAATGCAGGTCAGAAAACAAATCACAATGCACAAACTTCATCACAATGTCGTAATTAACATACGCACACATACATATGTACATATTCAGAATTTTAGATTCTGGGCCTAATCGTTGTACTTTATGAACAGCCAAAACTGACATCCCTCATAAAGCAGGACTATCGCTCTTTGAGGTAGCCTTTACGAAATTGTTGCTATGCTGTGAAAGAGATTCCACTGGCTCTTTTTATGGTTCAAATTCATGGGAGGATATGGTAAAGTTCACGACCAGGGCAGAGACGCTCGTGCAATGTACACCAAGAAAGGATCTCAGGAACGCTCAGATTCCTCAAGCTCCAGGTTTATATCCAGTCCCTTGGGCTTTTTAACCCGGCTTTCTCGTCTACACCCACTGTCTCCTGTGCCTTTTGGTTCACACTTTCCATCTCGAAGCCTGCGATTTTCTTATACATACGTCCAATTTCCTCCAACTCTTCTTGAGGGATGACATCATATACATTTTTAAACCCGTCTGGCGCCCTCTCCTCTGCAAGCTGCAGAACATGATCCGGCCCATTTGCGCGATTCGCCATAACGATCTTCGCTGTCGGCGGTAAGCGCTCACCCTCGTACGCCTTCAACGCTTCTTCAATATCGGATATGTTCGTTGAAAGGTGACTTGCTAAGGTTTCAGCGTCGATAATGGCCTGTGATGCACCATTTGAGCCGATGGGGTACATAGCATGAGCCGCATCACCAAGTAAGGTGAGACGGCCAAATGACCAACGGTCAATAGGCGTTCTGTCACTCATCGGAAACTCGAAGATTTTGGTCGTACTGTCGATTAATTCTTTCATTTGCAAACCTCCACAGCGCCAAGTCGCAAACGGGCTGTCAAACACACTCTTACTGACAGATTTTGTCCAGTCTGTTTTTGGCGGCGTGAGATCTGCGTCATCTTTCCCTCGTATACGGAGCTCAGCGATCCAGTTTACGAGGCTTTTGCCTTTGTCTGCTGAGCGCTGGGAAATGGGATATGCGATGAACTTTTGGTCAGCATGGCCTGCCCATACCATAGTCGCACCAGTGAGATCTAGTACCAAGTCAGCTTATGTGTTCTCAGAACACGTGCAGATGCTCAATATTTGAGTTGAGTTATCCGTCGGGGGACAATTCAAGTTGGAAGAAAAACAGGTATACACACTGCAAAAAGTTAGCATATTTCTACAAGGAGTAGAGATACATAGCGTTTGCTCCAGGTGCCTATATAGACGCATTGAAGAAGAAACGCTTAGATTGTATCCAGAGCTTAGTACCAGGGTGCACGCTCTATGCAGCCGCGCCACAACATGCGACCTGAAAAACGAGGTGGTCCTTCATCAGGGTACAATATTCTCCTTGCAGTCGAATTAATACCATCGGCGGCAATGAGGATGTCACCCATTACGCTAGAGAGCTCTGCAGAAGCGCCACCTCTCCGCTGCGAGAACTGTGCTGTTATGCTCGTCGCGTTCTGTTCGAAGCCGGTCAGGGCGTGGTTGAGATGCACAACACTTTCGCCTAGTCTCTCTTTCACAGCACTCAAGAGTAACATCTGAAATTCCCCACGGTGAATCGAGAATTGGGGGACAGCATAGCCAGCCTCCAAACCCCTCTTTTCACTTAAAATGGAATCTCCATGGCGATTGTAGAAGTTAAGTTCCTGCGTTTTAACACCCGTCCTTTCTAACGCTTCTAGCAAGCCCAGGTTCCGCAGAATGAGGACGGCGGAGGGTTGGACGTTGATGCCGACGCCGAGAGTAGTGAGTGACGAAGATGCCTCGAAGATGTGGATGTCGGTCAATCCTACGGCGTGCAACGCAAGAGCAGTGCTCAAGCCTCCGATGCCGGCGCCTGCGATGAGGATTTTTGGTTGAACTTGGAGCTGCCGCATGCTGAAAGTTCAATCCCAACAATTTAAAATCGATTCTTATTCAATTGGAGAAGCCTGTAAGTGACAAAATAATAGGGGCAAAGATTGCGCCACGAGTGTGAGGAAGAAACTACGGGTTGCACAGGTTACTTTGCGTCCTAGCCGGATTGCCGAGTTTCGATGCCGCGACAGCCCCGTACTATATGGCGGTCTGGGGCTTCTATGAACAGGACCATCTTTAGCTACTTGCGTACGGTTAGCGAGGCCATGAGCTGAGTGCGGGGCGATAATATCATTCCAGCGGAGTAGTGGCCGAGTAGTGGCCAAGCGCCACGACCGGTTTCGGCACATTTAGTCGCACGACGAAGAATAAGGATGCCAAGTATAAGAGGCTGATCGTTGTCCTCAGTAAGTATACATGAAGTTTTACGAGAAATACGCTGTATGTCTTGCTAATGATGAAATATGAAAGCAAAATTACTCCAAGCCCCTCCTGCTCATCGCGCGTAGCTTCGCTCCATAGAACCAGAGCAACACTGGACTGACCAACGCCAAGAACAAAGTCAAAAATGCAAGCAGACTGTTTCCCCAGCCCAGACCCATAACTTGATACATCCGTGGCGCAAAAAGCGGAAAGCTAAATCCGCACATGGTGCGCATGAATGCACCCACTGACGCTGCAGATGCAGCGTATCTAGCTTCGTACGCATCTGTTGTATATGCTTGACTGCACTGGAACCCAATTATAAGACCGATGGCAACGATTACGCATCCGATGTTTGGTGCTATCCAATGTGCCTTATAATGTGCTGTCCAGCCGTAGATGAAGAGTCCAATAGGGCACAGAATGCCGGCGATGAGCATGGGAGGGACTCGGAATTCGGGGAGGCCTTCTTCGAGCCTGTAGTACGTTGTCATCCGAGCGTAGAGCTATACAACTTATCAGTCCTGTCGACAAAGGGAGCGCAGGAGAAGACTCACCCCGTCCATGAGTGGATGTGAGATTTGTAGCCCAATCATGAACCCCAGACAAAGGGACAGGTAGTTGAGCGATGCAACTCCAACACTCATATCATACACCTCCTCAAAAACGAGCGGGAAAGTAGACAGCATGAGATACATGACACCATATAAGTAGGCGCGATAAATAGAAGGTGCTTGTGTCGCTGGATGTGTGAACATCATAATGAATGGCAGGATCAGCCTTTTCCTCAAGATCTTGCTGAACCGGTCGCCGGTCTCATACTCGGTCCGTACAACAATATCGGGGCGTATGTTTTTCATCGCCTTCCGGATGACTTTTGCTTTCTTTGCTAAAATGGCGGGTGCGAAGGTTTCAGAGAGGAAGAACAGTGCTGTCAGCTGGACGAAGACGGTGAAAATCGATGTGGAGAAGAAGATCCAGCGCCAATTCACACGTGTTGATATGTAGGCACCGCAGATGGGAGCTACACAGGGCGAAATCCAGGTCAGCATACCGTATATTGCCTGGCCTTTACCGCGCTCTTCTTTCCTCCAAGTGTCGGCTAGAACGCCATTACACAGCTGGGGTTTCGTCAGTGACCATGTTGAAGGCATTCAGAAGCAGGGTATTGATGATGGACCTGGTGACTTACTGCTTGAGGTGCTGCTCCACCAAGACCGCTGAGAAATCGAAAGGCGAGCATCTGTTGCTTCGTCTGCGCAAACCCGCACATTGTGTTGAAAAGAAGGTAGATCAGGTTGGCATACTGCAAAACAGTTACCCTTCCAAAGATCTCAGATAGCGGAGCTAATACAAATGGCCCTTGTGCATAGCCGAGGAGAAAGATAGTCATGACTAGCTGACGCATGAAGCCTTGTGGTATATCGAAATCATCTGAGATAGCGGGCAGTGCTGGTGTGACCATTGTAGAAGAAAACGGAGATATGAACGTGAACAGTGATACAAGAATAGTAACGACCCACTTCCGCTTTTGAGACCAATTGAGGGGGTTGTGTGGATCGTTCGGTCCGTCCCATGTGACCTGCAGTAACGAGTTAATGGTAGTCGAGGGCCTCTGTGATAAGTACATACAATAATATCTTGTTCGATCATTGTGTCGCCTTCTACAATCTGGTAGCCAGGGTCATATACAGTGTTTTGATCCCCCCACTGCCGGAAGAGACGCTCGGTACTGACGAGTGCTCGATTGTCGCTTTCAAAGGAGAAGCGTGGTAACGCTAAAGAATCGCGCGAGCTTTCCTCGTCCATTGAATGTCGTCTGATCAGTCTGTCTTTAAGATTCATAGCGAGTGTGGTGCTTAAAGGATACTAAGTCGAGTCAATATGGAATGAAAGTTTAATCTGAGTATCGAAATTTGTCCCGAGTGTAGCGGCCGAAACGATATTGCCAACATATACTCGATGAAATGATTTGCCAATCCTGAGCGTATCGAGGCAGTGTATTCTAAAAGAAATTTCAAGAGTGAGGCTATTCAGGACATCTTAGAAAACTACATGCGATGGGACGAGGCCAAGGGTTTAACCAAGCCCACTACTCCTGCTGCCATGTGGCACTAGGAACAGAAAACCAAACTACCATCGCTTGGTGTCTGGGATCCAGGCGGCGATATCATGAGCTTAATTTCAGAAATAGAAACCTGTTGTGTGATTTTGTGACAGGCATATGGTTATGGGTAGGCTGTACAATGTACGCGTACACTATGCAGGGATTTTCGGACCGTGTATGGTACAAACAAGCATTTTCGGCCCTTATGGGTTTACACATCATGTAAAGGGAGTTTCAACCCAGTGACGTTACACCGATAGGACCTGCAACGACCCATTAATAAGCTTCAGGGACCGGAGATTACGTAGTGGCGGCACCTGATTTTGATTATTTGGACGTTTTTGGGTGGTTCGAGTGGGGTTGCACGCTAGAAGTGTAAGAACAATATTGTGCGTGATGTTAGTTGTGCCAGCCTTGTTGTGGAGACGTCACCAGCCTGGCTGTGCTTAGTTGTACCTGCTAAGGATGGCTTAGTCTGTTGCTCAACTTGGTCATCCGCTAGAAGGCTTGGTGAAAACACGTGATTGGCTGTGACTGGTCAGGACTGTGTTCGTCAAGAAGCTTGGATCTGCATGACGATCATCTGTCAAGACTCCAAGGCTGACCATAGAGAGCTTCTGAATAAATGGATGGTAGTCCGGCAACCTTGGTGGTATGGCTGTGGGCAGGCGTAACCTTCGGCTGTGCTCGTGGTCGTCCTCGGAGGTCTAGGGTGCCCAACATCGCCGGCGGATAGGAGTAATTTTAGTGCCGTATTGAGTTTGATTGTTGTTGTCGACCTTAGGCTTCAAGCCAATCTATCAGGCGGTGTATGTTCTCCGTGAATAGAACCGCTTCGTTAGGCTGTGTCGCTTCAAGTGCAGCTTGGGAGATGGCAATTCTTGCCAACGACCAATTTACGGATGGGTATAAAGTGTGTCGCGTGCTCAGGTTGTTGAAGGCATCAAACATTGATCTCGATCTAACGGTCGCTTCTACATCATCAAGCTCTGGCCTTCGATTTTGTTTCCATCCATCTCTCAGCGCTATCACACTTCAAACAAACATTCGCACCTTTTCCGACACTCAAATCATGCTCACAATGGCTCCACCTAGTATGGAAGTTTGTGGAGCTGCTCCAGCACCAGTCTCTCCATCCATCCGGCCCCAGCTCCCGAGGCTTCGCACGTTGAAGACATTCAATTTACCGCCACAGCAGGTTGACGAAGTCTTGCTATCAGCATCGTCCATGATTCCAACACCTACCTCTGAGATTCTGGGTGGGCACCCGCTTAGGATCTTGGTTGCGCCGTCAGGATTCAAGGAGAGCCTGGGGCCAGAGCATGTAGCCGATGCGATCGAAGCTGGAATAAGAAAAGTGCTGGATCGCAATTCTGTCATTTTGCGCAAGCTTCCTCTGCATGATGGTGGAGAGGGCTTTGCAAGGGCCTTGGTAGCGGCTCAAGGCGGGATAGTAGTGGAGGAGACAGTCACTGGCCCAATCGGTTTGCCGGTCCAGTCACACCTTGGTTTCATCGGCAAAGACAATAGTACAGCTGTCTTGGACATGGCGGCGGCGGCAGGTCTACGCCTCGTACCAAAGGACTCTCGCGACCCAACTGTGACGACAACATATGGTGTCGGACAACTGATGAGCAAGGCCCTTGACGCAGGATGCACCAAGATCATCATTGGGTGTGGAGACTCGGGTACCTCTGACGGAGGCGCTGGTATGCTCCAAGCACTTGGTGTTCGTCTTCTCGATGCTCAGGGAAACGAACTGCCGAAAGCAGACGGTGGTCGGTCCCTGTCTCACCTAGACAGGATTTGCTGGTCCAGTGTGCACCCACGCCTTCGTAAGGATGCTGGTAAGTCACATTAAAAGTCACATTTTCCTCATATCTGACCAATGTACAGTTGAGAAAGTTCAGATCGAAGCAGTATGTAACATTAAAAACGTTCTTTGCGGCCCAAAAGGCGTAGCACGAGTGTACGGACCACAAAAGGGTGCCACACCTTCGCAAGTAGAGATGCTCGCTACAGCATTAGAACGTCTCGCAAAGGTCGCTCAAATGACTTTAGAAAAAGACATCTCAAGTGCTCCAGGTAGCGGAGCGAGCGGAGGCCTTGGCGCCGGATTGATGCTGCTTAATGCCAGATTGCGCGCACGTAGCGATGCTATCAACGAGTACTTCGAGTTCGATCGAATTTTCGAGACGCAGTGGGACTTCGTCATTACTGCAGAGGGAAGCCTTGACTCACAGTCCACGGAAGGGAAGATGACAACGGAAGTGGCACGCCGAGCGAAGCGGAACGGGGCTCAGGTCGTGGCGCTGGCTGGGACCATTGGAGAGGGAGCTGATGGCTGTTATGGAGCCGGGATCAAGGCCTTTACGAGCATTTTGCGAGGGCCACTGACGCTGGAGGAAGCAATTGTGCAAACTGAGAATCTGGTTAAGGATGGTGCCGAGAAAGTGCTGAGAATGATCATGGTCGGGCTGGCTCTTGGACGAAGGCACTTATAGGGCTGCACTGCCCACGTCAAGACTTCCGGTGTCTTGGTATCACCGGATTGACGTATGCGGCGTCCATGGTGTTTTGTCAAAGGCTGGTTTCATTTAGATATCTGCTATTTACGCAACTATTTGTACTCTTGCCTCGGTGACGTATAGTGGTGCGGAAGTCAATAGTGGTGATGTTCCAGCGCGGGTAGATAATTTTGGTGAGACCTGATCTAATTAGTGCACAATGAGACTACTGTCCTCACCACTCGCTAAGCCGAGCTCACCAGCAAGACGTACTTATTTTCAGCATATACGCAAATGATTTGGCGGAGACTAGACGGGTACTTGAAGGTTACTACGGCTTGAGCCAAGAGCAGAGTCTATAATGAAATGAGACAGATATCGCAGAATTATACCCGGATGTAGTCAAAGCCACAAATCTGACTTTTAGTGACATCCCGGAAGTGCTACTCAACAGGCAAAGAGTGGCCTCTGAGGCTTCAATCAGCTTTAAAATAATTGGACACGTTTCATCAAACTTAGAGATGTAAGCTTGATTCATCTTAACACGCTTGTCATATTTTCTTCTTCAATTGCTTTCTCACATGCAATGTTGTCTTGTTTCATATCCGAAGTTTTATTGTTTTGCGTCTTCGTAGTCGCTGCGTTAGTTCAATTTCTTTCTCCATCTCGTCTTCATCAATCTCGCTCTTCACCGACTCCTTCAGCGTACCCTTCTTAAATCCCCATCTTTGAGAGTAATTAGTTTATCGAAGGCCAACATGAACATAACTCAATTGAGGGCGCAACGAAAAGAGGTGGAGCTGGAATAGGCAGATATTCATGAGGAATCTGGCCATCATCATTTACCTCATTCAGTGATAACTCAATACCATGTAAGCAGTTCTTTGAGAGCTCATCCTCTGAGAAGTTGGCTTCATAGCAGCCCTAGATGACGGCGCCGTATATTCGTTCTCAAGGCCATGCGAAACTTAAGAAAAAACTGATCTGAAAAGCAAGTTTTGTAGCTATGGGGTGGCAAGCGCTTCTGCTGCATTGCGCCGGAGGTCTTCACGAACCACAGTTGAACAGGCAGCGCGCCTCACATGGAGGCCTAGAGTACAAGCTGTCCATATTAGCTATCGGTTACTCAGCAACTATCGCTCGCAACCTTGAACTAGTAAAAGATTTCCACGGCTCCAAGCCCGTGCCGTCCTCTTTGTCAATAAGCGCTGGCTGTCTACCAGCCCTTATAGCTTCGAGGTCCCAGTTTTGATAATATTGCAAAATTTTATCTGATTGGTTCGTCAGTCTGGATGAAAGGTTTGATGGAGAAGCTGCCATTGCGCCCGGGGGGGGGGGGGGGGGGTTCTAGAAGAGTGTCACGATAGAGAGGCCATGCGGTACGACAAGTATAATCGAATCTGGATTCGGCGTAAGCTGGCTGGAGACCTGTCACCATGAGTCAAATATCGTAAATGTTCATCTGCAAAGTTCATGTCATTCGCTTATTCGATGTGATTGTGATGCATACACAATCGAGGCTAGATAAAAATTCCTAATAGACAGCGGGATAGTAAATGCATGTCTGATTATGTACATTCTTCGATAGAGTCTAAACGTGTATAGCCCGGCCGGCAGGTCGGGTTGTAATCACGCTAATTTTAGATTCAATTGCCAGGCTGCATTTTCTGCAACATGAACCAGCGCCATGCCTTTTCCGGACTAGCCCAAGAATGAACACAAGGTGTCACAAAATGTATCACACAACTCTACCTAAATTTGTGAGTCTTTTGCGCAATGATTGTTTAGCTTTAGAAACAGTCTTTGCCATCCTCAATATACAAAGGATGAAGGATGGTGTCTAATTGCGCACATGTTCGTGCCTCATCTTCTCAAAGTTGTCCAAAGCAGTCCTTTACTAACCCACCATAATAGGGATGCATACCCCAAGGCCTTTTCATCAAAATGGCATTGTCACTACAAAGACTCACGGAATCTCACTATCACAGTTATATTCCTGAGGCTTCAGGCGTGGACATACCCAGAGAACTCATAATGCTCATAAATTGCCTAATATGGACATCCGTTCCGGCCACAAGTTCCCACCACAGCGGCAGAAGTGGACCCACATCGGACGAAGTCTGGAAGCAATGAGATACAGTGCCCGGTACCCTGGGACGCATAGCCTTCCGGCCCCCAGAAAATAGGTTGGAATGCCGTTTTACTCCACTTCTGTCTGGTGAATCCGCGAAGGTGAACAGCTTGCGACTAACTAGATTGGAAGTTTGCCACCGGAGGCCAATCATAAAGATTTTCCCATCCCCATCTATGAGTTCTTCTCCGCAAAAAGGAAACCGCTTTGCTGTAGTGCGGCCGTATACCCGATTGCTGGAGTGTACCAAGCCCAGGGTATACGAGACTGCGGCCACTTCGGCTGACCTGCTGATTCAATATTACTTTTTGTTAACTAGAATTATTCTATTTCTTTTCGTTCTTTTAAATGTTTATAGGACACCAAAATTTCGATATGGCACCAACAGCAGCGGCAACAGCCTCATTACCTACGCTGACACAAAGTGGGGCACGAGTCGCTTCACAAGCAGCAGAACAATATGCACTTGAGATCGGGGTCCCAATGTACGCTACACATCATTTTTAACTTCCAATCGTCGTAACATTTCAACAGGAGCATAGCAGTAGTTGACGCACATACGCACCTAATCTCCTTCACGCGCATGGACGGCGCAAAGATAACCTCGATAAACACCGCCATGGACATGGCATTCACTGCTGCGGGCAACCGAATCCCAACATCTGCTTACCACGAAACCCCTTGGCCAGGTAGCGCAACGTCAGGAATCGGCAATACAGTCAGTGGCCGCTTTACCACCCTTGGCGGCGGCGTTCCTATCCTATCCGGCACTGGCGACATCCTCGGTGCAATCGGTTGCTCAACCGGAACTAGCATGCAAGATGAAGCTGCCGCAAAAGCAGGGCGTGATGCCGTCCTCGCTCTCATTGTAAGAGAAAAGGAAGAGGAAACAAAGAGGATTTATGAAGAAAGGACTGCCGTGCTGAAGCTGTGGAAAGAAAAGGAAGAAGAAGTTGGAAGTCTAAGAGATGAGCTAGAAGAAAGAGAAAGGGGAAGCAAGAGGATCAGGCTTGATGGCGGGAGGAGTGGGAGTGTCAGCGTTAGCGAGAGTGCGAAAGAGTTGGGAAGGAGGGGCAGTGCGATAGGAGGTGCGGCGCCGGACACACCGCCTGAGGAGGGGGAGATACATCCTAGCTTTGTTGGAGAAGTGGCTGTAGGAAGGTACTAAAATATTGACTTATGTATGTAGTGGCGCTCGGCGCTTGTTATCATCACGTGGGCTTTCTCTGACAAGACGACTAAAGCAAGGCGTTTCGGTTTACATATATTTTGGACAGTAATGGTGTACGATTAGAAGAACAATCTTCAGTTTGCAGAGGGGCTTAATAAACACCATTCACCTGGTTATCACCAATTTCTTTCTTCTCATGGAATCCGAACAACATCTCTACCTCTTTCTTCTGCCTGCTGACTAGGTCGTTCAGCTCTGCTTGATGCTTGGCCTGGAGGCTGGAATATTTGTGCTTGAGTGACGTATCCTCGTCCAGCGGATTGTATGTTTCCGGCTTCGAGCTGAATTCAGGTTGCGATATGGGCACGACGTGCGTGGTGGTGTCCGGCTGTGCTTCGGTCTCAGCATGATTGATTCCATTCGTGGCACACTGTTGGCCGTCCTTTGTGAAGTAGTTGAGATCCACGCCAGCGAGATCGCCCGCATTCCGCCAATCAGTAAGGATCTTAATGAATGCTGGGCTGCCGAAGCCGTATGTCGCGTTTCGAGCTCCGCTTTTAGAAGGTTTGCCTTCATTGTTGTAGTATCCTGGCGTACACTCCTTCAAAAAATCTCCTCGAATGGCGGTCCCTTTGACAATGATATTAGTCCAGGCTTCTTCAGCTTCCCGGGTAGGCTCCACAGTCCTGATTCCTCGCCTCATACACTCTGAGATGACATATGCGTAGTGTATTGCCTGTTCATTTGTCACATGCATAAAGTTGGGTGTCAAAGCTGCCTGAACTATTTGTACCCAGAAGCAATTTGGGAACTGGTTACTTCCCCAGCCATGCAGGGTTGCAGCGCCGTCTTTCCATTTCTCAGTAATGGTCATGCCGCCACGACCGTAAATCTCTATCCCACTCCTATGCGACCACTCGTTCGCCAGCTCAAAACCAGTAGCGTATATGAGGCAATCAACTTCGTACTCCTGGCCATTCGCAACTACACCCGTCTCGGTGATACGATCGACGCCCTGACCCTTAGTGTCGACGAGCTTCACGTTTGGCCGATTGAAAGTGTCTAAGTACTCATCGTGGAAGCAAGGGCGCTTGCAGAACTGGTTGTACCATGGTTTTAATCCATCAGCAGTCTCTTTGTCCTTAACAACTTCATCAGTCCTCGCGCGAATCTCATTCATCTTCTTGAAGTCGGCTAGCTGGCGCTTAGCAGCCGCTTCAACCGGATTACTAGGATCGATTCCGGCAGTTATGAGTTCGCGGATGATGTCCGTCCAACGATCAGAGACCATGTCTTCCTTCTCAAAGCCTCCATTGACGATGCTGTCGAAGTTATCCATGCGCTTCTTCTGCCAACCCTTCTCAAGTGATTGTGCCCACACTTCATTAGTTGGACGGTTTCCACGAACATCAATAGAGGACGGTGTTCGCTGGAAGACGTAGACTTGCTTCGCCCACTCGCCAAGATGAGGAACGATCTGAACGGCTGTTGCACCCGTACCGATGATACCAACCCGCTTGTCTTTGAGGTTTTCGAGGTTGCCATCTGGGTCGCCCCCAGTATATCCAAAATCCCATCGTGATGAGTGGAAGGAGTGGCCCCTGAAGTCTTCAATGCCTTTCAACCCAGGAAGTTTTGGCCGATGTAGTGGTCCAGCCGCTGGGATGATGAAGCGTGACTTGATCTTGTCTCCCCGTGTTGTATGTGTCGTCCATTTACCCGCATCGTCATTCCATCGCATATTTTTGACTTCTGTTTGGAATAGTGCACGAGAGTAGAGATCGTACTTCTCGCCAATGATGCGCGAATGCTTGAGGAGTTCTTTGGCGCAAGCATACTTCTCGGTGGGCATGTATCCGACTTCTTCTATCAGGGGCATGTAAATATAAGACTCGATATCGCAGCGAGCTCCGGGATATCGGTTCCAGTACCTAACGGCAAATTTCAGAGATTTTCTTCATTGGGCAACTGAAACTTGCTTACCATGTACCACCGAAGTCACCAGCCTTCTCGATGATCTTGAAATTGTTTACCCCTTGTTCAATTAATCGGACAGCACAGATCTGGGCTCCATATCCGCCACCGACAATAACAACCTCTGTTTCTTCCTCAATTGCGTCGCGTTCAAAGCCTGGTTCGACCCAAGGGTCTTTAAGGTGGCGTGACAATTGGCCATCGAGAAGAATATACTGATCTACGCCTTGGTCTCGGGCAAGACGCTTGTCACGCTCGGCGAGGTATCTCTCCTGGAGCGCCACAGGATCGAAAGGGAGGGCCTCTTCTTGAAAAATCTCTCCAGTCTTAATATCGACTAGCGATTTCTCGATATTCGGGATAGTTTCTTTGGCTCCTGCGGTGACTGATGGAGTCGGGTCTTGTGTAGTCATTTTGTCTTGGTAGGAAGAAGGGTATGATATGAGAAGAGAAAAGTTTTAGCTGTAAGCTACCTTGAAGGTAAGATATACAGTCAATGGCACAGATCGCAGAAGGGACCATTTTAGGAAGAGGAATTGAGCTAACCGCGGTATCTTGTCAGACCAAGCCTCCCCCACCTTGTCCTCCTGTACACCAACTCGTGATATCGGTATGCAGCCAATAGCGCGTCTGTTTGACGGCGCCCTGTCTGACCCGAAATCCGGGGCAAGGGCCGCCGCACATTTGCCTAAACGTCTAGCGAACGAGCGTGTTGACTCGAACCCGAGGGTCTGAGACGGTGCCTTTGAGCGAGTATCTGCCTGCGTAGGATGAAGAACGTAGTGGGGCAGTGCTGGATGAATTCCAGCCGACGGCGTCACCGACTAAGGAACACCGACTCGTCTTGGGAAACGCAGCGTATTCCGTGCTGGCCAAATGCCCCAGCTATATTCAGTTGTTGTTTGACAATAGACAAAGGGCTTGATGCCGAACGAGCATGCGCCTATGCCTGGTAATCCGGAGTGGCGAGGAAGCCGGTTGAGGTTGCTCGATCAGCCCCGCCTTCCAATCATGCTCATGTTTTATCCAGTGCTCCTCAGGCGACAAGCCTAGTTATGTACAATTACCCTAGTATTTGATGCTGTTATCGATGACTAGGGGCATTCAGAAAAGGTCGACAGACTTAGTCAAACGCGATACTTCAGGGTGCTATCGCTCGCCCTCGCCATCGTCTCTCGGCATTCCTACAAACCTGAAAGCATTCAATACCTGTTCTCAGCATTTGCCGTCTCCGTTTTGTCCACACAACCATCCAGGCGACATGCCCATGATTGGAGAATCATGAGACGAACGGACTATTCTACTGTCCAACGAGCTATCTTCAGGCATCACATCTAAGGGATTTCCGTTCCGCAGCGGAGTATTATCCATGAATTAGTCTCAAAACCAGTCGTTGTTTCCGAAAACTGCATTTTTGATGCTTGTGTTTGGTCGACCTGAAAGACGAGAGGGAGAAGAGCGATGAGGCCGCTCGTGTGTGACGGAGATTCGTCGTCCAAAGAGACGCAAATCCTCCACGGCTCTAACTGATTGCTACGCTCAAGCGGTCACCGCCTGACTTCAGTGGTTGCTGTTGGTCCGAAGGACGAGAGAAGTTGGCTCTTCATGGAGGCTGTCGACGGGTCACGTGCGTATCGGTAGTCCCAGCAACAGCAGAATATCCAAAAAGCCTTCGTCACAGCCTCCGAAATGTGGCCCAAACACAGCACTTCAGGCGTGCTCAAAGCGGAAATGATATTACAATCGACAGATGACTGTGGCTCGGCGTCCGAAAAGAATGACGCTCATTTCGCCAGCTTCACCGTCCGGAGATGACTGTACGTTTCGTGTAGCGGCAGAAGCAACAGCCTTGCAGCAACCAGATTGCACAACGGGGCCCAGAAGCTTTGATCGTCACTTGAAAGCCGGTCTCGTCATTCAACGCAGACTTAGGAATTGAGATGAGCTGTGCCAGCCCTGAATCGAAGCCTAGCCCAAAAGCGAAAACCGCATTCGACCCTGAGGAAACACAGCCCGTGTAACACAAAGGAACGTGGCCTCCACCATCTCCCTTGCATCGCGTGGAAACTTTATTTCGACTCAGTCCAACACGATCGCTTGTAGCCATCAATGATGCCCTTGATCATTACCGCAGCTGAAAACACGCGCTGGAATTATTGAAGGCTGGGAAGAAGCGGCGCGGCATCCAGGAACGCCCTTGGCGGGCGCAAAATACGAGCGCTGCTTGGACCGTGGTTTGCTTGACCTGTTAATCTCCGCAGCCGCCAGCTGTCTGTTCAGGGGAGGGCTGGCCCGCCCTCCCTAATCGCAACGGGCGAATCCTGTCTCTCGTCAGATGTAATGTTGAAGATTAATTAGATGCAGTTGCTGAGATTAGAACTTGGCTTTGAGTTGTGCGAAACATATGGCTGGGTAATGCGCAATCGTCACATGGTGCAAGAGGGGGCAGTGTCGGGATCATCATTCGTGAATGCGTTAATTGCAACGGAGAATGCTGCCCCTAGAGTGGGAAGCGTAGAAGCGTACAAGCAACGTACGGTACAGAGAAGAAATGAAATCGAGCCAGCGCACGCAATGCGTGTTCCCTCCAAACCACCCAATGGAAACCACCCAAACTCCCATCCTCCATGTTCTCGTTTATGCAAGATCGCAGCCCCAAATTCCGCTGTAAAGCGCGCATCCAATCTTGGAGTAGTTGTCGGAAGTAAGGATCTCGGCGTGGCCAGTCTGGCCCTGGTATGACCAACCCTCAGACTGGGTCGCGCAGACACCGTCGAGACCGGGAAGAGTAGGAATCTCGCAGAGCCAGCCACCGACAAATACGTGCTCAAAGTCATCGGGGCCACCGGGTGCGAGGACCTGGCCGTAACTACCAGGGTTGAGCTTGTGAACCATTTGGCCGTTGCTGGAAGTGACGCAATCCAAGGCATTGGCCTCGAGCTTTGCGTCGTTGACAAGGGGCTTCAGGCCCATCTTGGCGCGCCAAGTATCAACGATGCCCTGGTAGCCGGAGGCGACGGGAGCAGGAGCAGGAGCGGCTTCTGGGGTTGGCTCGGGGGCAGGGGCTGCCTCATACGTAGGCTCTGGTGTGGGCTCTGGTGCAGGCTCCTCGTAGACCGTGGTCACGGCAGGAGCCTCGTAGACTGGCTCAGGAGCAGGGGTGGGTTGCGCTGGCTCGTAGGGCGCAGTAATGTAAACGGTCTCAACAACGGTTTCAACGACAACGTGGACGTTCTTGACAACCTCGACCTCCTCGTTTTGAGGGCGACCGTAGTGAGGGGCGGCAAGGGCTGAGCCAGCAAGGGCTGCGATAGCGAAAGTGGCGCGCATCTTGGTTATTGTTGTTGTTGGTGGTGGTGGGTTAAATGTAGGAAGTGATGGACTGGTTCGGTTCGACGGAACGGGTTTTCTGGTTATGTAGTGTGCTGTTAAAGAACGATTGATGCCGAAGGGCGGTAGAGAGCGTGGGTGTCAGAGAATGACTGTGTGTAGAGAATGACTGGATATCGTCGGAACCTGGAAGTCGCAGACCTGGGAAATCCAAAGGGTACCCTGAGGAAGAGGGGATAGACTGGATTTATACAACGTAACGCTAAAAGAGGCGCCATGCAGCAGCGAAATGAAAGCGAGCGCCAGAGCGCCCGCCACGGCCCCATCCTCCGCAGATGTGCCTGTGCCTGAAGCTAGGTGTGACTTAGGCGAAATTTTCATCCCAACCAAGACCTTGGTAATCGGCTTAAATCCTTTCATTTCAATTTCATGCGGGTTGACGTTCATTGTTAGCCCTGGGGTTTGTGCGCCTGACTGTTTACAGTTTTAGAGTCCGATGCGCTGTGGATCCGGACTGGCCAACACCTCTAATACAACGCACCCTTCAGCGGCTTTGTCGTATTGATCAATGAGCACGCGGTACAGAAACTGCTTTGTTTCCTCTCTTGAGCCATCAGGCGCTTCGATTCGTTCTTCGTTGACCAGGTCGAGACGTGACGGGTGTCAGGGGTAACAGGAGACGATCAACCGGGCTTGCGCAGGGGCTCCGTTCACAAACCTTCCACTTCGGGAAGTCTAGACGACAAACTATGTCAAAGACGGCAAGATGTTCAGAAATCCCGAAATGTACACGCTTCTTATTGGCAGCCAATCTGGCCTTGCGAGCTCGGACAGGGCCACGTTTCAGATATTTTTCTTAGTGTGCGAGTTTAACCTTCAACGTAGCCGGCTATTCAACATTTGTGCAAACCTGCACAACTTGACTTCAGCCTGGCTTAGTTTCAGCCACAGTGCTCCGACAGCTGCTCGATCCGGGCATCAAGACAAGCAGCTGCGGAGATGATCCCCATGTCTGTGCAGAATGGTCGAGGCAGGGTCGAGACTGGCAGGGCGGTTCTCGGGAGTGGAACCGCGAGGGATCAAAGACGGGAGAGCCTCTTCATGAAACAACGAAGCGTGAAAATCGGAGATCCCGTCTGTAACGTTAAACGGGGAAGATGGGGCAGGCTTTGGCCGTTGTGACATCTTTCTGCCATGGTAGTCGATCGTCTTGACAGCAAATATCACTGCAAAATGCATTACGATATCCATTTCTATGAACTGCCGCATCATCATTGATTCCCAAGCCCACAGTTGTCGCCAACCTGTTGTACACCTGTCCCAACCGCACAATCGTCCTTGACGTGGACCCACACAAGTAAAATGTGCTCAGTCAACGCTGGCGAGCCGAGACCATTCGGAAAATACATCGTCTCTCGACTTGCGATGTGCTGGGATGGTACGAATTAACAGTGGAGATAATGGATTTTGTGGCAAGGAGCCCCGACACGGATTAATCTTCTACCCGTTGTTGCACGAACTTGTTTATTCCGACCTCATCTCCAAGAGATGAAGCCGAGTCTCTGCCGTGCGTCAGACTCCGAAAATGCTTGAATTGAAACGTCAACAAGTAGTTTACATGTGCTTAGTGTTTGTCATGTTGAGTCAAGCAAAAGATTAGTTGTACGTCCATTCGGCAGAGCTACGGTGTTGGGACAGTTGCTTTGATTCAACATACTGCGTGCCTCAAGTCGGACCCACAGCCGCTGCGAATTTGCTGCTTTCTAACCTATCACTATTTCTCCCTTGACTTAATTCGCCACACCTTTACAGTCTTTTTCGCCGACTCCTCTCGCTGCATATTCTCCTGCCAGCTACGTTCAACAGCATGCGCGCCTGCATGCTGAGTTCCGGCCTCCACACCTTGCTTCCGTTAGTCCATCACACCTGGCTTCGCGATGCTCCATCGGCGTAGATGTTACTATCGCGTTATTGCGAAACAGCTGAAAGTGCAGACACGTCAGATGCATCTTGACAAACGTGGAAAATAAAGCTCCTATCGATTAGATAGGGCTGCTGCAGTAGCGCAATCCTTCACCGGATGGGATCCGGCACCATATTCCGATCGTTATGGCCTGGACCATCGTTGATCATGGTGATCCGTCTATGAATCTGCTGTGCCTGGAACTTGATCCGTCTTCGTCTGCAGAGCAGCCACCTGGTCGAACGCGCGTCTTGCCCCCAACCGAGAAAGATCCGGGTGGCGCTCTCATTGCGAGATTTGCACAAGAAAAGAGGATGTAGCAGTCGGCCAGTCATGGTTATTACGACACATTTGCCTGAATAATCGTCCAATGGCTGGCCAAAACATTGCAAATACGTGCCGTCGCCGTTCCGGGCTGCAGCTCGTTTTGCGGCTTTGCTTAGGCAGCTTCATATGGAAAAGTAATACCTTAATGTACGGCTTTGTGCGCTGAAGTCATCTGTGGAAGTTGCATATGTCAAGATAACTGTAGAGAAAAGGCTTCTTTACAAGTACAGATCAATGACAGTGACAGCGCCACCATTATTCTGCTGTTCTCAGCCATGAAATCAGTCATCGTCTTTCATGGTTGGTCTGACGCTTTTGTCACCTTTCTATTCGCCAGAAGCTCAACACGACACCTAAATCTCTCTTCGCATTAGAAGCTATCATGTTAAACGGCTTCCCAAGCCGACGGTCCTCTCTCATGGATAATTTTCAAAGGACGCACTTTACATTGCATGCAGCACGATATCAAACGCTGTCTAAACATGCATTCTCCTTCAGCGACGTCCACTCAAGACTCTTGATTGTACATTTACGACTCATACGGGCGCTTCTTCCTCCATTGCACAGCCATGGGCCGGAAGAACTCCATAAGCGATGCATACATAAGTGAGTACTGCATACCATCCGACAGGGATCACGTAGCCCAGTCTGGGGAACAGAGCCATACCACTCGTCGCTATTGTTTGCAGTCCGATCGGGTAGGTGCAAAACGTGTTTCATGGGAACATGTTGCAGCTTTCCGGTACCCATGCGTGTTTCTGTTTTAGGATTTCACAACGTTTTGCCGGATGACTGCATAATGACGAAAAAGAGAACGGTAGCCGTAAGAACGACCAGGACACTTGTCGAAGAAAAGACTGTCTTCCCCTGAAGTCAGAAAATCCCTCAAGCGAAATCAGCAATCACAAAGAAACTTGACAACACTGCGTAGACTCTTTGTTGGGAAATTTCATTTCATTATTCAGTGCTCATGAACCATTGTCATGTAGATATCTCGGCGTTCCACGATCGAGGGCGTTTCTTTACTCATCTCCGCAGGCTGAGTCGTAAGCCTCCAATCAGGGTACTGACCAACCAAAGTGCGGAGCGCCCTAGTCTGGAAAATGCTTTGCGACACCAACGCAGACCGAAAACGCTGCATCTGCCACCGGACAGAGTAGCCTGGAAGTTTTCTCTCGAATTTTTCTTTTTCTTTCTGCTGCGGCTCGAGATAGCACGGAAACCCAAGCTTTATGCCAAGGTCTCTGAGTGCTGTGGCCTTTTCCTTGATGGTTGTGACTACAATAAAGAGCGTAGTATGCCTCGTAGATTTTCTTAACAGTAGACATTCAAAATTACTTTCGTTGTATACTCTCTTTGTCCTTTGAAGTCTTGTGCTCCACCACACTCCTTCATTTCGAGTCTTGTTTTACAATACAAACTCTCATTACACACAAATCAGAATTCAGAGTACAATCTTACACTCCTTGCCTCTATTCGTAACATCAACACAATCATGCTTTTCAAATTCATTTTTGCTTTCATGGCATTACAGACAAGCTTTGCAGCAGCGGGCAACGCCATTATTAGCAACCGCTGTCCTTACGACATCTGGCTCTGGAGCATCGACCAGAGCTACTGGTCCGCGCCGATCCACGTTCCTGCACGAACGCAGTATTCCGAACCTTTCCGCAACTCGTGTAACGGATGTGGCACATCCATGAAGATCAGCAAAACAAACGAACTCGTGGGCGATGCGCACACGCAATTCGAATACAGCATCGTCAATGACCAACTATGGTACGATATCTCCTTCGTCGACTGCGCGAAGGGTGAGAGCGCAACTGATTGCCCTGGACATGATCTTGGCCTGGCGATGGACAGCCCAGAGCCATCTTGCGGCAAAGCAAACTGCGCTGGAGGAAGCTATTGCCCGACGCAGGCATACTATGTGGATTATCCAATGCAAAAGCTAGGGCTTCAGGACCCGGTATATACGTGTCCTGGTTCTGGGATGAATGTAGACCTGTATATGAAAGTTTGTTCAGACGAAGTGCCGTTGAAGAGAAGTATTGCGGGTCGATTGACCGTCAATCTTGACGGCTGAGCGCATATACCCACCGCTATTTGGGCATTACAATTCTCTTTTTGTGTAGGCGTTGTCAGTCTTAGACTGGTATGATCGTTAGTCATAGTCTAAAATCTTGGGTTTGGCGATTGGGGTTGCCATCTATTTCGATTATTGCGTTTATTCCTTTTCGTGCCATTGAGATGAGTAATTTCAGTTGAAGACTAGCGCAATCCCAATCGCTCCAGCAGAGACTCGTGCTGAACGACTATAAGTCCAAGACGTACCGGCACCGGCTTCCTTGGTCGTAAGGGCAAGATTGAATTCTCCCTTGCCAGTTACAATCCCAGAGGTAGCAGCTGTTAAACGACTCCACTCAGTAACCGCTCTTGTGGTTAGTCCAAAGGCAACAGGGTTGTTCACACCGTCTACCGCCAGTATAACTAGTGAATTTTCCATCAGTTTTGATCCAAACGGCTGTTTTACCTACTCTCACCGGTTGGTCTAGAGCTAAGATCTGGCCTGCGAAGACATGCTCTGTTGTACCATCTATGACGATGGTAGAGACGCTGAGACCTTGATAATCTGTGTGAGATCTAACATCTATAAACCGAGTAGGTTGAAGAACTTTGGTAGGCACGGCAAGTGTGGTGGTTGAGTCGCCTGCTAGTAGGACGATCGAAGCAAAAATTTCGAGCGTAGAAGAGCCTGCTATGTACTGATAGTTCATGACATTTGTGTTCGCAATTGATCCTCCGCCATTAGTTGCTTGCACTTATAGATCGAATGAGGACAGATCGCAACGACACTACATCGCCGGTAATCACAGGATGTTAGTGCAACCATAGGTACAGGCCGATACATAGTCTAGTACTTGGTGGTATAAACCACCAGTTGCTTGACGGTCAGGCCTCTTTTATTTCTGAGCTTCTCAAAGTGTACAATACATTATATCCCTTTCAGTCTCAAGAAAAACTCGTTATGATTTTCCCGGGGCCGGTTTCCTTATATCATGCACCACGGAAATAGATTAGCTGGGAACGAGCACCAGGGACAAAGTCCCGCAATCGCCATGTGAAGAAAATTGCACCCTGAAGCCCGTATCTTAAAGAAGACCTAAAGTTTGCCCCCGCAAGTGCTCTGCAGTGCGCTAGTCTAAGGTCCAATGGGTAAATGTAGATGACGAAGGTGAGGAAAACATAGGTATGAACGACAGTTCTTAATCATAGCGGTTACCCTAATGTAAGCGCAATTAATCTCAGATTCTCTATATTGTCTCGAAGGCTTCTCCATTTACTTGCTCAGCCATTCTATATAGCGTGGATTGGTTGCAGGGGTGACTGCACATCCGATTCGCAGAGCACCTTCGTCGAGAGAAAGCTTTTAAGCGACATCTACGACAAGCATCGATTCAAGTGTTGACAGATTTTAGGTAATGTCTGTATTGGAAAAACACCTACACATGATTACGACATTCCGCTTTTCGGAGAGTGTGAGAAACGTCAATGACTTCAATATCGATTTTCTTGCAATCATGCAGGGCGCTACGCGAGATTTACGCTTTCTTGTGGCTAAATTTTCTGATAGATCGGAGGAGGTATACTTCCAAGTATCTCTCTACCGATATTTGTAGAGTATGACGATGATGCCGATATTTCGAGCACCATGATGAGCATCGGAAAGTGTTTGCCAATCATGATGGTGCCGACGCACGAGATGCGTGGACATCAAGGTACCTACTCAACAGAGATGTAATTCTTCTCTATGGACTCGAAACCTTTAAAATCTTTCCACAATTTCGCATACAATCCTTTGGAAGTACTCTTCGAAGCTTCCGCTTATAGCTCTCACTTGGAAGATCGTACTCAAAATCAACACCAGAGGCACAATGTCCCACGAAAGCGTTTGGTATTCGCGCCCGCGCACCTATGGCAAGGGATCTCGCAGTTGGTAAGTTTTATGGGAATTGTGAAGTCATGATATACCTCCTCATGAGCGGCTCACTGCCCTAAACTCCTATGTTGGTCATGGATGCCCGCCATAAACGTTGTTCTGACTTTTCCGCAGTGTCGTCACAGGGGAAAAGAAGAAAGCCGGCATAATCCGCAAGTACGGGCTGAACATGAGTCGCCAAGCGTTTCGAGAGAAAGCCGCAGACATTGGGTTTGTCAAGGTACGTATGACGCCGGAGGTTCAGTAGAAAGGTCGAGCGCTAACGCGAAGGAAGTATCGCTGAGGGAAAGTAGCCGAGCAAGATTGACATGAAGATATAATTATACCATGTAATAAGTCCATTGCTACTCTAGGTCAACGTAATCTATAGGGACATGCCTATTGCCTATACCGCTCACCTGTGTTGCCATATTAGTGTGCTGTTAGACTGACGCTATTATTTTAGAACAGACGATCCATGAATACGTCGAACGTGACCTCTCACCCACATAATTCCCCACACTTAATCCAGAACCAATGGCTAAGAAAACACAGCAGTAGGTGCAGTTTGCAGTGATTACCTGTGACTGGGAAGTTTCAAATTGAATTGATTCACAGCTTCTGGTGCTTTGGAAATGATAACCACAAGGTGGTTCGAGTAAATTACGGCATTCTATTGAACGAGAAGTCACATAGTTTCTATAGAGTTTTACTGTGCATCATATCGTACAGTATTAAAAGTGTCTGTGTGAGCAGGCAGACCATACTTCATCGATAATCATGCCATGCAGCATGCGCTGTGTTATATACACCCATTCTTATATCACGATAATCCTTTGCTCCACGCCTGAATATCCTTCAAGCTTTTCTCACAATCACCACAGTATTCCTCTACCCACGCCTCTACCTGCTTCTCTTTTCCCTTTCCACCGGCCTCTTTAAACAAAGCCCCTACTTTGCTGCATTTTTGTGTTTCATCACGCAGCCAGTTCTCATACTCTGCTTCAACGACTTCTTTCTCAATGCGATTGACGACACGCAAGGCAACAAGCAAGTCATGACGATGGGAGCCCAAATTCTGACGTGCACGAACGAGGCGCCGCGTGCTATCTGTAGATGGATTGAAGGAGGAGTGGGATGTCGCAGCGGAAGCGGGGTTGTGGAGGAGATGCGCGAATGTTTGGTGGCTGCAAAGGTCAGCATACATGGAGAAAGTCGCAGAAGGAGTGAGGAACGTTACCATTTGTTGTCAGCGCTGCTAGCAAGCGGCATTGAAAGTTCAATCCTTGTATCATTCGGGTTGAGAAATGACTGCTCGATATCGCGGAGGTAGATTGACCGTGTCATTGTAGTCGACGGTCCTATACCTAGCTGTGACATGAAGCTGGCGGCATTGCGCTCATTCCACCAGGCCCAGCTATCCTTGGAGGTGTAGAAAAAGTTCGCTCCTCCGCTGACCAGAAGCAGAGCTATAAGCAGTGTATGCGTAGAGATGATATTACCTATTCCGGCAAAGACGGCGAGTATCCAACTTAGAAGTGTGGAGAAGATGGAGATAAAGATGTTTCCAATCAGCTGTGCGATGAACGATCCAGTGGTTTGGGGCCGCAGAGTGAATTTGCGAGGTCGATTCGGCGGCGGAATGTCATGTGCATCTAATTGCACAGCTTGAGTTTGGATACCGATCTGGCCAAAGATGCTGGTGACCTTGCCCGTGTTTTTGTTATGGCCAAGCCTTGCAATCTGGTCATTGACAACATCAACAAGGTCTTGAGCCTCTAGCTCCATGTCTTGCAGCCCTTGTCGCTCAATGAGCTTCTTCGCAAAACGCGGGTTGCGCTTCCAGTCGACCTTGATGTGAATGGAGAGCTTGCAGCGGGCCTTTGAGACATGCGTGATGACAGTTTTGGTGAGAAGCACAAATCGCTCATGGCCAGGCAGATACCAAGGCGTTTTCCGATCCGAGACCACATAACAGAGGTGATCGTTCAAAACTTCGATGACTTGGTAGTCATTGATCACAACAGCACCGTTCTTACCGGGTTGCGCAACTTCATACTCAAAGTCTCTGCGCTGAAGACTCTTGTCGTTTGTTATCCACGGCCCCTGTACCACACGCGATGCCCACCTTTCCCGGTATAGCAGCTGAAATACTGCACTCTTGTCGCCAAAGAGGATGTGAAACAGTCCCTTTGCACTAATATCGTATTCTTTCTCTACTGCAACCTGTGTCATGCCGGTTGGAGCGAACACTACAGGATGCGTTGGCAATTTGAACTTGGTGGCGTTCTTGCTAATGTTAATGCCTGGTGGCCCAAATAGATTTCCGTCAATTCGAAGACTGGTCTTGATGTTTTTTCCGCCATAGCCTGGATCGACGGGTGTGTCAGGAGAGACGTCTTCCCAGCCATCTTCGCCTGGTTGCTGGCTGTCGTCCATCTCGAACCTAATCAATCTCTTAATAGTTTCCTCGAGGCTGTGTTCGCCTGTCGTTGCATTGCGAACGAGAAAGTTCAGCCGTCGTAAAAGTAGTTTGAGGGGTTCCAAAAAAGTCTTCACGGTAAGCCTGGTTGCCCCATCTTCACTTGTACCAGGCTTGAAGTGCAGGAAGAGGAAGTCGCAGTCCTTTCCAGGTGCAGCAGTTACTTCATCGATAGAAGACATGCTGATGCCGGTGATGAGAACGAGACCGAGATGGTTGCTGTAGAAGTAGATATCTTTCGACGTAACATAGACGCGTCCAGGGAACTCTTGCTGCTCGGTTGGGTTCCATACGGCACGAAACACTAGCACAAGTTTCTCTGCTCTGGGGACTGTGGGAAATAGTATTCGAAATTGCGCATCTTGCATCCGCAGAGCAAGCGGATAGTAATTGGGAAACTCTTCTCCTGCCGTCAAGTTCTTGCTAGGCGAAGGAGTCGGACCACCCATGCTCATGGACTTGCGGTGGGCGGCAGAAGCTGGCGTTGCTGCGCCAGAAGACGAGCCTTCAGCTGTGGCTTTAACTTCGCTGGGCCCGAGAGCTGGTGAGCGATTGATGGGGCTTGGTGGGCCAGACTGGCTTCGGTCTCGACCCAGCGTCTCATCCTCACGAACCAGACGATTGACGTATCCCCAGTTTACGGATCCCCAGAGATTAGCCATGAGCCCGCCAGGCATGTTCCCCGAGCGACCTATTCCTAGACCTCGCTCTCCGCTGACAGCAACGGCGGCTTTGCTGAGATTCGTGGGGGCGGGAGGGCTCGCGAGCGTAGAAGGAGCAAGCGTTGTATGCGGAAGGGTCTGCCCCATGATGAGGCGCGTGTCAGGAAGTCCAGGCGCAGGAGCGGACACGTGGCCAACTTGCACAATGTTATGGCTAGCGGACGCAAGACTGGCAGATATAAGGCTGGCAATACCACCAGCAGCGGAAGACGGGTTGCTTCCGCTTAGCTGGGGACCAATTGTAGATTTGCGGGTCAGGTCTAGCTTCTCCATGATCCTGGCCGTGTGGTCGCGTCTACTACTTTCGCCCTCTAGAGCCGTGTTCCGGCGAATGACATCGACGCTGCCTCGCGTAGTAAAGCTGTCTGCGCCGGGAATGGCCAGTGTTTCGGCGCGATCGAGGGTGCCGATGTCATCGCTTGCGTGGGCGGCGTGGCCGTCAGACGTCTTTGCAGCGAATTCAGGGGCGATGGGCGGACTAATGGAAAAGGCAGCGTCGACGGACTGGGAGCTGGTGTCTCTGGAGGTATCCTCCAAGGCTTTGCGCTTGGCAACCTCGAAGGCGGATATCCACTCGGTGATGTCGTTCTGTGTCTCGGCTTGCAGGAGGATGGTGGTGTCTTTGGTCTTGACTTCAAAGCAGAAGCGGCGCTCCTCTGCAAATGCCGGGCGAATACCGCAGAGCAGCACGCCAATCTTCTCCGACTCTTCGACGGCGCCAGAACGGGTGCCCTGGGTGAGCCAGCCAAAGATGCCATTCTTGACAAAGAACCAGCGCCTGACCCAGTAGGTCCTGGCGGGCTTGCCCGTGATGGTGCGCTGGAAGAGCCAGCCCTGCTTCTCGGCCTTGTCGTTTGCAGGGTCTGGCTTTGCTGGGGACTGCAGAGCGGCGGACGAGGGCTGGGTGCCGAGATACGGGACAGTGGAGGCGGCATACGAGTCGAGGTCGCGCGATGGGCGGGCGCTCGTCTCTGCAGCGCTCTCCACCTGCTGGCGGGCGAGATGTAGCTCGCGCTTGAAGACGCGCTCGCCGTTCTCCATCTCTTTGCTCCAGCCGCGCACGCGCTCGACATCTGTGGCCCACAGGGCAAAGGCCTTTGTGGACGTCTCGCGCGCCTGCCTCATGTCGCGCCACTGCTCGCTGACGACCTTGACGAGGATCTTGTCCAGCGTCAGACGCACCTGCGGGGCCATGACGCAGAAGTTCATGCTCGCCGTCAGGTAGGCGCGGCGCGCCTCGTGCAGCTGGAAGGCATCCTCGCGCAGCGATGACGGCTCCTTGGACTTGACCTGGGCAGCGTAGCGGGCAATGACGCCGTCGAAGATGCGCTGCGAGGCGTCCAGGTTCTTACGCGCCTCCTTGAGGATGCGCAGGTCGTTGTGCAGGAAGGCGCGGATGGGGTCGCATACCGTCGCCTCGGCCCTCTTCATGCTGCGCAGGGTGCTGCCCCAGAACTCGCGGGCGCCCTCGCCGAAGCGCTTGAGGGCCAGGACGGTGTAGTCATGGTCGACGACGGCCTCGGAGAGCTGCAGTGGCGGATGGGAGGCGTGTATATACGAGTCGACGAGACTCTGCAGATTGTTCAGTTCGGCGGCGAGCTTCGATGTGGCCTGCATGTACGCAGTGAGCCATCGTTCGATGAGGTCGATTTGGTCGCCAAAGTGCACTGCGGTTGCGCGGAACGTGGGCGAGTCGAGAGCGGCCTCCTTGATCACCACGGGTCTGCATACGGGTTGTGAGTAGGGAACACGCCATCAGCACCGCGGTTGTCGACCTACATGAGCGCCAGTGGCTTCTCCACCGGCTCGAGCACGAGCTGTGGCGCCGTGTCCTCGGCCATGGTGTTTGGTGTGGGCGGCTATGGGCGCCTGGGGGAAAGACTATCTACAAGCAAGACCAGGCACGACCAGACAAATAACACATGGACGCTACTGTACAGGCACGCGGGCATTCTGCGCGGTGCGGCTCTGCTCGTGGTGATGCACGGCCGCTTGGTGTTGACGCGAGCGGCGGTCGTCACTGCCCCAGCCGACGTCAGGGTCCACTAGCGCCTTCCGTCCCGAAATTTAGTTTTTATCCTCAGGAAAGCGCACCTTGAGCGTACCAGCGAACATGGCAGGCACAAAGGAACAGACGGCTGCCAATGGCGCCAAGCGCAATCTTGAGCGCCAGAGCCTCCAAAGGCCGACCAAGAAGGCGAAGCTGCTCGACAACACCGACGACGAAGACTCGGAAACAGACGTTGGCCGCATTTCCCTCACAGTCAACCAAGACTATGCCCGCCGCTTCGAACACAACAAGAAGCGCGAAGAGCAGCATCGCCGTGTGTCCTGCCCTCAGATGCGCTTTCTCCCCGCTAACACCTGGCAGTCGAGGACAAGTACGGCAAGAGCAAGGCGCTCCACAACGGCAACGACGACGACGACGACGACGACTCGGAGGAAGGTGTAGAAGAGGATGACGCAGCCGACCTGCTCGACGAAGAGCTTGACGACCAGGTCAACGCGACTCTGCAAGCCCTACGCTCCAAAGACCCCCGCATCTACGACAAGCACGCCCACTTCTACCGCGAGCCCGAAGAAGACGGCCGTGACAACAGCACAGACGCAGCGAGGAAAGAAGAGTCCATGACGCTCCGGCAATACCACACCAAGAATCTGCTCCAGGGCACGTTGCCGGGCGCAGACAACGAAGATGCGCCGCCACAGACATACGCCCAGGAGCAGGAAGAAGCGAGACAGAACCTCGTCAAGGAGCTACGTGCTGCAGATGGAGACGATGAAGACGATTTCTTGGTCGCCAAGCCGAAGCCAGCTACGTCAAGCAAGGACAGAGTCAAAATCACCGCCGAGGACGTCGAAAAGGCCGATGACGACCCAGAGACGTTCTTGTCCAACTTCATGGCCTCGCGTGCCTGGGTCCCGACTGGAGCGCCCCGCTTCCAACCGCTCGAGTCCGACGACGAGGAAGAGGATGCCGCTGCCGACGAATGGGAAAACTCATACAACATGTATTTCGAGAACCCTGCTGCCAGCAACGAGAAGATTATGACATATGCTCGTGATGCTGTTGCTAGCACTACTGTCCGTCGCGACGAAGCCAATGGCAGACGCAAAGCCCGCGAGGCTGCTAGGGCCAAGCGAGAAGTTGAGAGGCTAGCACGAGAGCAGGATCTGGCCCGTCTGCGGAAGCTCAAAGTCGACGACATGGAGCACAAGGTCAAGCAAATACGCAAGATTGGCGGCTTCAGCGGCAGAGACTTCAAAATCGATGAGTGGAAGCACATCCTCGAGGCTGATTGGTCAGATGACCAGTGGGATGCCGAGATGCAGAAGCGCTTCGGCGACGCATACTATGGTGAAGGCGATGCTGGCTCAGGCAGCGAAGACGTGGAAGACGAGGGCAGTAAGAAGAAGGCAAAGAAGCCCAAGTTCGACAACGACATCGATATTAACGATCTCGTCCCCGACTTCAGGGATGACGACGACGAGCGACCGGAGATTACACTTTCATCGGATGACGACGACATTGACCCTGTCGCGGAAGAGGATGACGAGCAAGATGACACCAAAACGGCAAAGTCATCTAAGAAGCGCAAACAAGAGCGAGCAGACGCCAAGAGCGCTGCACGCCGTGACCGTCGCCTGATTGAGAATCTCGTAGATGAAAGCCTCGAGTACGATGCAGTACTCGCCTCCAAGCCAAAGGCGGCGACCCGTTTCCGATACCGTGAGACGTCCCCAACCACATTTGGGCTCACCGCTCGCGACATTTTGCTTGCTGACGACAAGCAACTGAACGATTTTGCCGGCCTGAAAAAGTTGGCCACTTTCCGAGACCCCGTCAAGAAGAAGAAGGATAAGAAACATCTGAGCAAAAAGGCGAGGTTGAGGCAGTGGAGGCAGGATACCTTTGGTGATCCAGAAGGACCCAAGGGCGGCTTTGAGACAATACTAGGCGATGAAGCTGATGCAAGCGCCGGGTCCAAGACCGAAAGCAGCAATGTAGTAGAGGGTGATGGAAAGCGGAAGAAGAAGAGGAGCAGGAAAAGGAAGGCTGGTGTTGTCGAGGCATAATGTCTTCTCTAATCTATCAATGCAAGGGTAGTCGCCCTCATCGCAGCATCCTGAAGTCACTCAGTGTTCATGGACATCTGTCTGGGGGACGCAATTATTAAGATATATTCAGATTGCCACCCAATGCCACACCGTGCATGCGCCAACCTACACTAAAGGCTCTAAAGCAACCCTTCTGTAAACTCATTGAAGAGTGTAATCTCCTCAAACCTGTTACTCAAAAGGTCCACATTAGCCGCTGCACTGTCGCCTGCGGGAAGATTCATATCAATCGCCCAATTTCTGTCCACCTTTGTCCTCCCCTCTGTGTTGACGCAATCTTCGTCCTTGAATTGTTCTGCAAAGCGAACCACCTCTGCACTGGTAATCGCTCCTTTGTCGTGAGCGAGCACTAGTAATGCCTTCATGTTACCATTCACGCCTATGCTCCTAAATGCCGAGCGTGCTCTCTGGCCTACTTCGACGTAGAAGAAAAAGTATGACCGTTGCCAGGGGTCAAGCCTGTCGTTGAGGACCAGGTTTATCGCATGTACAATTGTGGTGGGGAAAAACATGTTGTAGTGGCTCGGTGGGTGTTGGTAAGTGTACTCAAATACCAAGCCTGGATGGCGTCTCAGATAGGTAAAAAAAAATTCTTTCCACTGTAATGTCTTACCTTTAATTTGTTTTGCGGACGCCGCAAAGATGGTTTTTGGTGAAGCTCCTTGTGGTACATATGATCTGAATCCATGCTGCTCCTCAAGTGCAACAAAGCGACGAAATATATCCAAAACTGCTAGGTGGAGAGTCATGCTGCCTGGAGTTAGCCAGCGCCTGAGTGTGCGTACGCGCAAGACGTTGGCATATAGCAAGGGAAATGAAGCCTGGTCGGAACTTACTGAAACATCAACCCATGGTTTGACATTCGTCTTTTTCGAATCAATGAACGGGGCAGATTGTCGGCTATTTTGAGGAGTTTGGAGTAATTGGAAAGCGCGAAAGCTAGGGAACCTGCATTGCTTTCCTCATCTTCATATACCAAATATACTTGATTAAGAATGACCCAAATGTTGCAGAAACATGACAAGACCAAGTCCATATGTGCAAGTCGTTCAGATGGAACATCTGAACTAGGTTTGGCACATTTCTCAGTGTCCCAGCCTGTGCTGAATTCCCCGGGCTTTGGTAGCTTAGGTGGAAAAGAGGGTGGTGGCGTGAGAAAGAAGCGACTCGTTCGACTGGCTCCCGTGGTCAATGCGCAGGGTGACGGAGGCAGGCTCAAAATGCTTACACGGCAAGACTGAAAGTACCCCATGCGGTTGCACTGGTTGCGACCAGTGTCTCCTGTGGGACTGAGCCAAGTGTTTCCAGTGCTTGCGGTACACCAAAAAGTTTCAAACGCTTCGCCTCTTGCAATGCTGTTGTGAGATACTCCACTCCTCTCAAGCCTTCCCCATGAATTGACAGCGACACGTACAAAAGGCCAAGGCCCGCTATTGTTGAGAGAGAATCTACAATTGTGTCAGACTGGAACAATTTCTCTGCTTCTTTCTCAAAAGCATAACTATTATTGTATGCTTGACCATCCAATGTAGTGTTACACAAATATCATGTATTAGCTTTGCTTTCGCCTCACGACAGAGTTCTAGCTTACTGAAGCAATGGCAAGCAAGCTGCTCACCAGAAAGGGTGTGCAGAACTCAAACCTCAACTCAATAAGATCGCGCACAAACAGCCCTGCGTCAAAGATGCCCCAGACATGGTGCTGTGTCTCGAAGTACATTGATAAAGCACTTGCAGCTTGTGCGTTTGATATGGGTACGTTGGTCCAAAATCCAATGTTCAAACGAAGGAGCCGAGAGTCAAAATAAACTGGCTCTGTAGCGCTGGAATCATCACACCATGGTTCCTTGGCCCCCAGCTGTTCGACTGAAAAAATACTCTCTATCTGGTGGGTAGGTGACTTTTCATCAGCGTGATGTGTAGATGATCGTGAGGTAGACGGTCTATCGTTGGAAGCCAGGGGAGACGCAGTATTCACAAAGGTAGCGCCAGCAAGCTGGGCAGCTCTGGACAAGTCCAGTGGGGGGAACGCGTCTGGGTGGCGGATGAGTAGTTCAAATTCGCAGTTGGAATGTAGTGGTGGCAAAATTGCTCGTGCTGTCTCCTGACTTGATGGGGTCACTCCAGCCGGTTGGCCTCGTAGCGATTTAAGCACAACAGTTGGGTCGGCTCCAGTCCGAAGGCGTTGCAGAACATCCTGTGAGAGTTGCGGCGGCATGGTTCCAAGTTGGTTGATGAGATCCTGGAAAGCGACTACTTTCTCCCGTAGAACAGTATTCTCCCGCTCTAACACCGTTGGTCTCATTACCAGATCAATTTCGTTTTTGTAGGTACAGGCTGATTGGCGCTTGCAACACGCATCGCAGACGGGCCGCATCCCATCGCAGCCTGTTCTTTTCAGACGACATGCATCGCATGCAACAGACGTTCGTTTGCGCTTAACTGATGTTTTCTCAAGAGGAGGAGAACGCGGCCTGGTCGCAGGGACCAGCGTTCTGAAGCCATGTCTTTTCATGGTGCAAGCTCATTGTCGAAGAGGATAAAAAGAACACCTGTGAAACTGTTATCATTGATATTGGGCTTGACGTTCATAGAAACTTTGCCACGAGGGCGGAAAATACGGAAATGACTCCAGCCATCAAGCGCCTGATCACGGTTGACGTCGTGCCCCTCATCATAGGCGAGCCCACCTGTGGGGTGGTCTAGGCGTAATTGCCTGGTCAGCATAAATTGTGGAAACACCTATACAACGACCACCCCCTTATGACTCGTGCTCTTGTGTCACTCTACGAGGCATCGTTGCTTCGCACGCACTTTTCACTACCTCTGACAAACTTCGGCCGGCTGACATGTTAAACCAAATACTCCAGCAGATTGCTACGCAAACTATCCTGCATAGAGCGATAGACTGGGATTAAATGAAGGCCTCTCTGCGATGAGGAGTCATAGTGTCGCAGTCGAGTATAATTCGTGCTGTTGGCTGGCGAGTTCAAGTCTTCATCCAATAAGAGTATCCCTTTAAGATTGAGGACAACAGGGCAGGCACTACAATGCCATTCACCAGAACACGTGAGCATTTGATTTAGCATGAACAAGAAACAGGTCTAGGACTGCACAAGAACGGCCACTGCGGTCGTGTCACTTATGGCAGTTGTCATCAGAACATCGTCTGTCGAAACGGCCCTTTAAGCTTGACGATGTCCCTATCCAACTCAGTGAATCTACTTGCTTATTAAAAGATACTGTAATTATTTAGGCTAGGCGAGTTTGATAGATGCGTACAGCTGACTGGACGGGGACAGATGCTCGATTAAATAGAATAGGCTATGTGGAGGGACCGGATTCCCTGCGTGGTGGCAATTGCAAGTAACTCCGCAATGCTCATTCAATCGCCGTAGAGACCATTTTTTTGAATTACATGATGCTTTTACAGAGCCTCAATAGACCAAGTCGCCAATGCGAGACCATTGCCCCCTTCCAGCGCGGCGTGACCGCATCATGTCTGCGTGTGATGAATGCCGAGCGCGAGGTAAAAATTAATTAACAATACCTAAGTTGTTATAAATGCGTAAAACGCTCGTCAACATGCCACTACGCCGCTCCCCGGCCAGCCGAAGCTCAGAGGGCCGCCCTGAAGCGCAAGCACGACGAGCTACAACTCCAAAACGAAGCTTATTTCGAGCCTTTCAACGTCACAAAAACGAGGCACGACAATGAGTTGCACGTGCTTGTTCGCCGAATCGAGATGGGTAGCGGAATTGAGAGCGTCTTACGCCATATCAAAGAGGCAGACTTACCGATGCAATCAAACTTGAGACCTCAAACCAATTGTCGATACATATTTCTATACTTGACTGTAATTCCAGCAATTTTGCTGCTTCCTTGATAATGTCTACCTCTCCTCCACGCTATACGCGGCACCTTTTGAGCAACCTTACCTGCCTTCGTCTAACATGGTCGTTGCCTTGTCAACTCAAGATTCAGTGAGTTGAAGCCTTTTTTTTTTTAAAATATTTTAACAAGAATCAGACCAGGCTTAAGAATCCGAGTCATGATTCTCCAGGGGTTAGATGTTGATTTCGGGGTCAGTAACGAACACTACGTGCTTCTACATAGCCTAATAAAGAGATCATAGACTATCCGGACCAAACTCCTCTGAACATTTTATTGAGGCAATCTCCGGATAGTTTATCTGATTTTCGGTTAGCTGAGGGATGAAAAGGTCACAGTTTAAGACTTCGCGTACAAACAGATTTCTAAACATTTCCGAGCTACCTGCAGAGTAGAACTTTGGTGGTTAAGCTATGCCACTGGATCTACGGGGAGTAAGTCATACTGGCACCCATGTCCTTAAAATGATAGCAGAGGTTCCGAAAGTTTCACTTAGCAGAATATGTGCCGTAGATAGGCGGTCTTATTCAGTGGGACTACCTCGCTACAATCCCACAAGAGATAACACGCGGTCATAATTTTAGAAATTTCTCAAGCCTGAGGACATATAGTTGTTCGCTGGCTGCAAACATGCACATCAAGTTCGAGTCTTGCGCATAGACATCCCCTATTGATAGAGAGTGCCACCTCCTTACCAGGCTGCCGCCCCTTCTTCCACTAAAGAAGGCCGCCACGGAATATATTTCTGTTTAAAGTGTTGTAGTGGCTTTAGATTACCTATATGAACTGGCCTGGCGAAAATATACGACTAGGTAGTTATTCTCCTCCGCCGCAGCATGGAGCCAAAACTTCCCACCCCGCCTAACACCTATGTTTCATCCCTGGATTGTAAACAAATAAATCTGTGTCCAGCGTTGCCCTTGGATGCATATCGATTGGTTCTCATAAAATGACCCCACGTTCGTAAAGCCAGCGTGGGGCTCAGCTGCCTTGCCTAGCACTGTGTTGATGGACGCCAAGTGCGCCACATAATGCTGGCATTAGGAGGCTGTTGTGCTTTTTCTACTCAACCGAAGAGGAAAAATCCTTCAAATATAGACTGTGAAGATAAAGATGTAAACATAGCGCATGCCATTCTTTCTCCAGCATTATGGACTGCGGTAGTGTGGGACCGCTTGCGACTGTTCCATCCAAACCTCTCACTATGTCTGGTCTAATTGACAGAATTTTGTACCTATTAGCTCAACCGACGATGTGCTTATATTTTCAGAAGATGGCATTGCCACTGGCTGTGAGAAAGCCAGAGCAGAGGACATTTCACCCTTTTCCGCAACTACCAGCTGAGCTCCGCGCTCAGGTCTGGGCATTCGCATTACAAGAGGACTCTCGGAATGTGACCTGTCGAAATATATCCATCTACCAGCACAGAAAATTGTTCAAGATCACGATGAGCAAAAAATATCCCAGGTTCTTCGCTGTTAACCGCGAGTCAAGATTTGAGGCTTCTAGACTCCTTGGTGGCAAGTGGATAGATATCAATGAGGGTGCACCGACCAAGACGACCACCGCTCAAGCTTATATCAACTTCGATAGTGATTGTGTACTCGTTCGGGGCTGTCATGGCCAGTTTGGACAAAGCGGAATGAAGCCTATGTGGAATGGCCATCCAGCCGTGGTTTGGAATTACGGCAGAAATCTTGACAGCCCTGATCCCATATACATCGTAGGAGCCAGGCAGTCAAAGAAAAAACCTTGGAATTGTTGAGATTTGTGGATTTACCTTGGGGATGGTATTGCACCTGCGTGATGAAGCAATTCGTTGAGTCTTCCTCGCAGCTGTCAAGCACGATTGCCCCGTTTCTTCCATACCGAGTCTATCGATCATCGATTCAAAAGCCTATGAGCTGTTTGCGACTTCTTGTCTCTCTATCTCACCACTTACGCACAATGGCTACCAAGTCTGACATATAAGTTGAGCTTCCATGTCCAACGTGGGCTCTTGCAATCTTCGGCAACAACCTACGAAATGGAAACTAAAGAAATACCAAGCTTTCCAAGGAGAGAGGCCACTCTCAGGTTTACAATATTGTATGAGGCCATTTTCTTGCCCGGGCAAATTGTGATGCTACGAATTGTAGATTAATTTTCGACTATTTGTGACAAAGCCGGGAAAGTGTCGCATGAGGTGCAGAGAATAGCGGAGTTGACGATGGGTGATGTGGGATGACAATGAAGACTTATTGTTGGGATCGTCGGCGTCAATACTCCAAATCTTGTCATGGCCATTTGAAAGAGCACGGAAAGGAGTTCAGAAGAATGAGTTTCGAGAAACAGGAATTACACCAAGTAAAAGATTGTGGGCATTATTGAATACATCGTCGGTACCAAAGAAGCCACTTGGTACTTCACAATATTCAGCAGAGTAGCATTTACTACTGAAGAATCTTTGCCCTATTCCATGGCGAAGCTCAAATCTGTCTCTTCCACCCAGTTCTGAGCGAAATCCTCCAGTACCTTACTCCTGCTCCTCGCCATCTCCTTCCCACTTTCCGTCTTCAGCATACCGGCCAACTTGTACAATTTCTCCTCGAAATGATCAATTGCTCTGCTCATAGGCACATCGGGAAACTTCGCCGCTCCGAAAGAGAAACACCGCGCTATACCTACCGCGCCAATGGCATCCAGACGATCTGCATCTTGCACTATGGCAAGTTCGGGGTACTTCTGGAGAGTTGAGGCGACAAGTTGGGGATTGCGGACTTCATGCGAGTAGGATACGTGCTTGGCTATCGTTTGCACCTTGCGTGCCAGCTCGTCGGTCGTGCCTCGCTCCTTCAGCACATTTGCGATTTGATTTTCGATATCTTCACCTGGTTTGGCGTACTTGTGGTCTCCTACATCGTGCAATAGCGCAGCTAGAAACAGTGTGGTTGTGTCGTATGCAATTGATGGGTTGGTTTCGAGCTCGGCCTGCAGGATCCGATTGGCGTTGGACACGACCCGAAGGATGTGCTGGTAATCGTGTGAGTTGTCATATTTTGACATGTAGTCGTGGACAAAGGCATTGACAGATGCAAAGAGCTCTTTGTCCTTGTTTTGAATTGGGACTTGTGGAACAGGGATGGTTTTTTGGGCGCCGGCTGACATGGCGTGAATGGTTTCTTTCGACCTCGATGTTAGGGTAGTTTGAAGATTGGTGCGTTCGAATGGGACCGCGTTTGGTGTATGTAGACGGCTTTGAATTGACGCAACCCTCTACGAACTGAGCAAGAAAGAAGAATAGAGAGGGTGTTACAGGCAAGCGCTGCCGTTTAATTCTCAAGTGATGAAGGCAAAAATGGATCAGTCGAGGCTAACCTCGACCAAAAGTGGCAGTTCACCGCGTTTTTCCTTACACGCGTGGTCACATGTGGAGGAGGCTTTCCTCTTTTCGGATGAGGTACCGCCCTTTTGAGCAACGAATTCGTCAGCCACGAAGATAAGACTCAGGCAGGCGCATCTGAACTATAAGAGATTCAATTGTAGACGCCTTGCCAGGCTACAGATGCGCTTCTCTCGAAGGATGCTGAGGGTCGAAAAGGGCGGTTGAGGGTCCATGTGAAAGAACTTTGAAGCTGGTAACCGGTCCTCTCACCGGAACCCAAGGTCATTCCCAGTCACAAGCATAGCGAGTGCATTACATCGCAAAGATTGACTTATTCGTACAGGGTGGTTGTATCGTATCCTAAAATGAGCAAGAGGGACGTGACATGCGCTGTCGGGGGGAAGACGAGGATCATGTTGGACCTCGGCAGGGCGGCATACGCGATGTCGATGACTTCACCCCCTTCGGTCGCCAACGTCGCGCCAGCCTCCTGGACTGCGAACAAATCCACCACCAACAACCGCTCGCCGCGACCACATTCGAGACCAGGCCTGAGCTGCCTGGAGTGACACCAGCAATGTACAAGCAGGCGACGCAGAGGACGACTGAGGTGCTCTCGCTGCCCCCGAGATGGCTGGGCATGTACTCTGACTTCATCACCAAGAACAGCAGCGCCGTGTCACAGATTGAGTCGGCGCTGCGGTCGCTGACGTACATTATTCCTGGTGCGCATCCTGTAGCTACTTGTACAAGTGTCCTGGAAGCCACTGACTTTACATAGGACGCTTCCGCGAGTCTGAAATCGCGTCTGAATCTCGTAAGTCTGGCGTCCAGCCGTAACGCGAGGCGCGGCCGCTGACATGGACACAGTGCATAGCGGTGTCCAGCTACTCGCCCTGTACCATGATTCCCTTCTTGGAAAAGCCATGGCGCAAATGCCAGGAACGCGACGGCATCCTGTCACCCCGCACCACCGATACACCAAGTTCTGGACGCAGAAGTCGCCGACATACAAGCGACTCGCGCTGGTCCTCCAGATGATTCAATACACCGAGCTGCTATGGGAGATGGCGGCAAAGCGGAAGGGTGAGAAGGTGCGATGGCGCGTTGTCGTACTGCTGGAAGTGGTCAAAGCAGTGTGTCGGCTGCTGCTGCTGCGGTTAACAAACTCAAGACCGTTGTTGTCGCCTCCACTGCCACAGAGAGAAATTGATCCGAGTTCGTTGGAGGATTCTTCGGCCTCGGCGGATGGAATGGATACCCCGCCGAGTGAGGGCTCAGTCGAGGCAGAGAACTGGACGATGCCGAGGACAGGTCTGTCGATGCCGAGTCTGCCGGATTCATCGGATATCTCGAGCTATCTTCTATCAAAGGTGCTTACAGCAGACGACATCAAGCCGCCAAAAGCGCTACTGCATCGTGTCAGCGGGAAGGGCGAGCTGGCAGAAGCACTGTACATCTTACGCCCTGTTGTCTCCGCCTTGGCCATGCAGCATTTCAGTGGTGACAGGAAGAGCTGGCGGCCATGGCTGATAGGTGCAAGCCTCGAGTATGGCGCACGACAGCTAGCAAAGAAGGACTTCCAAGAGCGGCTAGCTGGTGGACTACGAGGCTTGACTGGACTAGAAAGGGAAGAGTTGAAGAAGCGAGGATGGGCACTGGGCTGGTGGGTGATGCGTGGTGCTTTCTATGAGAATATCACAAAGTGAGTGTGCTTCGCTGGGGAATGCGCTACGCATGTGCTGACTACGACCAGGGCCTGGATACACTCGATAACTGGAAAGCTCAAGAACAAGCCTCTTCTAGACATGGTCGGTGGCGTTATTGATGACTATGAGTTCCTGTGGGACCAGTACTACTTCCCGACAGCCACAATGTAAACTCTGTATATTTCATTTGTACTGGTTGATCTGGCAGGCATTGTGGGTCAACCATGCCACGAGCTTCCTCATTCACTGATAATGCTGGGCGGATTTCTTGTTTTTTCCTGACAGCATTGCCGTCCTTAGCATGGTGGTAGTGTACATGATACCTTCTTGAGATACCAATAATTTTGAGACGATTTTTGGCAGAACATGTTCAAGTCAGCCTGCGTATAGTTGTAGAGCAAAAATCTCCACATCTGGACTCTACTCTGAATCCACAATCTTCATTGACATGTTGGCTTTGCCCCAGTCTCACACTGACGCACGCCTCGATTGCCTAGCGTGGAGCTTGGGCCTGTGCGCATCTCACAGTTCCGAAAGCTTCGATGCACATCCTAGAGCCGCATCAACACCATCTACACGAGCGACCACCTCAAATATACCCCGCCATTATCGCCTTCTCCGCCCCTCCCCCTCCCCCTCCGGCTACACTGAGCGCACACGTTGAAGATGCCCGCCACAACAGCAGAGACGCTGTCACTCGTGACCCGCAACGTCTCGGTCGCGCCTCTCGTGCTCCTCTCCGCAGCAGATCACTACGGCCGACAAGCAAAAGGAACACGGAAACGAGTAGTCGGTGTACTGCTAGGACAGAATGACGGCAAGAACGTACGGGTGTCGAACAGCTTTGCTGGTGCGTGGCTCTTGAGCGTCTTGTTTGCCGCCTGCACCAAATTCGCTACGGCGGGCGACGTTTCTCTGGGCTAACACATGAGCAGTGCCATTCGAGGAAGACGAGAAAGACCCCTCAGTATGGTTCTTAGACCACAACTACGTCGAGTCGATGAACGACATGTTCAAGAAGGTAAACGCGCGGGAGAAGCTCATCGGCTGGTATCACACAGGGCCGAAGCTGCGGGCATCGGATTTGGAGGTCAACGAGCTGTTCAAACGCTACACGCCGAACCCCCTACTGGTCATCATTGATGTGCAGCCGAAAGAGGTCGGCGTACCGACAGACGCCTACTTTGCAGTGGAGGAGATCAAGGATGTGAGTGCTCCAGGCTTACCAGCGTCGTGGCGGCATTGTGCTCAAGCTCAGAATTGGGACCATGTGTGGTATGCTCGTGCTAATAGACTGCTAGGACGGCACAACAACCTCCAAGACGTTTGTTCACACGCCCTCAATAATCGAAGCCGAGGAAGCAGAAGAAATCGGCGTTGAGCATCTCCTCCGCGACATCCGCGACGTTGCCGTCGGTACGCTCTCCACCCGCATAACCTCACAACTACAATCTCTCCAAGGTCTGCACCTGCGGTTACGCGACATCGGGCAGTACCTGCAAAAAGTTCTCGACGAAGACCTTCCCGTCAACCATGCCATCCTCGGCAACCTACAGGACGTATTCAACCTACTCCCCAATCTGTCAACGCCAAAGGCCACACCTGTAGGCGGCGCAACAAACGGTGTTGGGACCGCAGCAGGGCAAGCAGGCGTCATTGACAATGGGGAGCTTGCGCGTGCCATGAGCATCAAGACAAATGACCAGCTGATGGCCATCTACTTGTCGAGTTTGATCCGTGCGATAACCGCTTTCCACGACTTGATAGAGAACAAGATCCAAAACAAGCAGCAGGCGGAGGACAAGGAGGCGAAGAAGGACGACGCCAAGGATGGCGAGAAAGAGAAGAAGGACGAGAAAGCGAATGGCGACGCCAAAGAGAGCGAAAAGGGCAAGGAAAAGGGCAAGGAGGGGGAGAAGAAGAAGGGCTGAGCGAAGAGAAGGCGGAGCAATCACCGATAGAGTAGGCCTTCAAGTGTCTGAGCAATATTTTCGTACGATAGATTGCGTAGTGCACCACACGTTTGCATCGCCTGCGGAAGCAAGGGTAATGGCCATGCTACGACCATTTATGGCATGAAAAACATGATAGAATCAACATGACCACAAACATTGCTCAGAATCTACGCTCGTACCTCTGCTGCCCAACCGGGCTTATTGATCTAATTGTTAGCACGGCAGGTGAAAGAGGGGAAACTCATTATGCTCGCACGATGAATTCGCAACCGTGACAAGAAAATAGCATAATGTCATTGAAACCGTGCTGCTGCGGCTGGGTATCATATGCAGCGAATCCATGTTCTGAAACTCGCATCAAATCCACGCAGTCTATCCATGCAAGTCCTCAGTCTCCCCATCCCGCAGCCCATCCCGCAGCTTCCTGCACACTGACATGCCTTTGTTCTACAAACGCACCAAACATGCCGCTGCAATTCTCTGCAAGCACACACGCCAGGAGATGCTTGCAGACCGGCGGCATTCCTTCGCCTAAGCTAATACCACCGAAAATCCACGAGCCATCCACTGCGTCGTCCACAGACTGTCCTGTTGCAGCGTTATCCTCATCCGGGCGTTCATATGGTTGGGTTGGAGGTTCAGGGTGTACAGCCGGGAATGCAGCAAACGCAAAGGCAGGACATGAGCAGTTCCACGCCTGAAGGCGCACTTCGTAGGATGTGGTTGTGTCGTAGGATGTACTGAAGCGAGAGGAGCGTTGTTGGGCAGAACGGACGTAATACACTGTGGATTGCTCGTCATGTGCAGTTCGTGGTGCTAGTGTGTCCTCCGGGTTGGGAGCGTCTGTCATTGTCTGGTCTTCCGTAGCAACGTTGGAGGCATTTGCAGCACATGCGTCAAGATCGTGGTAATGAGTGTGGCCAACTACTGGTAATACAGAATCCTCATTGTTTAAGCCTGTTTCATCCCTCTGTGCTCCCTTGTCTGCCCATATCCGCTTGTTTGCATGCCGATCATCCCCTACAATAGGTGCAGTAACCTGCTCGCCATGGCAGATTTGAAAACGAGTGACGAGTCGCCGATCAAGCAGATCGAGTGCGGGTACGAACTCATTTGGAAACAATACCTGTAGGGAGATGAGCTGTTTCTTCGCTTTCTCAGGCACAGCAGCAAGCGGATTCGATTCTTCTACGGCAATATCGTTGGACTGCGAAAGCTCAGACAATGACTTCAATAACTCGGTCACGAAGCGGCGTGAGGTGGGCGACATTGACGACGACATGGCAAATTACAACTTGGTGAGTGCATAATGAGATACAACTGGTAATGATGATGACGACGGCGGGGACAGTGGATGGTCAAAATAAGGTTGACAAAGTTGCAATGAGACGCGGGATAGCGCGAAAAGCTTTGTCCACGAAGTCACGTGTGATCTTCATGCATCTGTCGCCGTGCCGTTCGGCCAGATGCGGTAATGCACGATGACACTGCGATTATGATCGTGTTGCGACATTGGGAAGCATTGCCGAACGAAAACCATGATAAGGCTAGAAATAGTCGTGTGATCATCTGGACACGTGGGAATGATTAGAAGAACCAGAAGGCCATGGCGATGCGTTGCTCAGCAGGCTAGAGTCGACCTGCGTCATAATCGGACTACCGGTTCGTCCGAAGGGTGGTCAATCGAATTGGAACCAGTGTCAGCATATTACTTGTTCAATTGTTGCAAGCAATAACCACAACAAGCTGATGTATGGCATTTGACCCCTGCACTTGCATCTGACTGTTGTAGAGTAGAATACGGTCTATTTCGGGCAGGGCGAGCAGTCTGGGTAACTTGGTAAGGTGATACAGGGCGTGTGCCTGCCTCGACGTCTGGACCTGACGCCATTGACGACGTGGTAATAACAAGGAGTGCGCCCCAAATTGCTTCTGTCAGAGGCTCGAAACGAGAGATGCAGCTGGCAATGTTGGACAGCAGCTGGTGAGCGTGGCAGATGCAGGGTCTCCCAGGTGTCACACCCTGTGGAGCAGGGGTGGGCAAACGACAGGGTCATCTGCCCACATTGGCCTATCAGGCTGATCAGCCCAGGCGCAGCCCCCGGAAATGGTAGATCGCGAGCTGGAGGAGCCACACGAGGCCAGGCTCCTCTACCAAACTGACGACGGAGAAGGATAGTGAGGCACTCGTCAATTCACGCCTGCCCAAACAAAAGAAGTAGATTGCGCAATATTGAGGACGCCCTTGAGCATGGTCAGCCATGGATCAGCAGTACCCCTCGGCATCGGTCTGGCCCACTCAAACGGACAGGTCGGCAGATTGGGTGAGGGGTACAATGAGAAAGCTAATTGTCCGTGGGCGGGCGAGGAGATGACAAGTCGTTCGGTGTCAGGCGGTAATTGGCGGCTTTGTGCAATGTCAGAGGGGGATGGCGGCAGCAGCGCTGAGCAGGAATGAGCCCAAGAGGGTGAGAAGCAAAATCGAGTGTTGAGGGGCTATTCAATGCAATTGTACCCCTCCCCCACAACGCGATAACGACGATAAGACACCTGCCGGGGAAGGACGATCGGTGGATGACCTTGGGCCCCAAGCCAAGATGGTGTGAAGGGAATCCGTCTCGTGAGCTGGTCGGGGCGGGATTGTGTGTGGAGAGAGCATCCCAGTCGGGCAGCCGTCACGCCGCGCCGTGGGGAGTGACAGTCTGACCAAGGGCCAGCTGCATCTGGCGACTTTCACATGCTTGCGAGCAGTTGCTCACGGGATGCACACCAATTGGCAAGTTGCAAAGAGGGTCAATGGCATTGCGGGAATGCAACGCAGTGGGCAAGTGATGCAGGCATTGTCTGGTACCCGCTGCAAGACATTGACTCGCCCTGAACCCTCTGGTCGGGGTCAAGAGCCCCGTGGCTGGTGGCGCTGCCCACGACCGTGTTTGATAGCAGTCGGGTCACAAGACCATCCCATCATCGGACAGACAGGGACGGGTTCGTGTTGCTAGATGGCGGTAATTGCGGTGTTCGCCGGCGGCGGCAATGCGGTGAGGGAGAAGGGGGGGGGGGGTTGCAATTGAGTTCAGCATTCTCTGCTAGCCCGCCACTGGCCATGAACGGCAGGTGGAGTGAATTGGGCTCTTGGGCAGGTTGCGCGGGCGGAAGGGCAGTTTGCATGGATTTGATAGAGGGATTACTGAAGGGCATGTGGAGCGATGTGGAACCATTGTGTTTGCATTGACGGCGGTCAGCGCTGCAGGCAAAGAACGGGCAGGCAGGAGATGACGGAAGCGGTGACGGTCCCCGCCGGGAGAAGAGAATTGGGAGGGGGATTGGAGGGGAGTCTGGAAATGGATGCGAGGTTTGCCAGGCAGGCTCCCGCGGCCACCAGGCAGTGCTGTGACACGCTCTGTCTGCTGCATGTGGTGCCCAATGGCGTGGGGACATATCACGGGCAGCTCAATGCGCGTCCAGGAGCGCAATTGCGGGCGCAATGGGAGCAGGAGACGTGTATTCGCAGCATTGCAGCGGGCCTGCCACTGGGCCATGACGAAGGGGTTTGGATGGTGTTGCAGCGCCGGGCAACTTGACTAGCCGCGTTCGCGCAGGCAGAGAAGAGCGGGACCCCCCCAGCGCATCGTCGCCCAACAGTGACTCAATCGTCTCTGACAGCAACCCATTTGCGCTCTCGCTGCTCCGCCTCGCTGGTCGTGGCTGCAATTGGCTGCACCAGCTGGGCTCCCTTTCGTCTCCATTCCATTCACTTCTTGGCCACCACCCACATTCGTCAGCTTCCGGCCGTGGACAGAGACAGGCGCGCAACAGGCGCGCACCCCATATTGATGATGCCTGGAGGATCAAAGGCTGGCACCTGAGCGCCGGCGCGCCAACCACACCCTCTTTGTCCGGTTGGCTCGCACATGGGCGGCACCGTGTCTCAAAGCCAGAGTCACACTCACTTGTCCTTGTCCGCCTTATTGCTGTAGCCTGCTGAAACCGCACCGGTCCGCCTGCCCTTATAAACTCCGCCCACCCCGACTGTTTCGGGAGGTTTGGTCTGCCCACTACGGCCCTCGTCCTATCTCCGCCACCAATTCTGCTCCCATTTACTAATTGCCCTGAGCCGTAGCTGCTGTAAGCATTGGCGCCGCAATTGATGCCATTCTGCCACCTTCCACCGTCCCCTTTGCGACTCGTCACACTCTGACCCTGCCGCCATATAACGCCGCTCTCGCCACCCTTGACTCTTGCAATCCTCGCTCTCCCCAACAACCACGACACTTTTCGCTGCTGCCTGGACTGCATTAAATATCTCCTGCCCCCCCCCCCCCTTCAACCTTGGATCCTTTTGGCTTGAACCACCGGACAAACTCTCCCCACCCCCTCAACCCACAATGGCAAACTCGCCATATAAGACACCACCGAGCCACCGTCTTACTGTTTCCTCGCTCCTCTCGCCACCTGAGATGAAGCGGTCAGAGTCATTTGGCTCTTCAATGGCACCCCCCTTCACGCAATCGCCCTTTTCCTCGTTCAATTCCATGCCGTCGAAGCCCAGGATGGACACCGAGGCCATGGCCTACCAGGCAACAGTGCACTCCAACCGCGACGCCTACGCCTCCCCACCCATTTCGCCATTCGATACACAGTCGCAGAAGGAGAACATGGAAATCACCGAGGAGCAAGGCACGCGGGATCCACAGTTATTCGTCGCCGGAGACGCGGCGGCTCCCATCGCCCATGTGCCGCTGTTCCCCCAAGAGTCCGCAGAGCAGGCCTCGCAGGACATCATCGCCGAGCACATGAAGTCGCTCGACTATGCGCGACTGGAGAGCAAGCCCACGCGCGAGGACTACGAACTGGCAATCTCCTTCCGCTCTACCGTCTATGACATGGCCGTCAAGAACCCTCGCCAATGGTGGGCCCAAGAGCGACGGTTTGACCAGCACTACGAACGGCCCAGCGGTGTGCAAAAGCGACCGGCACTGAAGAAGCTTGCGCCTGCGCCATCCTCCAGGCCCCGCCAGCCAAAGGTGGCTCTACCACGCCTGCCTCCTCGCACGCCTCGCGCACCAAAAGCGAAGCGCACCCCTCCCACCCAAGTCTACGACTCATTCGACTACACGCCCATTTCAGCCTCACCCAAGCCTGCACGGCCCGCCACCAACCGTGACGACACCGACTACGATGCTATTCCAGACTACTCGCCGCCCCTCGACACGCTCCCCAAGGGCAACAGCAAGATCCTCAAGGCCGAGTGGAAGGGCCAAGCGCTCGATCTCTCCAAAGACGCCGACCGCCACCTCTTGCACGAGGCTGAGCTACACCTCGCCGCAACGCTCCGCCTCAGTTGTGCCACCTATCTCTGCAGCAAACGGCGAGTCTTCCAGGCCCGCATCGAGGCCTTGAAGATTGGCAAGGAGTTTCGCAAGACGGATGCCCAGCAAGCCTGCAAGATTGACGTCAACAAGGCCAGCAAATTGTGGCAGTCGTATGATAGAGTGGGCTGGTTCAACCCAGACTACTTTCGCCAGCACCTCTGAGCATATTCACTTGAACATTTTTCATCACGTCGCACGCATAAGCGGCCTCTTTTCTTCACATTCATCCCTTTTTTACAGTCCGCATCAAAGTTGCATACGATGGATCGGTGTCATAGGGTCACTTCACTTGGTTAAGACTGACGCGCACATGGAGACGACGGCTGTCGATTCTCCTACCTTTTCACACGAATCATGAATGGGCGTTTTCTGTTTCATGCACAAGGGCATATTTGTTGGCATCATCGGGATGTTCGGGACTGGGCACGATCCTCCCTCTTCGGCGTTTTTTTGTTCCTTCTATACTCTCTCTCTCTCTCTCTCTCTCCCTCTCTCCTTTGTCTACATCATGCGATACCCCCCCAGCTCAACACGGTTTGATGTTTACTAGTCCCGACATGGACTCTTGCTGCCGCAATATTCGGCTTCTGTCGCTAGGTAGTTCTAGATTGAGAATGTGATTATTCTCTATTCGCAGCAAACTCTTGCAACTCGACTATGCGTGTGAAGCTGCGTGCAAAGTGATTAATGTTGACAACTCTATGACAGGGCCGGTGCATGGTCAGTGTCTCGGAGACTGTGAGCGGGCATGTGTAAGCTCCGCCCGCAGTGGCGCGGCTGAACTAATTTGGGGGTCCTCTCTTGGCTAAGCTCAAACGCTCCGCCGCCGCGTCCTCACCATCTCTCAGCAAGCCACGACTGTCACCAATTTCTGCACACCAACGGAGCTGCGGGATTGCGCGGAAACGCCAGCATGTCGCAACCACAGCAGGTCGAGCATTCCGACTCGATATCGAGCCAGGACCCATCCCGGGACGAGCCGAAGAAGACGAAGAGCAGAAGGCCGCCGAGTAAGCGACTACAGACCGACGCGGTTGGGCGCGGGGGGACAACGGTGCTGATGGCTTCATAGATACTGCATTCCGGCAGCAGCGGTTAAAGGCATGGCAGTACGTAGCAGCCAAAGATGCCTCCCGAATGGCTCCTGGGGCGCACAGCTAACGGCGTGGTGACAGGCCCATTCTGACCCCCAAGACGGTCCTCCCTCTGTTCTTCATCGTCGGCGTCATATTCGCGCCCATCGGTGGGCTGCTGTTGTATGCCAGTGCGCAGGTATGTGGACTGAACAGCCCTCTCTTCCACACGGCACACCCACGGCGCTGACCTTGCACCCACCCCCTCCAGGTCCAGGAGATCTCGATCGACTACACAAACTGCAATACCTCGTCGCCTTGGACTGAGACAAACTTCGACGGCTCAATAGAGAGCACACTCGACGACATCCCGTCCAAGAGAGTATCTGCCACGTTCAAATCGCCCATGACTACACCGCCCCAGTGGGGCTACGGCTGGGAGAATTACACCTGGCCGTCCGGCGTGGTGCGCAACACGAGCGTCTGCGTGCTGAGCATCACGTTCCCCAACGACATCAAGCCCCCGGTGCTGTTCTACTACCGCCTCACCAACTTCTACCAGAACCATCGCCGATACGTGAAATCGGTCGACATTGACCAGCTCAAGGGCAAGCATCGCAGTGCTGCTGACATCAAATCTGGCGACTGCGACCCACTGGATGTAGCCCCCAACGATGGCCGCCCCTACTACCCGTGTGGCTTGATTGCCAACTCCATGTTCAACGACACCTTCAGCAATCTGACCATCTCCAACCGCCAGGGCACAGAATCGTCTAATGAATACACCATGACTACTGCAGGGACGTCATGGAGCCACGAAGGAGATTTGTATGGCAAGACTGCCTACCGACCAGATGAAGTCGTGCCTCCTCCCAATTGGCAGGAGCAGTACCCCGAAGACGGCTACAACTCCACAGAGCTGCCCGATCTGCACACCTGGGAGCAATTCCAGGTCTGGATGAGAACCGCCGGGTTGCCCACCTTCAGTAAACTGGCGCAAAGAAACGACAATGACGTCCTCAAGTCTGGCACCTACCGCCTGAAGATCTTTGATCGTACGATGGTTTGGCCCTTTTGTCTATACCGCACCTATGCTAACGTCGATCAGGCTTCCCAGTCGACAAGTACAGCGGCACCAAGTCCATCCTCATCTCCACACGCACCGTCATGGGTGGCAAGAACCCTTTCCTCGGTATTGCCTACCTTGTCGTGGGCGGTCTCTGCATCCTACTCGGTGCTGTCTTCCTCGCCACTCATCTCATCAAGCCGAGGTCAGCCGCATCGCCCTTCACGCACGCGAATCGAGAAACTGACAAAGTTGCAGGAAACTTGGTGATCATACCTACCTCACTTGGAACAACGACGATCAACCCAGTACAGCTACGACTACCGGCCGTGCGGGCGGCGCATGATCATCGGCGTTCGCTTGTACTTCTCCCCTTCAACTATAGCGTCTAGCTTTTTTTTGGGGGGTCGCTGTTCCCTCTTTTTTTCCCTCTTTTTTTCCCCTCTTTCTGTGCTGAATAATGAATGAAGCCTGGGTCCTCGGCATTGTATATGTATCACCGGGTTGGAGTCGTGGAGTTAAGGCGTTCGAGCGTGAGACTGGATCATGGTCTTTGTGTTTCGTCAATGCAATCGATTATCACCAAATTTCTTGATCTTCTGGAAGGGCGATATTCTTCTATCAAGATCGTATCATGATTACAATCGTAGTGGACACCCAAGACAAGTCTGATGCATCGACCGCATGCATCTGCCCTTGAGGGGTCTTGCAAGCCCAGAGCCAGGTACATGAACAGTCGTCACATTAAGCCCACATGGACATTCTGAAACCTGAGAATCCAGACTGCCTCGTGGTTGGGGATATAAGTCGCGTTTACATGCTCAAGTCGTGCAACTTTACCAGAGTTTGTCTGCATTCTACGTTCAATAACAAAGCATTCTACGAGCAGCAAACGTACCACAATCTCTCCCCCCGCCCCTAAAAAAAACCCCTTCCTTCACCGACTAAAAGCGCATTCTACAACCGGTTCACTACCAATCTTGCACTCATGCGCACACATCTTCTCCTTGCCTCGCTAGGCCTCCTAGCTGCGGCAAGCGGATCCACCCATCCGGACTCCAAACCATTTGATTGTGGCACCGACACTGCTCATGCTTCTGATGACTTCCTCGAGACTGTTCAATCACTGCATGGCGGAACCAGCGCCGGCTCGCCAGCTGCCCGCGCCGCTCTCGCGGCCCGAGACAATGCAAGAAGAGACTCAGGTCCAATTGCTGTGGATGTCGTCTTCCACATTGTCGCCAAAAGCGAGAACAAAGGCGCCATCACAAACGACATGCCCGCTGCTCAACTTGACTCGCTGAACGAAGCGTACAAGCCCTACGACATCACCTTCAATCTCATAAACGTCACATGGAGCATCAATGACGCATGGGCCATTGGCGAAAAGGAAGACGACAATGAGATGAAGAAGTCACTTCGCCAGGGCACCTACCGCACTCTCAACTTGTACTTCCAGACCGACCTGGTTGGCGGAGTGTTGGGTCGATGCACACTACCAAGTGCCATTGCCAACGGCAAAGAAGACCCCACTGTCTACTTCAACGACGGCTGCAACGTGAACGCCCACACCATGCCCGACGGAGCCATGAACGGCTACAACCGGGGCAAAACCGCCGTGCACGAGACGGGCCACTGGCTCGGCCTCTTGCACACCTTTGAAGGCTACACTTGCGACGGGCCTGGCGACTACATTGACGACACGCCCACGGAGAGCACGGCGACAGAGGGCTGCCCGAGCGAGCCGGCCAAGAGGAGTTGCCCGGACCAGCAGAAGGCTGGTGAGGTGGATCCTATTCACAACTACATGGACTATTCGGTGGATTCGTGCTACGAGGGCTTCACCAATTTGCAGGTCGAGCGGATGAGGAATATGTGGACCATGTTCCGAGAAGGTAATTGAAAAGCGCCCTGTGTAGATTGAATGGGAGGGGGAAAAAAGAAAGAGGGAAGGGTAATGTGGTTCTAAAAGGAGTAGTTGTGTTTTCTACCGTTTTCTTCCTTTTTCTGTTGTTGGGTTATGGTTCTCTGCTTGGGTTCTCCTTTTTCTGCACTGTTATCTCTTTTTCTTTTTAAAGTTATGGGGTTATTTGTACATGTTTACTTAATTCGCTCAATTTGCACATACAATTTTAACATGACTTCATGTTGAAGCAACCAATTCTGTGTACTTGGTACCAAAGAGCTATCTGCACTGACTCCGTAATATTGAAGTGTGATGTTGGACTCCTACGATACAGTGTTCGATGTCTAGACTGCCTTACCCGAAGTGCCTCAAAGCAGAGCTAATACTTTGTCTTAGCAGCCCCCGTGTAGCGCGTCGTTGTCATTCTCTAAATGTCCTGCGTAACTCTTGACTGTCGGAACCATGCCATCCGTTCATATTCATAAACAACCGCGCAACCTCACGAGCTAAGGTAGAATCGAAGTCCTCTCTAAACCCTTGAATTGACTCACTATATCTATCTATGGATTCACCTGTTTCACCTGTTTTTGGAGCGATTTTCCCGTCCTCAGCCACAACCACCTCATTAGGGTCTCATGTTGACGACAATCGCAATCACACATACAGCGTCAATGTTCCACTCTTCCCACTAGAATAAATCATCCATAAACTCACGCGGAAGATCTAGATGCCTTCCCTACTTTTCAAGGTCATAGGGTAAAACAAATCTTGAAAGCCTGGAGGGTGCGACACAGCCTCGACTCTGATAGGGAGAGACACCACGCATCTCGGCAGACATCCCAGGATTCCACGCCAAAGTTTCAAGCACTACGAACCTCAACATAAACATTCTAGTCCGAAAACAGACCACATCTTCATGCACTAGGGTCGTTCCGCACAGCCAACGACATGCCGCAACTACCTCAACCGCTCTTTGTTCCGAATGGGGATATCATGGACATCGCACGTGCGCGCACGGCATGAAATCCTAAAGCACCACATGCGGGGGAAAAGTAGTCGCGTCTAGGCGCAGACTAGAGCGAAGGTACGACATAAAGAATCAAGCAGGTGCGTGGCTTCATCTACTGAGACTCGGACAACAAAGAAGCCCCTTCGCATCCACCTCTGACCTACCTACGACTACGCGCACTTACTCACGGCGCGAAGTCCAATGTGGGCATAGTGGCATACCTAGAACATATCAGCCATCTTTCCCACCAGTTTATTGCCACGCACAGAAAGAGGAAGACACAACAAAGCGAAGAGAAAAAGGCCACCATCAGAATCCACCCCTTGCGCAACACTGCAGCCAGCCCCGCCTGTCACAAGCCAGCCAACAATACGCCCCAGCCCACCACTACACCACCAACCTACCAATCGCCCTTTGCCAAACAAAAGCCCCCTCTTAACAGCGCCTACAATGCATCGACCCTGCCCCCCAACCATCCACCGCCGTCGCTCCTCCACAACTTCTTCCTCGAGCAAACTACCATCTGCTTTCCGCTACGCACTCATCCTACTCAAAGCCAGGCCTACACCAACAGATATCGACAATCTGTCCGTGTACACGGAAGCCAGGAGTGGCCCCCCAAGTCCATCAACGGCACCGCCCGAGAGGAGCGGCGACGAATATTTTGGCCCAGCGACGGTTCGCAAACGGCTTCACCTTCAAACACCACCGCCACCGTATAGGCCTTAAAATGGCTAGTCCAAGCTATTCAATTCCGCCGTGCTGGAATGCCGCTACCGGAGCCAAGTTGGAGAAGAGCGCGGAAAAGGGCACAAACGGTAATCCAGATGTGGGGGATGCGTGTGTCGTGATGTAGGTGTGTTGGTCAGATTTGGGCTCCTGAAATGGCCGTCTTACTTCCCTATTCGATATAACGATGAATGACATGTGACTGGAAAAGGGACTTGGCTAGGCAGCACAAAACAATGTGGAAAGCGATAAAGATGATAAAGAGATGGACAAGAAAACCGGTATCACAGGAGGTCGGCAGGGGAATCTCGTTTCCGAGCATGCATATACATTAACATTAACAAGAACGGTAGGACTTTTACGTCGCTTTTATCGTAGTAATACAACGACATCCTCGCCTACAAACAGACTACTCGTGTGATCAAACCTTTCGCCTAAGTCACCAACAGGAACAGGCCCAGTGGAGGACTCGTCATCTGAAACCAATTCATTTCCAGGCCATTCAGTGAATCAACTTGATACCCAATCCTCTGTCCAGCCTCGCAAGGTGAGCTCACGATATTGTACTGGTGACCAGGCTGAACGAAAGCCACACCACCGAGAGGGACTGAGCTACCGACACCTTTGGCCCTGGTTTCCTCGGAGACTTGGCTGCTGAGACGCGATACGCTCATTCCACCAGGGGCTTGGATCTTGAAAGGACCGAGATCTAGATAATCGGACAGCGGTGGTATGTGGAAAGCAAGCGTGCATGTCTTGCCCTGGTGGACTGGGTTTATGTTATAAATGAGGACCATGGACACCGTGTCCGATAGTTGCGCCACGTAGCCGTTTCCATTGACTTTGTCCGGGAAATCTTTTTCAATGGGAATGATCATGTGCGGTACCTCAAAGGGCTCAGGAAGACCGCGAGGTGTATTTGGGACGGGTAGATCTTGGAAAGGCGAGCCAGATGACAAAGGTTTCGATGGGGAAGGGGCAACTGTTGGCGTTGGGCGATCAAAGGTGATCACAGGAATAGTGATGATTGTGGGCTGGGTTGTCGGATGTGTAGAACTTAATTGCGCTGTACGATGTCAGATTATGCGCATGACAGTGGCAGGCTTCACTTCAGCTTTCTTACGAGACGTCCTGGTGCTTGTCGGTACCCCAATACTACTGCTTCTTGACGTCGTAGACACAATTGGAGATGACTTTGCATATCCATTAGCCCGTGCATTCCAACCTTTAGGCCGCAAGGCACAGGCTGGTAAATGTACGGGCAAACGTCTGGAGGCTATGCAAGGACAGTGCCAATGTAGCTGGATGACAGGCAGAAAGTAAAAAAGTACAGATGCGGCTACCGAGAGGTTGTACAACAACAAGAATAGGAGTGGTGATAAAGAAGAGGAAAGGAACAGCGGAAGGAACTAGCTTACCGGCTTGGTACTAGCAGGGCAGGACAAGTCAAACAACGGTTGTACAGTGAGGAGGTCACCTCCGGGCTTGATGCCGAAGGAAGGGACTGGGTTACCCCACTGCACATCTTGCAGAATATAGTAGTAGAGGTTGATGTTGTCCTTGACGAGCTGGCAGGTTACGTCCTCCCAGAAAATGCGGGCGTTATTCGCATTAGCCTCAGCCTGGTTCAGTGTCTGGCCAGATACAGGCCAGCCAGTCTCAGTTACCCAAACAGGCTTGCCCTGAGCGGCACCAACGGTGGCGTAATAGGCATCGAAGAAGAGCTGGCTGGCACTACCAATGCTATTTGCCATGGTAGTCTGGAAGTACGGGTATGCATCCATGCCGATAAAGTCGAGGGCCTCGATGACCGGGTTGTTGGTCGCATTAACGTAGACAGTCCAGGTATCGACATGACCAACTGGCTTGCCTTCGAGAGGAGTGCCGCGAATAGCATCACGGGTTTGTTGAATGTACCTAACCAACTCGCTCGGTTGCGCACCCGGCCCAGCGTTGTTGGAGATACCGGTGGGAGTGACACGGTAAAGATCTTCGTTACCGACTGAGATACCAACAACCAGATCGGTGAAGGCGGTGCCATACTGCTGAACGGCAGCTTTGAGAGCGGCAATCTCATTATCGATCACCTGCTGACCGGCAGAAGCCCACATTCCAAGGAGAAGAGTGGTTTTGGTATTGATGGCGGCCTGGATAGCCTCGATGACAGTATTCTGTGTACCATGCTGGATCATGGTGTATAGACGAGCGCTGGTCCATCCATCGGTGCCTGGAAGTTGCTTTGCGGCATTGAATTCGTATTCAAAGTCGACTAGTGTCTTCGCTTGGTCGTTGTTGAACTGAGCGCCATAATTGAAGCCTTTGATGGCAGCGTTGGCTGTAGATAGGAGGCCCGCTGCGGCCAGGAAAGAAGAAGAAACACGCATCCTTGCTATACGACTAGTGAGACAACGAGTGGATGAGAGTAATTAGAAACGGATAGGACGAATTAGAGAGGTGTATGATGAGGTCGTTGACAATGCAGCGCAGACAATGAAGAAAGGAGTGACAGAAACTAAGTATTTATTTCTCAGTGACGTCTACCCCAAGTGATGGGCAAGTACTTGCATTAGCCGCAGGGGAGACAGCGAATGGATGACGATCACAGAAAGAGCGTATGCAGGGTTCAGGCTTCCCGCCAGCATCCGTTCTTTGCACGCTGAGGAAAAGTATGCAGGGAAACCTTTGGAGGTACTCATTCCACAACACTTGCATGCTGCGACATCTTTCGCCAACTCAACGCTGACATTTGTCGCTGAAACACAAGACGATGACTTTGGCATCGAAGATTCCAAGCATTCTAGAAAGACGTAGCTGACGACAGAAAAGGAAAGAGTCTTTTTCCCGGCTTGACTAGTTATTGGTCCATGTGGGGAAGCCAATACTCAACGGCTCTGGAGGCGACGTCAATGTCCGACTTTGGGACCTATCCGGATAAAAATAAACCAGACTTGTCGATCATGAGCCCTGCACTCCAATGTTTAAGCTGCGAGAACAACGTTTATGAATTGGCTCATCTCCCAGAAACTCATAAACACCCGAAATATTGATTTGGGGGTACCGCTGGGAAACCTTGCAGGGTTGAATGCTCGCTGCGCCTTCTTTCTCACCTAACGAGCGTGAGTTTGCGGTGGCACATGCCCGATATGTCATCATCGGTAACACGGCTATCGCCTGATACTCCTCGTGTTCTTGTCAGTCGTACAGGCCGCTGTTACGGTATTCAGAGTCCGATGATGATGATGACCGAGAATCCATGTGGATGGAATGATGACGTGGATAGCGCTGGCCCGAACTCAGGAGCGTTGGTTCATGCGTCGGGGCTCGCCCCGACGTGGCGATGACACGCGCCAGCAGAGCGTTGAGCCGCACAATCCCTGGAAGTAGCACAAATTCGAACCAAATGTTGTGCAGCGGTGATGGTTGAGGAATGAGAGGATGTATTACAACCTGCAGCCCTATGGCCAATGTTACTCGTTGCCGACCCCACTATCACATATTTGGGACACTAGACTTGATCCAGACAACTTCCATAGTCTTCCAACATAAGATTCATTTCTAGTCTAAGCAGCGTACAGTTGTTACATTCATACATCATAAAATCGTTTCAAGATCGTTCTCGCGTTAAACCATATTCTCGCTACCCCTCCTCGATGAGATACGCAGGGAGTGTTTACCAGTCGCAGCGCTTCCCCGTCTCGATGCAGACGGAGTTGGCAATTTAATAAATGGTACTCCCCATCTACCGTGTTCCCCAAAATTTGTGGCCGGTAACTCCACAGCATGTGTCGTGACGTTCGCTCTATCGGCTTCAGCTCTGACCAGAGTATCCGGAGCCTCGAACCTCCAATCTTCTCCCTTCATCTCGTAAATCTTCTTCTCGTCTGGCGAGAGCTCGTACTTGAGTTTCTCATCCATCCCATTGACGCTGGAACGGGAATCTTGATCAGCAGAGAGCTCTGCTCGTTTCGATTGATTGCGACGCTTGCGGTAGACATAGAAGAGCCAAGCGGCGCAAACTAAGAGAACCACTACGGTGACGGTAACGCCAGCGATAATCGCAGTACGTGTGCGAGAATCCAGTCCTGACCGTTGAGTATTATATCGCAGAACTTTGATTGTTCCGTTGAGATTGGAGTAGATTCGAGTTGAGTTCATAAGCTCTCCAACCTTCGGACTAGACCATCCATTCGCAGGTATCCTCCTAGCATCGCCGCCTTGTGGTGTTCCCCCAATCTTGTCGACCACCATATTGCTTACTTCATAATCTCCGTGAGTGGCGTTGAACACACTGCCCCACGTCATGGTCGGCATATCTAAAACTGCTATCCCGTGCAATTCCCAATCACAGTAATCGGTGATGTTACGGCGTATATTTCTTCCTCCGGTTGTGATCATCTGACGGCCTACTGCATGACATGTGTGTCCGTAGCGTGGAGACTCCGCATAATACATCTTCACCCAGGTGAAGGAGGGTAGTGATAAAACGTAAACATCGTCATACCATGTGTTTGTTAACGTCGGATCCCACCCACCGAACATGTAGATGTTGTGTGATGAGTTATCCGGAGCCGATGCAATCACAGTGCACGTGTCGATACGTGGAGGTGGAATCTCACCAGAAGTCGTCTGCTGATACCATGTCCCGTTGTTACCCGGTTCATTGAGGTAAGAGCCAATGTCAAATATATCGACAGTATCAAACGCCAGTAGGCGGCCTTTGTCTTGAGATGTTGGAGTCTTCAGTCCGTCATACACTCGGCCTCCCAATGCCAGCATCACTCCATTGTCGCCAACGCCGGGCACGTATTGCATAGAGCCTCCAATACGAGGTTGAGGGTCTGTCATACTAGAGGTCGAAATGTTTTTTGCCGTCTGATGGACCAAGTCTATGACCATCATACCGTTCAACAGCGTTGCAGTATCACCGTCGGTTCTTGTGTAGGGTTCAGTGCCGTTATCCGTCTGGCCGTGAAGATAGAATGCCAAACCTTGATCTGGGGCTTCGGCGGAGAGCCCGTAACTCGGGGTCCTGAGCTGTCCAAGATCGAATTGATTCCAATTTTGAGTTGCATTGTCAAAAGAAAAAAGCGGATACTGGTTTGTGTAGACCTTGTCCGAATCAAGGAACGACTTATTCCCTCTGAAGGTGGTACCACTATATGTCCATATGCTGGAAGTGTTGTAAGGGCCGTGATACATAGCCCCACTAGTCATCGCATGTCGGACATAATCGCCAGTCCTTGGGTTACTTTCGATCTCAAGAGCAATCCACGTGATATTCGTTTTCCAATCCCATGATTTCGTAAGATCGACTTCGAGAAGGAATGGATCTGTACGTTGTTAGAATCTACGCAACAACGTCATTAATATCTCTTGATTGCCCAGCCAAGATAACTTCAGCTCTTGGCTATGCGGCAATTTCATAGAAAAGCATTGCGAGATGCGGTACTTACTATAGCCCAGCGAGTTGTTCGTTGACTTTACTGTAAGATTGGGCACATTGAAAGTCTGGATACCACCGTACAAGTAGAGAACATCATTCTTCACAACGGCTGCACAAGTCAGTGGTCGCTTCACCTTCAAAGAAGGGCAGAGGGTACTTGCCTTGATGATACCAACGCGAGCAGTAATACGTCACGACGTCATAAGGTTTCCAAACAGAGGGGACTTGTGCGGTAGTAAAGCCGAAAAGAGTGTGCCATGCCAGTAGGCCGATAATCCATTGATGTGACATAATTGTGCCAGTCAGTTTCAGAGAAATAATACCAGAGCTCTAGGAAGATCTGCGAAGCAGGGCGCTGGGCTAGAGAGACATCCCCAGGAGCGGTCAGTCCGGGTTGCTTATATGCAAACGATAGCTGGGGAACGGCGTCCCAATACTACCTGCTCATTCGCGTAGAAATGCAGGTGAAGAGTCTCGAAGCCCCCATTGCGGTCAGACCCCAATTCCGTTATCAATTGGGGCTACGGGCTTGCTTGCCAGTGTGGTGCCAGAAGGTATATTCCGTGTAGACCTGCATCCTTCAATTGCGCGTGCGCAGACCAGAAGAATCCTTCGAAGCCATACCTAGAGACGTCGCCAATCGCAGTATGAGAGAAGCCTACTAGCCTTAAGCTTATACCACTCCCATCAAGGATGATGCATGCCACCCACGTTAGCTAAAGTTTTGCTTGCTGAGTCACTCGGTTATGTCGTCTCATTCGAATATTGCCGAGAGAAACGGCATGCCATGTGGCTCAGAATGCAGAACCAGAGGGTCGGAAACACCGGTGTGTGAGATCTGTGGCGTTGGTCCACGAGCCGTTTTTCCTGAAGCTGGGAATCGGTTTCAGTAAGCCCTTCTGGAAAACGAGGAATCTTCTCCAGTATTTTCGATTCGGTGCTCGAGTCAGTGGAAAAGTCTTCGGAGTGTGCATCGCGGAGGCTAGCCAATTCCACCTGTAGTAACGTCAGGCTAAGAAGAGGCCAGTCTTTTACTCCCCAGAAAACACAGATTTTCCTTTCAAAATCTGCGCACTGTTCCATACAACAATGATCCTCAAGAGCAGGGCACTATCGCTTGCGCTGAGAACGATCACAATCGCCGTGTCCCTTCAATCAGCGTAGGTATACGCTGGGCTAGCGTTCTATTACCTTGGGTGGACGCTAGGGCTTCCCCAACCAAAAGTAGAAAACGTTGCATCGCGGCAGGCAGGTTCGCTTCCAGACTCAGAATTGGGACTGGCCGTATGCTTGGGTCTATAAAAAGCACCCAGCGAGTCGGGTGCATTTCGAGCAGAAACAGCTCGAAGGACACGGCATTTTCACGAGCGAGCTTTCGGTATCATCATCTAATCAGACTAAGCAGGCCGAGCCTCCTCCTCCATCATCCTGCAGGCTTGCTCATCGCTCGTAAAATTGTGGTGAGCCATCTATGGTACGCGGTGTAGGTTCGAGGTGCATCTCGTCGCCTGTCTTTCTCTTTTCAGACCTGGGCGTGAAGAGTAGGCGTGCCGTTAAGTTCCGACCGTGATCGGGCGAGGGAATGCATGCATGTATCGAGGGTAGACCTTGCCGGCGATAGATGGGGTCTCGGACACAATGATTAATATGCAGTAGGTGCAACTGAAGTGCAAGCGGACGATGCAAAAGGACGATGTGGATTCAGCACTCTTATGTTAAATACATGGTGCGATTCACTCCGCGGCTTCCCCGTGCTTGAGAGATGTATGAGTAACCTTCAAGTGCTGGAAATAACCCGGATTAAACCTAGTTTCCAGATGTAGTTTGTGATAGTGCTCCTGCGTAGCTAAATCTGGATTTCACAGGCTTGGCTTTCTGGTAGGAAAGGCAGTTGCTGCATGCATTGAATCAAGAAGGCTAAAAATTCTTCGTCTGTCTCCGCACTGGTGCTTAGTAGCGCATATGGGTGTAGACAACGCCCAATCTTGTGGCCTTCTGCACACTTGATTTACCTAGACATCTTTTGTGCATAATACATGTGATTAGTAAGGCTCTCGATTGCCACCTACTCGTGCATTATGCAACAAGGAACCTAACAGATAGTCGAGTGATCTCTAGACTGTGCTATCAATACACATAGATGCTCGAGAAATGAGCTAAGAAGACCTTTAAACAGCTGTAGAAGTCGCTGCTGTTGGTAAATTCCGCAATTGTTACTGTCAAGAGGGGTGAGCATCACCAAGGATGTACACAGGCATCATTTGTAGCCGTTAGATCGCGATACAAACGGGTCATATTATCAAGGCGTGTGTAAAGCAAACAATAGCTTTGGTTGTGAAAGGAAGTGGAGAGCCAGTTTGGGCAAGAGCTGTGATGTCTTGGCATTGAGCTCTGGCACGGACTCGCGTCCTCGCTGCCTCGAAGCTCAAGCTCAAGAAACATCCACGCCGCCAACACGACTGTTTATTCTCCATTTACCACCCAAACACTCCTTCTTCAAACAAATTTCTGTAAAAGACACCTCATACTCTTCTAGTTCTCGCCTATCTAATCGCCACCATGGTACGCTTCATGTGAGCCCCGCGAGAGCTCACTTTGCTAATATGAGCAGTTCATAGCACGAAGCGAATATGGTGAGCAGTGACATGGAACACATTGACAATTCTATATTTGCTAACAATGAGTCTTAGACCGTGGTATCAAGTTCGTACCCCGCCATATCCCATCGCGAATCCGTAAAACTCACTGTCCCGCAGCACCTTCTCGCCTGAAGGCCGCCTCTTCCAAGTCGAATACTCGCTAGAAGCTATCAAGCTCGGTTCAACAGCAATAGGCGTACGTTCCCGCTCTTTCAAGCGCCTTGCAAACAATCACTCACAATTCCCCAGGTAGCGACCGGGGAAGGTGTAATCCTCGGTGTAGAAAAGCGTGTAACCTCCACCCTCCTCGAGACCAGCTCCGTTGAAAAGATTGTCGAGATTGATCGCCATATCGGCTGCGCCATGTCCGGTCTGCAGGCCGACGCACGAAGCATGATCGAGCACGCCCGTGTTGAGAGCCAGAACCATGCCTTTAACTACAACGAGCCCCTGCGTGTGGAGAGCTGCACACAGGCGATATGTGATTTGGCGCTGAGGTTTGGTGAAGGCGCCGAAGGGGAGGAGAGCATCATGAGTCGGCCGTTTGGTGTCGCCCTGCTAATTGCGGGGTTCGATGAGGATGGACCGAGTCTGTATGTCATTGATCTCCAGTCACAGAGCTAGGCATTATCGAGAGGCATTGGGTCTGACGTGGATTTAGATATCACGCCGAGCCCTCTGGCACTTTCTACCGCTACGACGCCAAAGCCATCGGTTCAGGCTCCGAGGGTGCACAAGCAGAGCTACAGAACGAGTTCCACAAGTCGCTCACCCTACCGGAAGCTGAAGTACTCACTCTCAAGACACTGAAGCAGGTCATGGAGGAGAAGCTAGACAGCAAGAACGTGCAACTGGCAAGTGTGACAAAGGACAAGGGCTTCAGGATCTACACCGATGCAGAGATGGAAGAGGTTGTTGGAAGGCTGCCGACGAATTAGACGGACGCAGCGCCAGGTCTATGCAGAAAATCGCCTCAGGTGGCACTCTAATGGGCCAAAGGACATCATGTAGAAGCATCTTAAGCGCCTCTAGTGACGATAAATGAAGAAACGTCCACATTTAGCATGTCACACAAATCTTGGAGGTGAAACGAGTGCACGCATTTTCTCTCACAGGGAAACTGAACACAAGAAAGCTCTATTTCGCGATTGCAGCCGCTAATATACAGCATGCCATGCTTCTCCTTATAGTACAACTTCCCCGCCATGCACCACGCAGTGCCGTGCTTTTAAAATGGGTTGTCTTCTGGTGCGATCTCGTTGACAAAGTAATTGCCCAGAACTGGAATCTTCTTCATGATGTCGTCGCGAACCCTTGGTACCTCGGCGAAGAAGAAGAGGGCGAAGAAACCGGCTACGCCACCGAAGCCGCCGGCAAGGACACCACTGACTGTATGTTAGTGTGTAGTTGAGCATACGGGGATAGGAGCTAGAGCTTACGCCTTGACAAGTGTCCGGGCGGTGATGCCGTGGTAGTTCCTCGCAATGGTGTATCTAGATGGTCCCAGTTAGCCTTTCGCATCTCCAGAGATATTGGAAAGTCCCAGTGGTTGGAGCCTGCAAATCCCTTTCTCTTTTACACCTGATCATGCAGCGCGCACCGAGACAATTGCCTCTGGGGCCCATGCCGTACTCCTGCCCATTGTCTTTTTCCCACCAACCCCATCTCCCTCAAGCCCCATTGTATCCCCTTCCAGCCTCACAGGCCCCGCAATAAAAGCTCGGAAATACGTACTGAGGACCAAAAGGACTCCGGTAAGCCTTATATGGGCTGCGCATGCTCTATTGTCCGTGTTAGCCATCCATTCTCTGCCTGTCCGTCTTTGCTCGTTCCACATCATATTCTAATGCCCAAGGGGGCCAATGGCTCGGGTAAAGCTTACCATAGCAGCGGGCGTCTTGCCATGGTTGGGGCGCTGGGTCGCGGGCGAGATATTAGACATGGTTGCGGTGTTGGGTCGTCGTGAGGTCAGAGGGTCGTGAGGGAAAGAAGTCGAAGTTGGAGCTGGTGAGGCCGGGCTTGGCACCAATCAGAATGACCGGGATTTTGCGGGTGTCAGCAACAACAGAAGACTTTATCAAGAGCAACTCGCTGTCTATTGAACAACACATTTTCTTTCAAGTGTCTCTTTTACGATTTAATTTACTGACATCCTCTGTCGAAGGAGGCCCTATTTTTACTGTGTTATTATCGTTACATATGTGCTCACTCTACATGCTGTGCTTCAATTTATGTATTATCCAACCCTACCAGTCTTGTATACATATACTATGGACACTGCATCTGGACACAGACGCTATTAATCGTCGATGACTGACTAAAGGAGGGTCCAGTATTGAGTTCCTAAACCCTCTTTTCTTGCTTGCGATACCCTTCTCTTACACATGATTATCACCCTGCTTTCTCGCAGCCTTCTTCTCATCGATAGCCACACGCCATTCTTTCCCATATAGCGCAGTGACATATGTGGCACCCGCACCAGCAACAAGGAAGAAAGCACTGAGTGTGGAGAACCATCCAACGCCGATAGCTCGAACAGCTGGGAGACAGGCCGCAGACCCTGCTGCTGCGAACATGTAGCGCATGAAGTAGTTACCCGCTAATAATTGTTAGGTCTTTGCAAGAAATGAACTTGTTTAACACGATAGTACTTACCGACGACCTCAGCACTACGGCCCTGCATTACATCTAAACAATATGTGTTCAAACTCGGAAAGCAAAACAACTGTGCGACACCTTGAAGGAACATCATGATAACTGGCAAGGCCACACCACCGACCCTTTTCTCCACACTCCATCCGTAGACGATCATGCATGCGGGTATGACCCCACCCAAAAACAGCAAACAGCTCCTGAGACGATCCTCAGCAACTCGTTCGCCCCTTATCTTGATGTACTTTCGCACAATGTGATCGGCGTAGCGGCCTCCAAAGAACGTGCCTAACAGATAGCCGCAACCTGGTGCGATGTAGAAAAGGCCAGATTGCAGAGGTGATTGTAGGTTGAAACGTGGGTTGAGGACGTAGCGAATCGGGGTCAAGAGAGAGTACATGTTCCAGACCAATGCAGATGATGCGAGGGACTGCAAGAGTGGTTAGAAGGTATTGCAGTCGTGTAAAGTGGATGCAAACGTACAGTCAAGAACAGGTTGGGGTAACGGAATAGTCGAATCACTCGGAACGGGTTCAGCCACTGCCACATCTTCTTCGCCTTCTTTGCCGTTGGCAGTCCTTCCAGCTCCTTCGACCTTTTCTCATGGATAGTCTCGGGTTGCAAGAATATACAGAATATTAGTGCAGCGCCGGCGAGGGCAGTTTGCAGCCAGAAGATGTCGCGCCAGGTACGGAAGGTTACAATGATACCTCCGATGAAAGGACCTAAACAAGATTAGTGTTGAGCGTGAGTGAGGAGCATAAGCGGGAGTTTACCTAATGCAGGTCCAATGAGGGTGCCGCTCAAAAACCATCCGAGGGCGGTGGCACGTTCGGTCTAAGGCGAGTTAGACATGCAACTACATATCATGAAGAGCACTTACAGGTTTGTATATGTCCCCAATGACAGCAGATCCAATGACCAAGAAAGCAGTCCCTTGGAAAGCGGTGAGGATCCTGAATATAAAGAAAGATACGAGATTTGGTGCTAACGCTGTGCCGACAGAGAACGCAGTAAAGAGGGTCGCGCTTATCACCGAAACCCATTTCCTGCCATAGATGTTGCCATATGGGCCATAAAAGCAGGGACTGATGCCCATGAACAACATATACAACGCATTGGACACGTTGATGATGGATCCATCCGTGTTGAATGTCGCTGCCACTTCGGGTACTGCCGAGAGTACGGTCGTGGAGGATACTGGAGCAAGAAAGCTACAGAACGACATGACGGCAACTATGACATTCTTACGGCGTTCGGAGAAGACATTATACTTCTCATCAGTGTCTCCGGTCACGACGTAAGCCACATTTGGCATGTCATGGTGACTAGCATTGGAGACAGTGGTGTGGAGTTGGAGACGATCCTCCGGGGGAATGATGGAAGCATATTGAGTGCGCTTCTCAGGTTCGCTGGTTGTGGGTGGACTCTGAGGGCCAGCGGGTGCTGATGCGGATGTGGTAGAGAGTGCCATTTTGTGTACTCATAGAAGGCAGAAATTAGAACAAACGACCGTTGTCGGTATTCAAACACGGGTTGTCAAGAACGGATGAGGAGAATCAAGTGTGCGACTATGATGCTACGGAAAAGCGTCTCATGCAGGGAATATAACAATACGCAGAGAAGGCAAACTAAGCGAAGTGACTCAAGTATACGAGATCTATAGATTTTGGGGTTGCATGTTGGGCTATCTGATGCGCTAGCGTTCCTTAAGTTTGTTCATATCCGTGCCTCAGTGCCCATTGGCGTCATAGCCTCGTCCATAGAGAGGCTTTTCCGAGAAGACTCTGCGCTTCGACAGCAATGGAGTATCCGAAAGGTGGAGTAGCGCGGCAGGGGTTTCCAGACTAGTGTGGCCGGAAATGAAGTTCCTTTTTGCCTTTTGACGCCAGCTAATAGGCAAGACTCGCCCCTGGAGGCTCAAGCTGTGATGTACGGTGCGGTGTGACATGTACAAGTCAGTGACCGGAAATAACGATCCGGGATTTTGGGATGGCCATTCTTGGCACCACTTGCACGTGCAAAGTTGGTATGACTGCAGCAATCATAGGACAAGCCTGCACGACTCGTTGAAATATGTATATTCATGAAGACAATTCTTAGTCTTGAGAGACCTCGGTGCCCCTCGAGAGCCCAGTTCTAAACGCCTATACCTGATACCCTAGATAAAATCTGCCTGTGCGGAAATATGCCGTGAACGCCAGCTATGCAGCTTTACTTTTGAATGAAACAGATCTTGCCTGTTATATACTAAGTTTGTCCAGGCTCAATCGGTCCGCACTCCGGTGCCTTTTCACCATGCCCAGCTTGTAGAATTTTTCTTCCCCGGTTGCAGTCCGGCCGCCTATGTACCACTTCTCCGCGCCCATTATCTCGTTGAAGCCTTCTGATGAGCTGTCTGAGCCTCTCCTTCCTCGTTGTGAGGCGCCTGGTATTGGGAACGCTTTAGCCTTGGGCGATGTAGACCTGTGATATGGTGCCGCATGCTGTCTGGTCGGCTGGAAGTGGCCTGTGGCTTGGACAGACACTGTTGTTGCGCCAGGTGATGGTGATCGTGTCTTTGTGGTTATTGTGCGTGTCGCCGTTGCTGCGTCATGACCTGGGCTCTGGGGCGATGTCGTATTGTTGGTGTAGGACGATACTGAGGCTGCCTGCGAGGACGCCGCTTTCTGTAGGGCAGGTTGCGCACGAAAGGCTGCAAGGAACCCGCCAAAGAAGGGCCTATTGCTAGTCATATCGCTTTCTGGAGGCTGTTGCCCTGAAGTGGGACGTTGCCGGTCGTCGTGCATCAAACGTCACTGGTCCCAAATATGGCGGTCTGTGCAACTGCTCAACGCCCTGAACACTGCGACACTAGTCCGGCGTAGTGCTCCAAACTATACAGGACAAGGTGAATATGTGTGAGATGTGCGACGTGTTGGAGCGGCCTACGACGAGGTTGGCTTTGTATCGGTCGGTCGGTTAGAGTGTGCGTGTGACGTAACAGCGGCTCACTCTCTTGCAGCTCGGCGTAGGGGATCGTGCAGAAGCGGCCTGTGATGTTGTGAGAGACGGCGAGGTATGACGGCGCAGTGTTTATATGTGGTCGCGGAGAAGAGGATATGGTCTGGCGTCGGGATGGTAGATGGGCAGGAGACAGGAATAAGTCGGAAGCAGCTGATTGCTATTGGGGGGCCGCCTTCCGAGCCTTCACCGAGGGAATCAACCTTGGTCGTGCGACGGCCTCGCAACGTCCGCAACCAGCGCAGTTATAGCTCTCGGTCGGGGGACTTTCTTTCTGCGCTCCTCCGAACAAGCTGTTTGGCTGGTCAATCTTCTTCTCGCTTCGTAAGGGTGTGCAGCTGCTGCGAGATTTGCTCATCCTCGCAGCCATGATGCACAGCTGCAGCCCGCCCCTCTCTCTGACGAATGGTGGGACGCTGAATGGCTGCAGCGATCGCTTGTGCGCTGCCGACCGTTCGCTCGTCTGCCGTGACAAGCCATGACATGACATGGTCCCCAGGACTGGTTCGCAGCCCGGTACAGCCCGCTTGACCACAAGAAGCAAATCATGGCATATCTACCAGTAACATGGAACACGACTCCACGATGTCCCGCCTAGCATTGCCATGGGTAATGGTCCCTCGACTTTGGACGTTGGGCTTTGCATCTCCTGACGTCTGCGCTCACGCAGCTTCAGTCAGCGCAGGGCAGCCAACACACCCGCGGGCAACTGCCACGAAGGCTGCTTGCTAACATGTCGCATACCATAACAAGGTCCCAAAAGGGCTGACAGTCGACCCATGGGCATTGAACACGGACCCTCTTGAGGCTTATCGATACCCACAACAACGCGGGGTAGGCCGAGAATCAATCCGTTTGACCATGTGCCTTCGTACAAGACAGCGGCAACCTTTGAAGCATGCCATTGCGGCTTAAGCCAAGGCATCAAACCGCCCAAATGCACATCTTGGACCAGGATTGCTCTTTGGACGCCAGGCGCGCAGCCTTCATCGGCTGCTGGCTTCTTTATTGGCTTGAATAAAGCCATCTACATGCACTACATATCCTACATGATTTCAGGAGCTTCGTGCATATCTCCTTCTATCTCCTTGATTGATAGCAGTACCTTAGCTGCACCAATCATGCCTTCCAAGGCAGCGAGAGCGATGATCTGTGGTATGCATGCACGGACCGCAATATCTCACCCCTCACCTTCTGCCTGGCATCGTTCGGAGATTTCATGCTTTTTGCGGTATCACTTTTTTTATGATTGGCACGTTGTCCTCATACCGACTGACTGGCCTTGAACTTGTGTTGGCACCTCGCACCTCCACCCTGACAGGCTGACAGGCTGACAGGCCTCGCCCCCCTCGAGCAATGACTGCCTTTTCTGATCTGCCCACTGAGCTTGTCGAATATATTGTCTCATATCTCGCTCAACCCGACATATATCTGATCTGTCAGCTAAATCGTGGACTTCATGAGCTTGCCATTCCTTTTCTGTATCGCTATGTCGACCTGTTCATCCCGCCTGGCGACAAATTGCCACGAATCGACAGATTCTGTCTCAGCATCATCCGCAACAAGCCGCTTGCACGTCGTGTAGAAACGCTTCGCCTAGGTCTTTCACCATATGAAGGTGTAAAGGAAGGTCAGCGCTGGCTGCCAAAGGACAAGCACTTTGATGACGGCCTGATGTTTGATATCGCAATGGATACCTTGCAGAACGAGACCTTGGTAGCGGCCGGTGATTACCTGAAGGATGCTATCGGTACGTTAGAGTACAGTAGACATGCTTTTGTCTACATCATACTTTTTCCAGAGATGCTTCGCGTACCTTGGCGTTTGCTCGGCCTGAATAGTACAGTGCACGAACCAATATAGACATATCGAACACGTCTTTACTTGGCTAATTCGGTTCAAATCCGCTAACAGCTCCAAACTTCAGCCATGCGCGAATACTCTGCATACGCAGCCCTTATCCTGTTGGTTCTTCCAACCTTGCAACACTTGGAGATCGCAGATTTCAAGTGCGCCAGCTTGGATCATCTGCATACAACCCTTCGTAATCTAGATGCCGGGGCGGGTTACAATAGTCGTCGCCCATCTCAGGCCCTGCTAGATCGATTGTCAAACGTCAAGCAAATCTCACTCAACGTGGATAGCCTCAGTGGAATGGTTTATTCCAGAGATCTGGGTCGCTCTACGCTTGACCATATTCTAAACTTATCTGGCATTCAAAGACTTGAAATCTCAATTCCAGACGGCCAAGAACCTGGGACCAGTACTTTACATCCAGGCCACCCTGGATTACACAGTCGTCAATTGGTCACAAGTATACGGCCGACCAATATCACGGCCTTGATCATCCGACACTCCGGACCCCTTTTGCAGATTCTGAATTCGCTTCTTGGATGCACTCCTCAGCTAAAGTCTCTCACTTATGACATGTTCTACGATTGCAAAGAACGTGATATCATAGAATCTCGTTTGATAGATCTAGCCGCCTGGAATGATTCGCTTCTGCAAGTCAAAGATACACTAGAAAACCTAGTCTTCAGCGTGGAATATTGCGATACAGACACATATCCATTTCAGCAGCCTAGAATTGGCGACAAACTTTATGGGTATCTCGACCTGACTAACTTCCATCGTCTGCATACCATGGAAGTGCCTTTCCCCTTCCTCACCGGCGATGTCGAATTCTCGCTCACCACGGAGATATATCCACTATTTCCGCCAAATCTACGGCATTTGTCGCTGAGATTAGATTTTTCGCATGCTCAGTCACCGTTCCCGTTCGATACATCAATACTTCCTACTGCACTCACGTTCCAAGAATCTGCAAGTGAGGCTAGGCATTTGATGAATGCGAGAATGGACGTATCGTACATGTTTCATGCAACTCTAATACTTCTCGATTTCGCCACGAAGCTTGAAACAATATCTATATATCAGCCTGCAGATTCTTCGCTCAACTGGTTCGATGGACAAGTTGCAGAATTTACTACAACAGCCAGAAACAAGTCTGTGACTGGCAAGATAATATATCCAATGTTGCTTCGATGGAAAAAATCAGAGCACTGGAACTTAATCAGGGAGGTTACTGTCTTCGACCGGACAGTTCCTGCCCAAGGCCAAGTTGAGAAGTTTCATCGCGGCGAGAGGGAGGGGATTCCGCTTGGCCTAGCATCACAATATCATCTGCATGCACTACGATCCCATCAAGTCCGACTTCATCGATAGGAGACAATAGCGCAGGATAGGAGATGTCACCGAAATCGCGATCACTACCTCCGCGCCTTTGAAGTTCGTAGCAAGGTTCCTGTCTGGCGTCGAGGGCCCAGATCACGTTCAAGACTCGCGTGGCTCCCACATTATCCGGAATACGGTGACTGGCCCCCACATCGATCTTCAGCAAGGCAAAACCATTTTTAATTTTGAGTCTGGACCACTAAGCAAGCGAAGAATGACTTGAGCGAACTTTGAAACGTTTTCGCTTCAACACAGGATCAAGTTCTGATTCGATAAAGGCTTATGCACAGTTGGCGCTTACGCATCCATGGCGTGAGGCCACCTCCAAGGTACTGGTACCGGTTCAGCTCATGGACATCAACCAAACCTAGCCTCACAACAATATGTCTATCGATCGAGCCTGACTTTCAACCGCGAAAGGTTTCTTGAGTATCTCTTATTTTCTGAAAATATTGATCACTTTGTCCTCCTAGCCTCTTCCTGTAATCCCGGTTATCACAATGACGTATCTTACGGATTTGCCATCGAGTTTGATTTTTTGCATCTTCGAATGTCTTTCACGGAAAGAGTATTGTGCTCTTACTCAAACCTGCCATGCGCTCAACGCAGAAGCCACGTTGTGCCTATATCAGAATATCGGGGTCACTGCGACCAAGTCACAATCGTGCGCTCGGAAGCTTGCGTTGCTGCTTCGAACGTTACTCGAGCGGCCACGACTTGCCCCCAAAATCACCTCCTTTGGACTATTTGGACCGCAGCATTATTGGGAGAAGTACGACTCATGGCCGGAAAACAACGAGTGCCTCACAGGTGTCAAGTTGTGGGGACTACATACGTCTGTCGCCAAAAAATCACTCCTGACTCCGGATATGTTTTTCCATTTCGTGGATGATGACATGCAACCATCCCAGGCGGAGATTCGTGAACGAAACAAAGATGCCCTAGCTATACTGGTCATAACACGATTGATGAATCTACAAACAATAGAGCTTGGTGATGGTTTTCTAAGACATTCGATATTTCTACCTCAAATTCTCAAACGAACAGACTATCTCTTTCCGGCCTTGGAGCGCATTGTGTTTGGGGATCGGCAGCCAGATCGAAATAGTGCGGTTTCCTACACCGATCTGGACCTGATTCGGCCAGTTTTTTACTCATCAACTGTCAAGACTTTTGAATGCAGCATGGCGCAGCCTTGGAAGTTCAGTTGGAACGAAGCAATAGCACCACGCAACATCACTTTGACCAGCCTACGCCTTTTCCGAACCAACCTCACCCGATCAACCCTCCAGCAACTGTTAGCTGTCACACCAAACCTCAAGAACTTTGATTATGAGCAAGAGATTGTTTTCAATAGCTCTGCACCGCGCGCTCCCTCTCTGGCCCCTTACCTCGAATTGGAAGGCTTGAACTCCGCACTCGCTTGCGTTAAGAATACTCTCGAACAATGCAAGTTCATCTTTCGCCTGGCTCCGGGGTCTACTTCCGCGTCCCAATATGACCCTTCTGGCGTTCAGTTTCCCGCTGTTGAAGGCACGTTGTCCATATTGAAAGAAATGCCACGGCTTACCAGAGTCGAGGTCCCTATGATTATGTTCTTCGGTTGGTTCCCGAGATCCTTGGCTAGATTGGAGGAAGTCTTGCCTTGGAGTATCACTGACCTTACTTTCCGGGACGACTTTGTACCTTTCTGTTACTGGTCTCGGCCCTCGAGTCGCGAGAGGAGAATCGCTCGTATCGGAAAGTATATCAGAAATCGAAAGAGTCATGCGCCACACTTGGCGACCCTCAGAGTTCGATTGACGAGTGCGAAGGAATGCTTACAAGATGCTGTGCGAGACCTGAGCTTGTCAACAAGCGGCAAAGGGTTGGAGACGATGGTGCTCAGGGGCAAAAAGTCTGCGACGTACTGTTGGCAGTTCGAGCAGGCAGAAGTGGAGTCAAGTCGACCTGAACTGGGAGCCAGAGCAGACAGCGTATTGCACGAAGACGCACCCGAATCAGCGCAGACACACCTTGGCTAGCTCTAAAGTAGCAGATATTACATCTGAGCTTCCATCCTTCCGAGGGGTTGATCAGAATTGTGGAATAAACGCCGTTGATGGAATCGCTTAAGAAGTTGAGCCTCCCGGAGCTGACCACCTACAACTCTGCTTTTGTGCACGATGTTCAGGCCACCATCATGCAGGCGAGAATAAGTGCTTCAATCTGATCGTGGGCGATGCGCCAATCAACTTGCGCCGACCTGCGAAAGCTCACTCTAAGTTGCTTTACGAGAGAAATGAATTCGAAGATGATCGATAAGATGGGGAACTACTATTAATGAGTATATATTGGTACAGTTCATGGTACTGGAGTACTACAAACTGGTCTTGGCGCTTTAAGGATTGAATGGAGATATTTCTTGCAGTGTGAGTAGTTTGAACATTGAGTTCTAATGCATAGACTATGATATATGCCTTTTAATACAGGACAATCATGATAATGCCCTAAACGCTTTTTCTTTTGCGTGATTCTCTTCACTGGTGATGAACACGATAGAGCACTTCCATCCTAGCATCACAACAAACTTAGGCTATGCGCCTCTTCAAGCCGTTCGTCACCCATCCGCCCACTCATAACCCTTTCAGCTCACCCTCCCTTTCTTCCCTCAACGCGTTCCTCACAATAGCCCCGCACATCTTTGCGTACGGGTTTGTCCTAACACTCATCTCCCTCGCAACCTCATCCCCATATCGTGCTGCAGCCGCAAAATCCTTCGACGCTAGCTCCTCCAGCTCGCTTTTGCCCATGCCCTTTAGATCCGTGCCTGTCTCGACGGCCTTGAGGTACAAATACGCGCGGTGTGAGTACGCAGTACGGAGTATGCGGGCTTGATATGCGGAAACAGGCGCTGTGGGTGATGAGGAGGGTAGGGATAGATGGATTGCGCGGGATAGGTCTAAGAATAATGCGGAGATGTCTGATTCCGGAGCAGTGAAAATGTGTTGGTCTGCTTTGAGTGTAGCTTCTACCTTCATTCGCCGCAGCATCGCTCGATTGACGTATGCACTCGGGTAGTTCGGCCACTCTGCTACAGTCTTGTCTAGACTAGAAATCGCCGAGTTTATCAATTGTGCATCTGAGGTGCTGGATACGCCTACAACGATCTCGTTTTGCTGTCTTTCGAGGTTGGAGAGTTGGTCTGCGGATATGCTAGGATGTGGCGGTAATGACGCGTCAATAGCGGAAGCGTCCTTGGATTTTGCGACTGATGATGGAAGCGTCTCTGGATCGAATAGCGCATTGAGAATACGTTTGTCGTTTGCGCTCAGAGTTGTATCTGGAACATCGATCGCCATGGCTGGTTATTGCTGTAGAACTTGGTGTTTGCTGGTTGGAGATACGATTAGGGCTTGAAGGTATTAAGAAAACGATGATTTGAGGTACTGCGTGTAGATTCAAGAAAGTTTTAGTAGAGTATTATCTTTCATGGTTCGCATCGAAAGATATGTTCTTGCAAGTAATGTTTACTCGGCTTAACAAAATGGTGCGGCTCTTCACGGCAAACAATGGGCGCTAGTCTCTCCGCAGCTTAGTAATTACCCAAAGTAGCGAGACAGGACTATATACTGCAGCAAACGCCTCTTTCACGCAACGTGCTGAGCAGCCTCATAGGAGCATCATCACAACATTTTAGAGATTGCGGCAAGTTGCGATTGCACAGTTTCTTACCGATACATGTCTAAAGTATGATGGGAATTTGCTACAAGAACATTTGAGCCGAACGCTTCAGAACGGCGGATACAAGCGGAGCGTTCATTGGCGGACAACCGCGGACACGGGTGTGCGCATAAGGAAGGTCACTGCACGTGAGCTCGGCATAAGAGCCTCTGACCAAGGTTGATGACGCTGATTGAGACAAACGTGGTGATTGCTAGTAAGAGATGTCGGTTCTTGAAGGGAAGTGGGTTGGGTGCAGTGCAAGATAAGAATGGCTACGAATCGATGACAGGTTTCAGCAATTCACTCCTCTCCTACAGGCTTTCAATACATTTTGAACAACTTGAAAGTTCCTAAAATCGTCTATCCAATTTGAATATTCCTATCTCTCGCTTTTAGTGGATAGTCAATAAGAAAAATGGCACCAGCAGCTATTTCGCCCCCTTCCTCACGTCGCCCATCTGAGGCTTCTTCTTCAGATATCGCAGCATATCGCGGCTACCATCACGTACATTGGTATGTAGGCAACGCTAAGCAAGCTGCCTCTTTCTATGTCTCGCGCATGGGCTTCGAGCGTGTTGCGTACCGCGGCCTCGAAACTGGATCCAGAGCAACTGCTTCTCACGTCGTCCGAAATGGTAACGTGACTTTCGTCCTCACATCGCCCTTACGGTGTCTGGAGCAGAGCTCAAGGTTCAGCAAGGAGGATGAGCAACTCCTGAGAGAAATTCATGCCCATCAGGAACGACACGGTGACGCTGTTAAGGGTAAGCCTTTGGGAATTCACTGACACAGCATTCGCTAATCATTCATAGATGTCGCCTTCGAAGTTGATAATGTCGATGCCATGTACTCTGCCGCAGTCTCCGGTGGTGCCCAGTCTATATCGGCACCGCAAACTATTACCGATTCACATGGTTCGGTACGGCTCGCTACCATCCGCACATACGGCGACACAACGCATACTCTCATCCAGAACAACAACTACTCTGGTGTCTTCCTCCCTGGATATCGCGCAGAAGCCAAAGTTGTAGACCCACTCTCCCGCTTCCTTCCCCAAGTCTCACTCTCACATATCGACCACTGCGTCGGCAACCAGGACTGGGACGAAATGGAGAACATCTGCGAATACTATGAGAAGGTGCTCGGTTTCCACCGATTCTGGAGCGTCGATGACAAAGACATTTGCACAGAGTACTCAGCACTAAAGTCCATCGTCATGAGCTCGCCCAACGACGTCGTCAAGATGCCCATCAATGAGCCCGCCAAGGGCAAAAAGCAATCCCAGATTGAAGAGTACGTTGATTTCTACGGCGGCCCAGGCGTCCAGCACATCGCCCTCCGAACGGACAACATTGTGCGCGACATCTCCAATCTCAAGGCGCGCGGTGTTGAGTTCATCAAAGTACCAGAGACCTACTACGACAGCATGAAGATGCGACTTAAGAAGGCCGGTTTGACGCTCAACGAGGACTTCGAGGTGCTGAAGAGCCTAGATATTCTCATTGACTTTGATGAGGGTGGGTACCTGTTGCAATTGTTCACCAAGCACTTGATGGATCGCCCAACAGTGTTCGTTGAGATTATTCAGCGAAATAACTTCGATGGTTTTGGTGCGGGGAACTTCAAGAGTTTGTTCGAAGCTATTGAGAGGGAGCAGGAACTCAGGGGCAATTTGATTTGATCAGGAAAAGCAAGTAGCATTAGCATTCATTGGCGCTTTTGGGCAAAATTGACAGTATTCGTTCTATATTATTAATTTTGACCTATCATTTGCGGTCGTAATACATGACTTCTCAATCTATCGTCTTTAAAAGCATGCGCTGTGTGTGATCGCTACCATCACTTTTTGAAAATACTCAATAGCCTCTCATACATTACAGCGGAAGGTTCCAAATGAAATCCAAGGTTCCGTCATCAAAGCCCTGAAAGCTTTGTTGGTTATCGAGCCCAAACGGTGCCATCGCCGGATCGAAGGGTAGCGCAAGCCAATCATCATCGGGCATCAAGCCGGTCACGTTCTGTGCAAGCGAGGAAAGACTCGACTGGCCTGCATTGTGGTTGTTCAAGAAGTCCATGCCTGTTGTAGCGCTCTTGAGATCTGCGGATGTCGCTCGTGACGGTAGGCGTGGAGGGCGTGATGAGACCACGAAACTTTCGCGGAGGCGCGCAACGTGTAGGTCGAGCAGGGTAGCGTATCTTGAGGCTAAGTGCATGTCGTCCAGAGTACCTATTCATATTAAGTGCTGCTCTCAGAAAAAGGATCGCTCACTTACTGGCGCGTAGCGCTCGGATAGCCGCATCAAGAATGTCTAGCGACGACTGCAATTTCTGATTGCGCGCCCCCAGACTCAATCCTTTGATGAGATAAATCGAAGAAGTGGTGATGCGCAAGAATATCCTGACAGGTGAGTACCGAAGAGCGCCAGTCTCCGAGAGCTGGCAGACTTTCTGTAGTATCTGACAGCTTCCATCGACCACCTCTTGTATGAAATCATAGTCTCTCGGCTCAAGATTAAATGGCAAATTATCTTCTTGAGGTACATCGGGGTCGGTCTCAGCGAGTGTTCGTTCGACGACTGCCTGCATACCGAGCGAGTTCGTGTATATACGAACGTATTGATACTCTATATGAAGCATATCATGGAGTCCTACTTTCAACTCTGCATAACAGTTAGTATTGATGAGCCTCAAGGTACAATAGCAATGCCTTAGTTAGGTGCGACAGCAGTAAAAGATTAACTTACTGCAGGGATCGAGATACTTCCTCCTCCATGATGTCAACAAGGGCTGGAAGTGCTCTAGGAGGCCGATATAGCGACCAGTACGTAAGAGACTTCGTGTTGTCGCCGTAGAAGGGTAGATGGTATCTGATACAGAACGCGCAAGCTTTGTAAGTTCGACCCAAGCACTCATAAACGACTGCCACTGTTCGACAGCGCCCGTTGCTGAATCGACAGGGATTTTCTCCATGAGAGCATGATTAAGGCTCTGTGGGATCATCGAAGTACAGCCTAGCCGCCACGAAAGCTGTTCCAGTAATACGTAAAGTAGCTTCCGGACGCGGATCCGTCGTAATACAATGAAGTCTGACGAAAACTTTGGATAGGATACTCGATCCTTATCTATGCTGGCATTATCTTCGAAGAGTCCCAACTCCTGCGCTAGCGAAAGTGCAGATCCCATCAACATCCACGACATGCGGTCGGAACGTTTTGCGGGCTCAATTACATCCTCTAGCCACCGGCTAGACGTTGCATCTCCTTCCAAGAGTTTTGCACCCTCTTCTGTAGTATTATTCGCGCCGATCATCAGCTCGCAGTCCCATCCATCGGCAGCGGTAGGGAAATGAAGCGCGCGTGGGTGCCACTCGGAAAGTAAGAGAAGGGCCTCAATAGAACCAATAGTTCGGCTTTGGGCCTTTGATGGCTTAACTTGGCCGAGCATAATCTTCATAATGAAGCGTTGGCACTGTTCCCATAATCGATCATGAACAAAATAGCCTCTCGATGCACCTCCGACGCCGGGAAGGATGTTGTATCGAGACGATACCATTAGGATGGTGACACACAGGAATGGATCCAAGGCTATGAGCGAGTAATGGTTCTCATGTTGTGCATAGAAATCTCCTAAAATAGGTGATAACGGTGAGCAGTTTTTGAAGAACAGGTCGACGTAGGTAACAGCCTCGTGTGCTGAGAACCATCCCATCTGGACAAACCGGCACGACGTCCACACTTTGAGTGTATCCGGTGATGGTGTTGACATTTGCACGGGCTGTGCCCTGAAAGTGTGGAACGGCGATGACGGTACTCCATTATCGTAGCCAGATGGTCCTGATCTTGGAGTCTCATAAGCCTGTGAACCTGACTGCTCTTGGCTATCCATAGCATCTCTATGGTGAGCAGCTTCGAAGAGTAAATTTAGCGCATCGCTACCACTAGACACAACTGTCCGCATCACTGAATGAGCAAGATCTGGCTGCGAGCTTGATATGCGGCGGAGGTGACCTGCTGGTGACAGGATATCAGAGCGATGGCTACCATTGACACGTGGGGAAAATCCAGGCGATGCACCATGCCCGTTAATTGATGAAATATGGCCTGAGCCCGGCGATGCTTGAACGACTGGCGCAGGATTTGGTGGTTGAGGTTGACTTGATTCCTCTTCCTCCTCATCTCTAGTCTCCCCAGGTTTCCGCCTCTTCCCCCATGAACGCTCAGACCTGAAGACACATTCTCGCATCTCTCGCTTACATCTTTGGCAGGGCGGTTTCAGCTCGCCACCATCAGGCCCAGTAACCAGGATGCATTTCGCTTTCCGCTGGCGGCAATTGATGCATGCCTTGTATGCACGCTTAAAATCATCCGGATGAGCCCGCTTCTTGCTTGAGGCTGATGTGGCATCCTGTGGGCCTAGGCCGGCAACGGAGTCTTCAGCAGTGGACATTTCGCACGGTGGTGAGGTGATGCACCGGATGGCGCAGGAAAGATTATGTTGAAACGGGCATCGGGTACCGGCGACAATGACTGGCTCTTGAGGGAGAAAACTCTTGTTGGGCGGGTGGAGCGCCGCCGTTAGCCGACGGGTAACTAGATCCCACGCTAACCTTGCTTCTCCTTACAAACGACAGGATGAGCGGGAAATGAGTTTTATGCATCGAATTGCTCGGCTTATTTGGGTTCAATTCATGATCCCTTCGTAGATTTTATGTGACGCAGTCTTGTTGTCATTTAGGTTGTTGACCAAAAAGCGGGCAGCAGGCGCAGAACTCGCCTGCATTAGTCATCGGACAACGCCGGCTACAACGGGCCAGGTGCGGTTTCCAGCGTTGTCGTATTACATGCCCGTGTCTGGTCGCGGAACCCTCATTATATGAATGTTTCAATTCGCCGCCTCCATGGTCTCTTTGGGCCTTTTGCTTCTCTATCTGGATACTGATTGTCAGGTGGAAATCTCTAACCCGGAAAGTAAAAAGCAGGGTGTTGCGAACTCAGATACGATTCAATCGTTCCATTCATGCAGTTCGAAGTGCATTTCCATTTTCAGTCCATGCTACACCAGCGTCGTATAAACCATCGGCTCTTTTGTATGCGGTGTGAAGCAGCGAAACCATGGTAGGCACTGAATGCTTACAATCAAGTAGAATGAGTCCAAGTCATCAATATTGAATGCGTGTATCAGGAGCAGGGACGAGAGTTCATCCTATAATCATCCTATAATCATCCTAATTCAACCCTAAACTGAAAGCTGAGATCAAATCGCTGACGTAGCAAAAGAACACCCATAGAAGGTCAAAAGACAAGGGTGAGATGTTGTTTTAATCAATGCAATGATTACACAGCTGTTCAAAACCACATCCTAAGTGACTCAGCTCATCCACCTAAATAATCAGTTGGCTACATGTCACGCCTTTGAATCCCAGTCTATGTGCGAATTCGCTGAAGGACCGCAGATCGCCGCGTCGCAACCTGCGACGCCATGTGCCGGAAGCGGGCCGTAACGCGTTTTGAAGCTAGCGAAGCGTGCCCCCGGTTTCAAAATCAATAGCCGTTGAAACATGAACAATACTTGTCGATTTCAGCCAAGATGATGAAGAAAGCCCAAGTTTAGAGTATTCCTAGTGTAGACGCTTGTCCCACCTTAGAGACGCCTCCCGTGACGGCTTGACTCAGCCAAGCTGCTGATGCGTCGTCGCCGAGTATCATGCTTCACCAATTTATTCCCGGCAACAACACTTCCCGTGACAAGAGATAGCTCGGCCGTGACGAATCCGGTTGCAAGTTCGTGTGGGTATTCCAATTCACTTGGTCAATATCCATGGCTTACTGCGCGATCCTTCGATGCTTACGTATAAAGAGGCGGCAGAGTTGCCCATATCGAAGACATCGATACCAGCGCCAAATGCTTCCTTTTCTACCCTGCAGCGAAGCTCTCGTTGATTTACGACTTTGCTAAAGGAACCTCTGATTCAACATCTTGATCGCTACAAGGCGAACCTCTGCCTCGACAGCTTTTCTGGCTCAAGGCGAACCTCTGGTTCGAAGCTTTGATTGCTATGAGGCAAGTTCTTTCTCCAGATTCAGCACCGGCTTGATTCTGCGTGAAAGAGTGTTGGACTTACCATAATCGATTTGCGGCTGTTTGGTCATAATACTCGACTGAGCATATCGTGGGACATGGAAAAGGTCATCTGCCTGGAGGTAGATCCCCATGCACTTCACACCCGAAGGAACAACTGGGAATTTCCGAATGCGGAGATGTAATGTTTATCAATCATCATTTCGTGATGTATTCGTCTCAGCATACTTCTGCTCGGACTACTTCGCTTCAGATCCACCCATCGGTAGTAGTACATAGATGTTGATAGGCAACGGATTACATGTTATTATCCACTAACGATAACCACAAAAAGAATGAATGGTTGCCCCTCTTTAATATGTTCTTTATGTGTATTCAAGTGAAAATGCGCCGCAAATAACCCCATGTGTTTCCATAATCTTACAACGATTCGTGACATAACCACATCAGTCCCCAGTACGGGACGTCGTCTCTAGAGGAGAGGAAACAAAGGGAAATAAAAAGATGTCCCAGAATACTTGATACCACTGCGTGGAGTGGAGTTCAAGCATTCTGAGACTCAACATCAGACGACGATCCCAGAGTGGGCGAGTGGTCTGTGACCAATGCACATGGCCGGTGCGTTGACCATGACAAATTTCAGTGGCCAAGAGGTGAATGGGTCAAACCCATGAAGTCCTTATGCGAAAGCTCCGACTATGGCCATTCCGGCTGCTCCCATGAGCACATAGATGAACGCCATGGTTTTGTCCCTGCCGGTCAATGTATGCTGAGCCTCCTCGGAAAGGAAGTCTTCGGCTAGCAGGTCGACAAGTGCAGCGTAGATCAGAAGACCAGAGGAAATAGCGTTGAAAACTCCAACAATGATTAGACCAAAGGCACTATTTGGGTCATATGATCCCTGAGTGGCGAGTCCGATAGCCTGTCCGATGGGAGCAGTAGTTCCAAAGGCAACGACCAGGGCCCATGGCTTCCAGCTCCTTGACGGATAAGGCACCTCTGCGATACGGGATCCGAGACCGAGACCTTCGAACATCTGGTGGAAGACGATGGCGATGAGGAGAATAATGAATCCATCAGCAGTGATAGAAATGGTCATGCCAACAAAGACAGAGTGGAAGAGGATACCGCCCTCGATGAGCGTGATCTGCATGGATTGCTTCTTGAGGACCATAGGATCAACTGCCTGTTCGACATCATCGTCGAAGTACGAATTCTGCGTGCTTTCTTGGTTGGTCTGCTGTGGGTAGCTGGGCAGAGCGGGCATGGCACGGTTCAGCATGACGAGCATTTCGTCACGCTGGCGGACGTACTGCTCGTAAAAGACGATAAACCAAGGCGGCATCTCAGACTTGGCTTCAAGCTCCTCCTTGACGCCCTTAGGGAAGGGGAAGTTGTCGATTGGGTACGTATCTTCAACCCATCCTCGCTTCTCATCGCGCATAGCCAACATGGTCTTCTGTGAATCATAGCTCTCTGTACGTCGAATGGGATTGTTGAATGCAGCCTGGATACCTGGTGCTGCTTGTGCTCCACCGGCAAATTCTTGACCAGTTGCGCTTCCATGGCTGTGTCCTCCTGTTTTTGCGTTGAGCCACATTTCAATGACGAAGAGAATGAAAAGCGAGCCCATCATAATGACACCAGGCATAGCAGGATATTTGTCGGTGAACAGCTCTGGAAGGCATGGATCGTTTAATGAGGCAAAAGCGGTAGGTAGAAGCTGTTCATGTTAGTCATGGTCTGGACGTACAGGTACCTTGGTGCTGCGCGACGCTAGAGCTTGATGCGCGTCGCAAAGTCGTAGCAACAGGCTGTTTGTACTTACATGGACAAAGGCGGTAGCGATCAAAACACCAGTACCGAAGTGTTTGCAGAAGAAGAAGATCTTGGGATTGATCTTCATCCATTTTACTTTCTTCGCCACGACAGGAAATCCACAACCTCCGATAGACGCAAAGAAGACAATGACTGTTTATAGAGTTAGTACATGGGGGGTAACATTGGAAGAGAAGACTTACAGACGGCCGCCACGTGCAGCGGGAAGTCGTACTCAGCGCTATCCTCCTCACTCTTACAAATGGGCTTCATGTCGGCCATTTTGAGATATAAAATAAGGGTGTAAAAGTTCTGCCCAGGGAAAGAGTATTACTTGTCCAGCTCTATCCCAAACTTGCCAGCAGCTTCGTCGCCGGCGACGATGGACGAATAAACAGAAGCGAAAAGAAAAGAAAAATAAACCCCCAAAGAAAGACTCTCCCAGAGAGTAGCGAATTTAACGAACCAAAGGTTGAAAATATCGAACACCAGGCTCGGCACCCGCAGGCTATGTACTTTGCTTCAAGGTGAGGACAGCATGAGAGACGCTAACCCCATCATGACTGATCAGCATGTTCCTAGGTGGAGGAGACGATAGTGGAGCTTCTTACATGGCCTGTGCCTCAAATTCCGCCCTTCGGATAGGTGCTTCACACACAAGAACGCGGAGGTTCAGACGGTGCCAGGAGCTTGTTCCAGGAACGCGCTGACCATAGAAGAAGCACTGCCATGAGGCTGCAAGGCTACATGTGGAATCGCGGCTTGCCTAGGCTTCCAAGCCATCTGCCAGGTGGCTGTCACGCGGTTAGGAGCTCGGCATGTCGGGGGAGATCTGCCAAGGGGCCGGCTGTGATGCGGCTCAAGTCTCGTTTCCCCAGGGTGGGACGGCTTACGCAGTGTGGAGGAGCGAAGCATTGGGTTGATGCGTGGGAAGAAGGTTCTGTTGCAGTTGCTGTTCGAAGACCTTGGAACACAAATGGGGCTAGCCAATGAGACGTTTCGCGATTGCGTTGACCATGAATGGCCAAGGCCGGCTCGAAACCAGGCCGATTGAGGATAGCTTGGCTGTGTCCCATAGAGGAAGTTTTGAAACCTGGGTTGGCCCAGAGAGGGACCGTGAGCGATGTGCAGCACCCGTTTTTGGACCCACAAGCAACTGGCCAAATCCTCCGCGCTGAACACACTTGCATCGCGCTAGCGGATTCGTGCTCGCGACGCTTCTTGCTGGCGTCAACGAAAGAAGAGGAAAGAATAGCCAGGAGTTGCAAACCCACCTGCGCCGAGACGTCACAATCTCTTGCCCTTGTGTGACCAACCCACAATTCTTGCTTCCGTCGTTCAGACATCTCTTGATCTTGGAACAAGCTTTTGTGAATCCTCTTTGTATCCACAGTAGATGGCATAATTAGTTCCTGGGAATCCGCAAGAAAGGGTGGCTTGTGTACTATGTGCCTCCGCGCCTGCAGATCGCCAAGGCATCCACAGTATCAAGACCCAGGCTAAGCATGTCGACTCCTACCGCTTTGAGTAGCACGCCTCGGTTGGGAGCCATTAGCGATGCCTAGTAAATGCTTAGCGAGTTTCAACCTCCGTCACATCCCTTCGCCATCAACGCAACAGCACGCATTTTTCACACTCTCGCGCGCCTGGTTAACGATCTAGCCACCGCAATTATGACTTCAGGGTTCGAGAACGGCTCCTGCGAGGGTAGAGCAACGCCGCGGTGGCGTTGCTGGTGGTGCTTTATTACATGACTTTCCCGGGTCTGAGGCAGATTCTCCCCATCGCATACCCATCTTCCAAGATCCTGAGATCCCCGCAACCTCATACTCGAGTTCCCAGACGACAGTCGGACGATATGTCTTCCGACCCTCATAGTAAGTTCCAAGTTCCCAAGTCTACGGTTGTTACTTCTGACGCTTTGTGCAGCCTCGCCCAACAGCCAACCCCAGGGCCAAGCTGTGGAGCAAACATCTGTTCCAGTCAATGTTGATCCTACATCGCCCAAGAGCTTGTCAAACCAATCCACTGCTACTGCCGAGAAAAGAACAGACACCATTCAGCAGCTGTCATCGGCGGACAACGCATATACTCAAGATGCCAAGGGTGATGTTACTCTCACTGTTGATGGCACGGACCCTCTTGGGTTCGCCCGTTATCGTCGGGACGCCATGGATCAGAAACAGATGAAAGCAGACCATCCGCTGGCCAAACCCAAGCACATGAAGGTATGTCACCGTTTACTTGCATGTGTACATGAAACTAATTCTTAGAATAGAAATTCTACACGAGGCAGAATGCTTTGATCGACCAGTTCCTCCAAAGTGGTGATGAGGAGCGCTTAGCCGCTCTCGATCAAATCGAAAATGGACCAAAAGTGAGATTTGCCGTGAATGCTTCGTTTCTCGTGAACTTCTGTCTGTTTGTCATCCAAATGTACGCCGCTATATCTACAGGCTCGTTGTCGCTGTTCGCCACGGCCGCTGATGCCTTCATGGACCTTGTCTCGTCATGCGTAATGCTTGTCACGTCTCGGTTGGCGGCGCGGCCAAGCGTTTACAAGTATCCTGTTGGCAGGACCCGCATTGAAACAATTGGCATTATAATGTTCTGCTGCTTGATGACAACGGTTGCCATTCAATTGATCATCGAGTCTGGCAGAGCACTAGGGGGTGGAGAGAGAGACTCGGAAGAACTCCACATCATTCCCATAGCGTTTGTGGCTGTAGCAAGTAAGTCCTCTAGTCCCAATCACCCTTTGGCGCTGGCCTTTTCTGACGGCTTTAGTCTTCTGCAAGGGAACCCTCTGCATCTACTGCTTCATCTACCGCCGCTATCCGGCCGTACATGTCTTCTTTATCGACCACCGAAACGACATCGTAGTCAATGCCTTCGGTCTAACCATGTCCATCGTTGGTAGTCGAGTCGTTTGGTATGTTGACCCGATTGGTGCTATCTTGATTGGTCTCTTGATCCTTGTTTCATGGGCCGCCAACGCATTCGACCATGTTTGGCTGCTAGTGGGCAAGTCGGCGCCTAAGGATTTCATCTCAAAGTTGATCTATCTTGTCGTGACACATGACACACGGATTAAGAAGGTTGATACGGTAAGTGTTTTAAAATGACGTGGCGTGGTTGGCAGGTATTAACTTAGACATAGTGTCGGGCCTACCATGCTGGGCAAAACTACTATGTTGAAGTGGACATCGTAATGGATGAGGACTTGCCTCTGAAAATCACTCATGATGTTAGCCAAACATTACAACGTAAGCTCGAAGGTTAGTACTCTCAGATACCGCACACCGCATCCTGGATCATACTGACTTTGAACAGGGCTCGCTGATGTCGAACGAGCCTATGTACATGTCGACTATGAAGATGAGCATGACATCAATGAAGAGCATAAACCTTTATATGAAGTCACCCAAAGCCGAAGCATCAAAGAGCGCGTGAAAGCGTTACGCTTCCTGTTCAAGAAGGAAGAGAAGGGATCTTAAATTGTATGACCGGCTAAGATACAATCTGTGGCAGTTCAGAAGTAATGTCTCTTCATCCCCACGAAATGATTATACAGTTTGTGGCAACTCGTACATAAACGCCGCAGGCCGCGATACACAGCAAAAGTTTGACTTATTATGCATTAGATTTATACCCGCTAAAGTAAATATACGAAGTTTTTGGTTCACTTGCCGCCGTCGGTCTTGCTGATTGAAAGTACGAATAAGTGAGACAGCACTCAGAGTACAAACCTGCCTGCTATACACGGACGATAGTGTGAGATGATAACAGTCATATTTGCAAGCTGCAAGAAGTATCGAAACTATCAAGCCCATACTTCACGCTTCAGCTATGCTGCAGCGTCATTAGTCTTGCCACAGCTGAATTTACAGCGCGCCATTTAGCCGAACTACTCAATGCCGCTTCTTTGTCTCCGATGTTCCTTCAGGTGTCATCTTCGGAGCATGGATGGAGGGCTATAGAAACTCCAAAGTCGCCGACTCCCATCCCGCCTCCTTCTGTGCCTCATCTGAGATATCGTTCTCGGTTTCAGACCCTCTTATTGGCGCCACTCTCCTAATCCTCCACCTTCTAGGTTTCTGCAGTCTGGTTTCGGCGTCCAAATTTTCACTACCTAGATTCCTCCGATACGTCTCGCGCTGCACAGACTTTACATATGGGGTTGTATGCCGAGTCTCGTCAAGCTGCGATGGTGCTGTAGTATCTTCGCATGTGACTTTCTCGTCAGCCAGTAGGTCACGTAGATTCTGCGTGGCTGCACCAATTCCAGGTGGTAGCTTTTCAATGAATTCTGCCTCGGATTCACGCTCGAACTGGGCTTCCTTTGAGACTTTTGAAAGCCCCACACTCATCACACATTCGGTAGAGGCGCTGATTGTTGTCCCTTTGCCACCAATCGATCCTCCATCTTCATCTCTGTTGTTCAGTGGATTCCAGATCACTGTCTCCACTGATCGAATGCTCTCGTCTGATCTCACCCTTCTCAGCCGTCTTCGTGTCGCAGCGCCGTCTCTACCCTGCATCTCCTTCCTCTCTTTGGCACTGCTTTTTCTCGCTCTTATCGGTTCCACATCCCCATTGACCCTCGCAGTCCTCTCTTCCCCACCCTTTCCACTTCCTGCTTTCAATCTTCTCGTACTAGCTATCGCGATATTCTTCTCATCCGCCGCCTCCGAAACCGTATCCTGCACTGTTACCAACTCGGGGAAGTGATCTTCGAGCGACTTGAAAAATCTGCACCGCTCCTGGGATTTCAAATACCAGTCCCGCACGGCAGAGAATTCGTGGTGCGTGTATTTGGACTTGAGGTGTGAGCGAATAAAGTTCAGGCCCATTGCGCGTACCATATCTGAGGTGTGAGGAAAGGTCTCCCATAGTGCTTCCATTTCGGGCAATGAGACAGCAGAATCGAGCATGAGGCGGGTCTGTATATGCAAATCAAGACTTTGAATGCCAGTGAGGGGGAGCTCTAACGCGAGCCAGGTCTTGTGGATGGAGATGGATGTTAGGAGTGGGGGATAGATATGAAACCGATCCTTGGAGTAGACGCAACCGGAGGCTAGGAGCATTCGGTTTATGATCCATTTTAGACCCTCTGCTTCGATATCGTCAGAGAGAATGTCTATGCCAACATGCGGTGTGCGAAGTGCGAACTGGGCGATCGGCCATGGAAGATGCTTGATTTTGGGAGGGGGTAGCACCCATTGTTGAAGTATCGGAGTGAAGTGTAGGACTACACCAAGAGGGATTTGTGATGGTAGGCCAGACACGATTTCTTTACCTCGAATACCTATTGTGACATATGGTGGTGACCGGATAGCATCTGGCAGAGGGCGTATCGGGAACTCAAGAAGGTAAGACATCGTAGTGGCTGTGGTGTTAGTGAACTTGTATTGCGCAATATATGCAGGTGATTCAAAGGGCAAGGTTGGGTTTGGACAGGCGCCAATGGGTCTGTAGTGAAAGGCCGCCAGACCCTCGTTCCCGCTCACAGTGAAACAGCGCTCGAGGACTTGGTCATGTCGAGCGGCAGACTACGATACTGCGGGCCGTTTCTTAATAATTGGGACTTCCACAGCGTGGATTGTGTGCCAATAGAACATATCATTGCCTCAGCAACTCGAAGTGTGCGGAAACTGTATTCGTGGGCGTCACGAGGACCTGTTCTCAAGAGTAACTGTATCACGGTATCACCAGTCATATGTACTCAACAGCTTCTCACTGGAGTATTGAAAATGGCACAGTTTATTCAGTCAGAAGTGCCTAGATTCTCAGATGCCTAGCCATCGAACAGATCGCGCTGTCTCGTCTTTAAGCGTTACTTTAGATAGAACTTCTCTATGAAGAATTGGTGTGGCATTGATATAATATTTTAGTGAGCGCTATCGTCGAAAATACCTTTACTTTGATCAAATCGTACATTGTATTAGACTTCTACGGGATCTGCAAGCAAGTTGCCTTCACCTTGCCATCACTATCATATCAGTCTATTTTCCACCTAAAGCCCCCGCTGCCAGCTGCTTTTTCTGTATAATTCGGATACTATCAGGGCAAGAATATTGATGGAAGAACTGAAATTACAGTATAGCTCACAAATTCAAGCATTAATACGCGGCATTTGGAAGTTATCCGTAAGCAGCAGCTTCTCTTGAGGCTGCGCCTCTCTTCTGAACTTGGCTTTAATAGAAGCGGAAAATTTCGAGCAAGTGATTTGATCTGATCTTGGTATTCGCATTCATGGCACTCGGCTTGGGAGTTGGCCAGGACGCGGTCGTTGAGGAGGCAGTGTCGCTTGTTGATACTACAGAAGGAGATAGTCGGTGTTAAATCCGCATATCCTCAATCAATTCTTGTTTGCTCAGCCTCGCTCAACGGTGCGCCCTCAGCGTCAAGAACGGAGCGTCAGCTGGTTGTGGAAATCAAGTAAAGGGCGGTGCAAGAAGGCTTATCGCCGAGTTGAGCTGGTTCTTTGTTTGGTAGTGCGCGGAGGCTGCTCCTTCCGGAGCGCGTGGATCCCGTGCCTTCGCGTGTTCGCGTTAGGCGACCAGTAAATACAAAAAGCGGGGCTTCTGCATTCAGTGAGTGTACACCTAAAGTACAGATTCTCTTCACAGACGTCGCATCATCTGGGCGAGCTTCTTCAATCAAGTTTTTCTCATCAACACGTAGATACAAACCCATTTCACCAACGAGCTATCTATCACCATGCCGGGCATATCATCCCACCCAGCACTAGGGTACATTTCAAGCTTCTTTGGTAGCATATTTCTCGGCTTCGGAGTGACCTATATACTCTATCCACGCACAGGCTATGAACTCTTCGGCTTCTCTTCCACACCGAGTAATCCCGTCGACTGGGCCATCATGGAGCGGGTCATGATTCTTTATGGGGCGAAGGATCTCTTTCTTGCAGCAGCAATCTTCGCGTCAACGTGGTTTGGGACAAGGAAGAGCGCAGGCTTGGTTCTTGTAGCGGCGAGTGCGTGTGCAGGCGTTGATGGGTATGTTGTTGGTCAAGAGGCGGGAACGAACCATATGAACCACTGGGGTTATGGGGGTGTCATGGGGTTGGTGGGGTTGGTGATGACGGGGATGTTGGGGTAGATCATGGCATGAAAGAAGTGATGAGGATGTGCTTGGGTATGGAGTAGACGTAGGAGAGCAACAAGGAAAGATCAAGTCAGCTTGGTCTTCAGCTCGGTTTTGTCCCCGTCCAACGGTGTCAAACTCTCGTAGGAATTCCAATTTCGAACAGCCATGTGCTGGTCTCTTGACACAGTAAACGTATCCATGTTATACATCCCGATCTGATGTAAGAAGTGGTCGAATATGATCTGTTTCGAGGAAGTTGACTAACCTAGGTGGGACCGCGGGATGGTTTCTTCGCCGCGTACTTGGTGCCCCGCGCGGCTGCAGAATGACTCTCTCGCCTACTCTATTTATATTGGCGCTCAAGTAGGATCCAGATCCAGACCCACATAATACGGGCATCGTGAACTGAGCCGTGTGGATAATTACACCAAATTTCAAAATCGCCATCCAAGTCAATTTGGCCCTATGGCGCAACGGTAGCGCGTCAGATTCCAGTGCACTCTGGAGATACCTGAAGGCTTTGTGGTAAGCACACCAAAGTAGGAGTGGCATGTATGTTCGATACTAAGTTTGCCTTCAGTTCAAATCACAATGGGGTCATCACCGTTCTTTTTTGCCCGCTTTTGTTACTTTATCTTGCGGTGTGAGGGTGCTGATTTCTCACTGCAGTACTGTGATTATTGTTTTTGATTTTTGAGTACACGACGTCTTTGCTGTAGAACTTGTTGGCTGTAGAAAGATGGTTGAAATTTTTCGTGTGAAATCAGCAACGCTGGCAGCGAGTGTTGCACGTGCAGTCGCGTAAATCAGCGCGAGTCCCCCACGCGTCATTCTCGACTTGCATCCCGCATTACCTCAACCTGATCACCGTCTTGCAATGGCTGATGTGTGGAAGGGGGATATTTTGCTCCCCGATGGCAATTTGATCAAAGGTAGTTATATTGAGGAGTGCACGAGATATGCTTTGCTAACACACATTCAGATGTGGGTCTCGCGTCGCACACAGTCGCGTCGACTCTGGCCCTTCCCTCAACCCGCCTCCGGTTCCTTTCCGCCGTCGATACCGCCAAGATCCCCCTCTACCTTGCCATAGGACCCAGTCTAGATGTATGGACCACAAGTGATGCTACCGAGGCATGGTTTGAGTCCATCTTACTCAGCAAACCTTTTGCATTGCCAGGAGCATCAGGCATTGCCGCTGCCAACGGATGGTGGAATCTTGCCCGCTCGCAGTCACCTATTGGGATTTTGGTTGAGGTCCATAATGAAGGAGGGGAAGGAAAAGGAGAAGGAGCACAGAAGCCGGGGGTAACAGAAATACTCTTTTATGGCACCGTTGCGTCGCCCGCACCCGCCTGTCTACCTACACCACCATCGTCTTCGCCGCATCTCCACAATGTACCACTTGAGCACCTTCCTGAGCTTCAAGTTCACGCTCTACCATTGTCATCCCACCTCCTACGTCATCAGAACGCAGAGCTGCTCGTTGACGGTGCGGCTCATTTTCTTCCGCCGCTGTACAACTCACATCCTATGCCAACATCACCCAAACGAACGCGGGATATATTCGAAGAGGCCACCATTGCGAATAAAAAGGCGAGAGGGAGGGGTGGGACCGGTGTTGCGGCTGCAGCTGCCCGAGCGAACGACTCGCAACAACCATATGTACATCGGAAGTCGCTTTCTATTGACACCAAGACTTTGCCTTTCCCAGACTCGAGACCGCCATCTGCCAATAGTGCCCTGTCTCGGCCCAACTCGCGCCAGCTATCTCGCTCACCCAGTATTTCCTCTGACATACGACCTTTGAGCCGGAAGGGCGCGCCAGAGGCACACATCAAACGTTCAACCCTGTCTCAGGTGGCTACAGTCTCCTTTCAACCAGAGGAGCCGACAACGGAGACGAGAAACAAGGAGGCGCTTTCGCGAGTAGTTATGGCGGCTATGCGCATGCATGGCCTACAACAGCGGAAGAAGAATCGATCCCGCCGTGCATCTGTTGCTCCTGGCATCGAGGAAAGCCAGCAACTGAGTGAAGAAGCCGCCGCCGAGGAGGCTGCAAAAGATGATGAGTACAAGCTGATTTACCACCAAACATACAAGGGCGCCGCGTTAGCATTGGTGGGTTGACATTGTCCTCGTTCGACGAAATACAGCTAACACACTACGCAGAGGAAGCACATGTCTGAAAATCCGTTGCATACCCAGTCTGATCGCTTACGGGATGTTGTAGAGAAGTTGCTCGCTATCTTCTTAACTGACCCACTTGCGGAGCCGCTGCCCTCAGGCGAGCCTGTCAATCCCGTAGCTACGCCTGGAGGGAAACATAGACTTGGTGCTCCAGGGTCCACGCACAGTCATGCTAGCCCATTCGATTTACCAAGTATAGCTCGACCGCGACCGGGCATCAACAGATCTGTAACTGATACACGAGTCTATACTGGATCACCCGTAAGCAAGAGGAAGGTTCAAGCAACTTGAGCGCAGTCTGCGATTACATCAGATTCTACAGCAAGGGCTTTGCTCTATTTTTGCAAGTCTGCGCTAAATGTTATGCGGTCAATGCCGGGGCGCCCTTTCCGCAACATCACGCCAGCATTACTATAACTCGTATAGCGTCACCGCTATAGACTACAATATTGAATGGGACTAATGCTCGCAGCTCCAAACTCATGTTTCAGTATTGGAGAACAGTAGCCTAATAGCAACAGCAGTGGAGTTGCGTTGCATTCCTGGCATGGCATGCTGACCGTCGTCCACTAACCAGATTATGCGATACGAGGATCGCCAGCCTTGCACCCCACAAATGGTAGTTGCTAAACTTAACGGTTGTGGCGCCGTCGTACCCGTGCTGCAGCAATGATCTACGTTTCCTTGCATCATAGCATCGTGAGTCTTGGACAGTATTGCAGCTCACTGGACGCAACAATGATTAGAGTGACAAAGTTACGTACTTCGAGGCGGAGCAACACGTGCTCCCTCGTGTTACTTATTAGTACGAGTACGGAAGCTTTGACGATGTTTACAGACAATGAACCGTGGTGACGACGAATTAGTGGTAGGAATGTATGTGTATAAAGAGATGAAGTTCGCGCAGCAAGGAGAATGAACCATCACCCTTCACGATCCATCAAGCAAACAATCTCAAGCCTCTTTTTAGAGTATAATACACACTGTTCTATACAACATGCTCTCCAAAATCTCCGCCCTTGCTCTCCTCGCCGCCACTGCGTCCACCGCCCCGGCTGACTCTGGCACAGCAGCCGCTCCATGGACTTGGAAAGTCCAAGGCTTTACCAGTGTCTGCACAGCAGCAACATGCCGCTACTCCTTCAAGGTGTCCGGCCCTGTGGGTCCCTCTGGTGAGCCCCCCTTTGACGCCAGCGGCTGCGTTGGCACCAGCGTCCAGGGCGGATACAAGTCCTGCTCCATTGTAGGCATGGACCTCGTTGGCGACGTGCAGACTCAGGAATTCAACCACGGAATCGATATCGGAGCCAGCGTTAGTGTACAGTATTCGTTTAAGCAGTAAGTGCAGTCCGCAGGAACGCAAGTGGTGTGATATACGCGGATGAATAAGAGAAAGCTGACCCTTGTATAGAAATGGTCTCAAATACACGTACACGGGTAATAACTCGGTTGCTCACACGGGCAATGGGCCCGCCGTTGACTTTACGATTATTCCCACAGAGGTCCATGCTGTGCCTACTGAGAAATAGAAAGGGGGTTGACAACAATGCTGGAATAAGCATAATCTCCAATCAATTACTTATCTAGTGCAATATACACATTATTCCTTTCCTCTCCCAAGATCCATGCACACTGTGACACTCTCACTGCTTTGCTGCTTACCTTCCCCTGCTTTTGCGTTTCCATACTCGGTTTAGAAATGTGGAGGCCTCTGAGGAGAACAGAGATGTGGGACAATGAGTTTCAGAATGCAGAATGCAGAATGCAATGTAGGGATTGCTATAAGGAACATAGAGGTTGGGACTGAACGAGAAAGGAAATACAATTGATAATGGTGTGTAGAAAGATGCGCCAAAGACTGGTTTCCTCCAGATACTTTCATCATGCAGCGCACGTTGAAGCTGCGTGTGTAATTTATATTCATATTCAGTGCTATGTACACTTACATGGCTCTATCATATACTCTCGACCTGCCTATTGCGCTCCGTGGGAGACTGGCACTGACTGCACTCCTCACTACACTTTCCTCTCCTTCAACCGTGTCATAGCTGCGCATGACACGCTCTGCATATATGGTCTCTACAACTCATCCCTAACCCTCTCGCCACTAAGGTCGGGCATCGCCATGATCTTCACCACCATGCTTGTCCAGCCGGTAAAATGCTGGGTCCGCTGGCCCTTGCCAGTCTCCGGGTTGTACTGTTCCCACGCGAAGCCTGTTTCCTTCCAGCTCTCGTACACTGTGTTGACGAGATTCTTGCGGAGATCAGTGTACAATTTGGTTGCGCGCTTTTGGTGTGGTCCTTTTTGCTGGGCAATGTTCTATTGCCCATGTTAGCGTCGAATTTCTCGGGAGGATGGGAGTTATTTGGGGTATGTCACAACTTACAAGCAACTGGCTCACGGCCAGGTAGTTCATGTTCATCCAGATAGGCCCACGCCAGTAGTCCTCGGCTGTGTGATAGAATTCATCACTCTTGCTAAGACTCCTCAATCCGTACTCGCTCCACAGCTCCTCCTCATCGCCGATCAAATCCAGTATCGCACCTAGTCTCTTACTATCCTTATCCAATAGGCCTGTCAAGAACGGGAATAGCGAGATATATCCCTTGTGGCAAACAAGGGCGTGCTCCTCGTAGTCATCAATGGTGGCATCGCAGTACGTCTTTGATTTGTCGGACCAGTGTAGATCATCAATATTGCGAGTGATCGCTTCGTCATATTTGGCGAATTCTAGGGCATCGTCGTCTTCGCCAAGGTAGACAGCAATACGCTTGATGGCGCGTGTCATCATGCCCATCCAGCTGATCAAGTCGACGTGCAGCTCGCCGGGGTGAGGAGGCTGAGCGCGAGGATAATCGTCGAGACCAGAGGTGAGGATGTGCTGGGGGGTACGACCTCGCCACCTGTAACCTTCCTTTGTGGAGAAGGCCTCGCGGTCGTAGCTCTTGATATCACCGGCTTGCGTCTTGCGGAACCAGAAGTAGTGGCGCTTGAGCAGGGGATAGAGGGTGCGGAGATACTGTAAAGCAGCTTCACGGTTCGCTAGCTGCATGTAGTACGACTTTTCGTGAAGTACCTTCTCGTTACTTGTGTCGGTCTTCAATGCGTCAAGCTTGTCGAGGAAAGAAGTAATGACCATGAACAAAGTCGGCGGGTTAGCGTAGTGAGGATATTGGACCTGGAACTCCTCGGGTACTTTGCTGCGAGCTTCGGCACCGAGAATCTGTTCGCGACCAATCCAGCCATCCTCATCCATAAGATTAAACCAGCTCTTGATGATTTCCAGGGTGAGATCAGCGTCCCAGTCAATGACGGGTAGTAGGTGAAAACCTTCGTCCCAAAGGAATCCACGAGGAAAGAACGGCCGCGAGGGAATGCTCGTATACAGCTCTGACGGACCCTCAAACGTTGCTTCGTTCCTGCCTCGAGCCTCGGCAGCTTCCTCCCAGAAGCCCTCGCTGTCTTCCTCGTAAGCTGCATCGTAGGATCGATCGACGCGCGAGTCGCCGTAAAAGTAGCCAATGCCACCAATAAGGTTTGAGAATAGCGATTTCGAGAACTCTTCGTAGCGCTCCTTGAGGAAAGGAGCTTTGGGCTTGAAGATCTCCGCGAAGCGAGTAGAGAAGCCGGACGTGACAGACTCAATCTGTTCCGTCAGATCCTCTGAATTAATCTTCGTTGGCGCAGAGCCAGACGAGAAGATGACGTCGAACTCAAATGGCCCTTCGAAGACCTTCTGGACTATATGGAGGTTGCCTCGACTAGGGTTGTGTTGAATGGTGTAGACCTGTGCAGGAGGCGGCGGGTTATCCTCGCCGTACTTCGGAATCAGGATATCAATCTGACCCTTCATGTGTGCGAAGAGCACTGCTTTGATCTGCCAGAGCGCCTCGTCGGGCACCTGCCCGCTGTGCACCAATGTCCGGTCTAGTGGCTTCTCATCGTAGCTCGGATGGCCCGTCACAGGATGATCGCCTTTGCCCTCAGTGACTCTGACTTCGAAGTCGCCAAGCTCAGACGTCTGGCCCTTGAGCACGACATCGCCCTCAATGCCGGTTTCTTCCTGGTCCGCGTTCGCAACTTCCAAACTGCCCAGTCCCTCGAGCGTGTTGTACCAGAGAATTGTTGTACGCAGATTTGGGGAGGCATCCTCCCGCAGAGTTCCCTTGATTCTGGCGCCCCAACTACCTCCATGCTCTCCACCCGGGAATTTTATGAACTCGGTCGTGATGTCAATGTGGTTTGCGGGGTCGTGGATCGTCTGGCGGCCGCCGCTTCGCACATCGTACTCATCCCAGCCGTAGCCGTCGAGCTCGTGTTGTTCGCAGGTGTGTCGGAAGGCTGTGCAGGTCAGCAATTGGTCCTTCGTTGAATATGCAAGCGTAGAGAGGTTTCCTGCCATCTGGCTGCCCTCTTGCCCATGCGATTCCGAAATACTCACTATTTTGTACGCTCGAATAATCCTCAACCCTCGTCCACATCAAACCGCCCATCAAGCTCTTTGGTATGCGCGGCCTGACGCCAAAGTACAGATTTGGCCTGTAAGGGCCCCATAGCAAGCTGTCATTCGTAGCCTTTTCGATCCCGGCGACCTGCGCACTTGTCAAAGGCAATTGGCTCAGGGTAAGAAGACATGCTAGCCCCCTCCAGACAGAGACATGCGTAGAGTCCCGCATCATGGTGGTATAGTGACAGCGTAAAGCTTGAGCCTCGAATGTCGCGGGGTTTGGGACACATTTCGAGAGCAGAGAGCGCCGCGGCCTGACTGGGTTCTGATTGGGTGATTTCCACCCAACTCCGAAGTGCTCTTCCGCTTTCAGTGCAATAAAGTCGGATGGGAGTTAGCACGTTACTCTAGCAAGATTGCCACCATTTGCATGCAAGATGTAATATTGGGTTCTGTAAACACATCACACGTGGAATCGCTCATGAGGCTCTCAGTACGAAGCAGAAATATTATTGCCAACTTCGAGTCAACTTTCTATAAAATTATCCCGGGGCCTGGTAGAGAACCTGATTCTCAGGTCGCCCGTGACCATCTGTCGCATTGATAATAATCTTGCATTCCTCCTCTCTGTTCCTGTCAGACCGGCGAAAAGGTAAAGCGATATGATAGACCGATGAAAGAAGGGCGCCATACCATACTCCATTACTCTCGAATGTGGATATCCCGATGAGTGCCTGGCGCACACTATAGCCACAACTTGCGTGAAGCACGCAGTCCAGCCTAGCTAATATGCCCAACGATTGCCAGTCTACCGTGGGCAGCTCCAGGCATTCGGCCAAATTTCAAAGCAATGCCTAAAGCAAGACGTTGAAAGAGATTGTCGTAAAGTTTCAACTTTTTCGTGGACCAACTCAACCCCTCGAAGGCGACAACGGCCTGTTGAAACCGCCCGATCTGTTCATATACTGTCTGGCCTCCATCTGCTTATCCTTCCGGACGCCAAAGTTCTTGTCATTCCCCGGCACCTTTGTGTTCTTGGTGCTCTTGAAGCCCCCAAAGCCCATCGTCTTCATCATCTCCCATGTATCATCATCCATGTCCTCTGGCTTCTCCTTCTCCTCCTTCATCTCCACATCGGGTGAATCTTCAGCATCCCTGGCCATATTGGTACTGGAGCGAGGACCACTGGGGGGCTTGACGGGGCCACCATGGGCGGGGCGGGAGTCACTGGACCTGGGAGGAGGGGCGCCCGAACGAGGACCTGTAGGTGGTGGGCGATCTCGGTCTGCTCGATAGTCGGTTCGGGCTCCATCATCTCGACCTCGACCTCGTCCGCGATCGCCTCTGCTTCTGCCGCCCCTGCCACCGCTGTCGCGCTCATCGCGTCGAAAAGGTGATCGTGAGCGGTAGCGATTGTCGCGTCTTCCGCCGCCGTCTCGTCGTGGGCTGCGCGATCGGTTGCGCCGCTCGCTGGGTGTGCCTCCTCGTTCACGGTCGCCTGTACGGCCTTCTCGGGGCTCGCGGCGGCTGTCTCGCTCGCGATGCCGATCACGTCGCTCGTTATCTGACATGGTGGTTTTGTTCGTGCACTGAGGAAATGGGTGACGGCGGGAAATTGAGGGTAGAGGCGATATCACGCTAGCCGGAACTTTGCGCTTTGGGGAAGAGCCGCTTAGGTACGCATCAATGCCACTGCCTGCCAGCAACCACGAACTCCTATGCTCATACATATTGCAGACCCTATGGATTTTAACACACAAATATAATACACAGAATGAGGTATGTTGGAAAGTCAGTTATCAGTACTGCAGCATTCGATACAGCGCGACGCCGAGAAGAAGGACCTTCTACATGCCGACATCACGTTCGAAGGCATCGAAAACATGCATGCCTTGTATGCACCTTATTATCCCACTGTAGTTCCCTAACGCCAGCAATGCAGGGTATCCCATTTCATGCTTCCATCAAGACCGCCACAAGCGCCTTCCATGCATTCATTACCCATCATCATAAATCCTTCTCACATCTAAATCTCATCCTCTTCCTCATCAAAGTCATCTTCAACGCCCATGTCATACAAGATCCGGCCGCCCTCGCCGCCCTCCCCTTTCTGCGCGTCAAAATATGGAAGCACGACACCTTCGCGCGCTTGCTTCTGCTTTTCAGTGAGACCAAGGTTAAAAGTGGACTCCATCTCGTTGCCCGCAGCATTTACCAGGCCAATGACTTCCTGATTGCCGTAAGCGGGCACTTGATCGAGTAGTGTAACGAATTCTTGCTTCAGTGTCCCAAATGGCAGGCCAGCGGTAGGCACGTTGTAGTCGGAAGGGCGAGCGGCGCGGAGGAAGTAAGTCTCGCTCTCCGGACGGCCAGATTTGCGTCGAAACTCGGCTTCGAGGACAATGCCGCGATGATCGTTCGCGCTGAGGCACTGTACGATACCTTCAGCTCCTTGAAGTAGACCATGGGTCGGCTCGGGTAAGCTGCGCTCTTTGGCAGCTTTGATTGCAAGGACATGTGCAAATGATTTGCAAGTGATGACTGTCGTTGCCATGTACTTGAAGAGGTCAAGTGGCTGTGGTGTGTATGCATTCTGTGCATCTTGCACAGGAAGGATATCTTGGTGATAAACACCGACAAGGTTTGACGCGAACTCTGCTACGACCAGGTTAAAGAGTGCGCCCATGTCAACACTCTTGGTGTGGAGTAGTTCGTATAGCGAGTCTACGATGACGAGGCTCTCTTTGGCGTTGATCATGGCGTTACGGAGCTCCACTAGAATCTGATCGCCACTCAAACTGCCATAGGCAGGGACGTTGCGGACGGCTGGGTGAAACTGTGTTGATTCAAAAGAAATCACCACGACATTGACGTTGCGTGACAGACTGCGGCGGACGAGCTCACCGACAAGCGGCATTGCGCGCTGATTGAGGTCGTCGAGGACGAGGGTGAAGGGTGAAGCATTGGTGCGGATGTTGAGAACCCTTGACATAAGATGAACTGAATGGCGCTGATATTGTGCGAGACTCGCTGATCGAGCCATGGTGAATGTAGGTAGGCGAGCTTCTGGTTTTCGCTTGCGGATGCCGTTGCTGCTGCTGTAATTATTTCTCTTGATCCAGCTCTTGCAATCCCTAGCACGTATCGGGGTTGTCTTCTTGAAGGAGATGGATTGCTTCGAAAGGAAGTCGAGTTTCTCTTCTCGCAGATCGACAAGCCAGCCAGGTACGTTGCCACCCTCGGGAATGAGATGCCGCAGCAGCTCAGGAGTCTTCAATGCTGCGTCCCAGTTGACATTAGCACAATCAAACTCTCGCTCACAGACCATATTGAATCAGAAGCGATGTTAACTTGGTTTACGCAGACTTATGAAGGAAGATTCAGGAATGTAATATGGTTTGAAGTGAATTGAAATTGAGGGTTGAATCGTAAAGAAAATTTTGTTTACAATGCGAGAGAGTGGCCAGAACATTTATAAGAAAGAATGGAAGGAACCTGTTGGCTGGGAAATGGAATTCAGTACCGACGAAAGTGACAGGGTTGGCATACCGTATTTAAGAGAAGGTGAATAGAGCGCTGAGGTGTAAGATGAGGTCAGTGCTTCAGTTCCTGTCCAAGGTGGAAAACTGCTTCAGAGCCCGACTAAGCAACATGTATCCAATGGCTATGAGGTTGTAATCTCAAGTTTCTGCAGCAACGTCGCGAGGGTCTTGGCGGAGGTGTAGTGAAGGTTGTGTGAAAGCTCAAAGCGGAGCTAGCGCTTAATCGGTTAGCGGCCTTCCGGACTTAGGCAGTTACGTTGCCGGCCCCGCAACAGACCAATGCGCAGTGCTCATATTGCTGGGACGTCATTTGAAAGATACATAGCCAGGTGAAAGTATCGCGTGCCGCCATGGTGAGGGTTCTGTTGCGAACTTCGTCATGAGCAACGCAGCGCCATCGTCGTCAAAGCCTCCACGCCCGCGGTCTCCGCATTTCCCTCCGCACAACGCCCCACGCGTCTGGTTCATTTCGAGAGGAGTGTCTCCGATTGCGATCGCTTTGGCGAGACAGGTTCTCGAGCATGGCGACTACGTTGTAGCGGGCGTCATGCCAATTGAGTTTGAGAAAAGAGAAGGCCAAAGCGAGGATTTCCGAACATTTCTTGAAGATGTGAAAAAGACGGACCGTTGGCGAGAAAGATTACGAGTGGTTGGTCTGGATGGCCGGTACGCTATTTCTTCATTTATTCATGCATGAAGACGCTGACTTGCTCAGAATAGTTGGCCAATGTCAAGCAGCGGTCGCTGAGGCAGTCGAGGCTTTCGGGCGAATCGACGTCCTCCTGTGCGCAGCTAGTGAAGGTAAAGACTTCAAACTTATCAATCAGATTTCAGCTCACTGATATCAATGCAATAGCTGTCATCGGCGCCGTTGAAGAATTAGCGCAGAGCAGCCGCACCATAAGCCTTGTGGACGAGATATTTGAGATCAACTTCTTTGCCAATGTAAACATAATCAAAGCTATACTTCCTGTGATGAGAGAAAGGAAGAACGGTCATATCATTGTGATCACGGGAATTAGTAAGCTTCGTTTTCAGTCTCCAAAAGTTGGAATCTGACATCCTACAGCTGGCCACCTCGGCACTCCTGGACTTGGAATGTACTGCTCGTCACAATGGGCCATCGAAGGATACTGTGATGTATTGCACCTTCTGAAAATATTCAACAACCCTTTCCTAACAATACACAGAGCCTCGCCTATGAAATTGCCCCTTTTAACGTCAAAATGTCCATCATGCAAGCAAACATGGAAGTTAACGTGCTCACCAACCGCATTACATCCGTCCCACCCATGGCAGAATATCTACAAGGAGAAAACCCCGCTCCACTCGCTCGCGAGATCTTCTCGGGTCTCCTTGACAAACTAGAACGCATCGACAACCCCCACCTTTCGTACGAAGACCAAAAATCACCAGCTGACAGTGTGTCGACCACGAGTCCCGATGGAATCATGCACGAGCCCACAATGGGAGACTTACTGAGCTCCGACAGTGTCACGAGCTTGTACGCCCCGCTGCCTAGTAGTGTGAAGGGAAATCTGATTGCGGAAACGGTGCATGCACTTACGGCTATAGGGGGCCATGATAATCCACCTGCGAGGCATATTGTGGGATCAGAGGGCGTAGTGGCTGTGAAGGAGAAGTTGAAGACGACAAGCGAGGAGTTGGAGGATTTCATTGAGGTTAGTGGTGCTGTGGACATAGCGCAGAGGGACCATGATCTTATGGGAGGGATAAGCATAGACCAGGGGCTTTTATGAGGATATAGTGTGAAGCGGCCAGAAGATGTTTGTTCTTCTGACATCAGAGTGACCTTTACATCCATAGGCTTTTGAACAACACTCTGCAAAGCAAGCTTCAAGTTTTTTTTTTAATCTGTGCTGTAAGCTAGCCCATCCGTCTCCCAGTATGATCTCATTCTACAAACCAATGCTTCTTCTTGACATTAGCCCACAGCAAGAACCAGGCGAATTTATTCGTCCGTGTGGTAAGACCGGTTAGCCCCTAGGCACTTTACGCAAGGAACAAACGAGAAGCAACATAATCCCACCACCTCGATTAAGTATTCCGCCTATCTTCCATCTCTTCTAACCTCGTTTAATAATGGGGGACTCGCTTGAAAAGAATAGATCTCGAAGAAATCGACCTGCACACCCCCAGTTCTGGGGATTGACTGCCAAGCGGCAAACGAGCTCGCAATCCATATCCTATGTGTTGAGGCCAGCCAATGCCCGTGCTTGCCTTGCGTGAACGAGACTCCTATCCATCATTGTAACGAACGCATGCCCGACTCTGCGATGCAACCCATTGTGTCGTATACTCGAGAAAAGATCTTGTCCACTGTGAGTCTGATGATTGGGGTCGGGACCAGCCGAGGAAGTGTTTGTGCCAGATGTATCAAAAGTACCAAGAAGCTCATCGTAAGGGTCATCGTAACGAAGTGGTCGTGCAGCGAGTGTCAGTAATCTCCGATATTCTATATCTTGTCGCGCCTGTCTCTGGACCGCTTGTATTCGCAATTGATGTGCCATTTGCCCACGCCGCTGCCTTTCTCTATGCATAAGTGAATAAAATATCACTGCACCTGGTCGTTGAGAGGGAGGTCGGAGATTTGTAGCAATGTCGGCTGGTGCAGTCCTATGTATCCGGATCATTGCGCTTATTATAAATACGCCTTCAGTGAAGCTCAAAGGACTGTCTAATAGGATGCGATCTAATTGACTGAGTTGCTGTTCGTGATCTAGCCCAGCACTGGTTACCGCGTGGACAAGTTCAATTGCACTTGAGCCTGGTGGTGGGGGCTGCGTCGTGATACCAGTAGCATTTGCAAGCTGAAGCTCCCGAGAGCCTGTGCCCGCTTGGATGTTCTGGAGTCCTTCATTCTCGCTGATTTCTGCGGTGGTATCTCTCTCCCAGACGCTGTCGCTGTTTTGGTGTTGCGCAAATGAAGGCATGATACTTGCGAAAAACTGTTCGGATGTGGATTCTTCGGCGCAAGTCTGTAACGATAGGAGTAAACGATTTTTATGAAAGTGATCATAATTGAGGTGAACAAGTTATCAAAAGATAGGATTCCCAACATGTCAATGGTGACTTGTGGGATGTTGATGCAAGCTAACTATGAAATCTGTGGTGTGCAAGGCACTTGCCATTTATGCCATCAAGTGGCAGTAGCAGTCATGTCTAGCAAACCCACAGAAACTGTGAAATGTTGGTATAGCTAATATGTATCTTGATTATCACCGCTATTGTAGGTTAAGTTGTTCAAGCTACCAGTGAGAACGTTGGACAGTATTTTATGGAACCGTACCTGAGGTGACTGTGCAGAAAATACGCAGCAGCTGTTGGTGGTAGGGGCGATGTCCATATTAGCTGACCCATAACGGTGGGAATGACCAAACTTGAGATAATGAAAACAAATAGAACAGGCTTTCTAAATGGTCATGGATTTGCGATAGATATTGTATGTAGATAGTACTGGGGACATTCGTTCGCGAAGTGAATAAAATAATTGGCCATGAGCAGATTTCATAAGAATACTGCGAACTTATAGTATCTTGGTGTATTCGATGTGCGCATAGATTGCCGATTCAATCGCTGCAATAGAAAACAAGCTCTAGACCATGAGCAATATGCAACGAGAGTGATCTATAGATTACGCATACAAACTGTGCAAGCAGAAACCTTTGCACGCTAGCGGCACAACCATATGAAGAGCTTTGGGTCATATGATGTCCTAGCCGATGGCGCTCAACATGTGTTAGCAAAAATGGCTGAAACGGCACAACGCCCAGAGTTTAACAGCTTCCTGGAGTTTGGTGCTGGTGTATATACGGCTGTTCAGAAGGACTTCGGTATCGTAAGCTTGAGAAATATGAATTAAATAATTGCTGAAGGCATCATACTGAACGTAGTATTACAGCATTCGTGTAACCTTCCAGAACGCTTACCGCCATACTTCCACTTTACACGTCAGACCTCACCTCGCGCGTGGCGATTGTATACTGCCCTTTCTCTTTCTCATTTTCCCTCCGCAACGTCTGCGGCAATGTCTTCCAGCCCATGTATCCGTGTTTGCCTGATGGTCTTGGCGGCAGCTGGTCGACTAAGCGCCCCCTCGCATCCATATACCACACGCGCCAGATGATCATGACAACCACGGTCAATGGAACTGCGATTACCCAAAGGAGCCAAAAGTCGCGCGATACCATGATGCGGAATGGAGCATCTTCCTGTAGCTTCATGAACTGTGTACCGAATCTAAGCGTGGAATCAGTATGAATCTTTAACGCATTCATTGTGCGAATTCTCACTTACATTCCAGCCACTGTGCTAAGCGGCATAAAGATCAACGTCATCACTGCGATTGTCTTCATACTCTGGTTCTCACTCTGCATAAGCCGGCTGTCTCCTTGAGTGACGATGTGGAAGGACAGCTCGATGATATTCACCATGCGCGCATCGAGACTAGTGAGCCTGCGCTGCGTGGACTGGAAGAGAGTCTTTCGGTATTTGAGTGCCTGGCGTGTGAGTTCCTGGGATGGGCTCGGTCGATCACCTATTATTCCTTTATGGTGGTCCCGAAGGGCGTCTAATGTGGCGAGGGCTGACTCGCAGTTTTCACGTAAGTCTCAAGGTTGAGATTCATCGTCAGCACATATTTCACTTACAGCTCAAACACAGGGCGAGACTCACATATGGTATGCTTTGCAAGATTATGGAGACCAGTGAAGTGGTCGCTCATCAACTCCTTCATAGCTTTTCCAGGTGTACTTGCCATTCCCAAAGTTTGCTTGTTTATGTCAGATTTTCCATCACTCACATTGTAGAAATATTACGTACCGTCTCAACTGTCCCAAAAACATCAGAGATAGCCCAGGCAGTTTGGTCCATCACCTTGTACATCTCCTCTAAAACAATTTCTAGAAAGACGTACGGATTTTGCAGCAAGTCATCACAGGTTGCAATGTTCTTCAGCTTCCTGAAACGATCCCCAAGTGTGACCGGTGCTCCAAAACAAAACAACTCAACTTTTGCTTGCGCAGAGGCGACGGTGAGTGTACTGTCGCTGCTCGAAGTTGTTGTTCGATTAGGCTTTGGAGATGACCCTCGTTGGTCCCTAATTTTCAAAACGAAACCAGGCTTCAACCAAGTGAAGTTCGCTTGACTCTGACCTTGGGCTTCGAGCCGCTTTTTATTATTGCTGTCATTGGTCTCGTCGGGATTCTGCACGTGCACAATCTTGTTGTTTGATATGGCAAGATCTTTGCAGAGAAAGTGAAACCAAACGTAGATTGTTCCATCTACATCTTTTTGTGCTGCGAATGACTGAGAGACTCCTTGTACACTTTCATCTACGAAAGCGCTGGGGATCCTACACTTCTCGAAAAGTTCGCCGAAACCTTCTACAGTATCTGGTGTCGGTACATCTTGCGGGGCAAATCTATGCTCATTAGCACTCACCCTGAACAGATTTCGTGGCACCCACATCACTCGAACGACTCCTTGACTTCGTGATTCCAATTCTTCTACTGATTTAAGACCGCTGATCTCGATCCCATCTGGTGTATTCTGTGACCATTCGAAGACATGTAAAGGAATATTTGATGCAGATGCGTTGCCCTTGCCTGCAACAGATTTTGGTACCCTTGCTTTGAACTCTTCTAGGGGGCGGCGATCCGCAGTCAGGCTTCGAAAAGATGCCATCTTTATCTGGTTGAGATAAAAGTCCTTTGACGTCTAGGAATCAATCGCTGGAGGGTAGCAGTTCAGGAATTCAATGCACAAGAAAAAGCAAATACTGGAGCCAGCCGTTTTGAGGAGTTCTGTTGTTTAGCAACAAAAATACATGCAAATGACAAAAATCGGCATATCTTGCCTTCAGCCTTGTGTGCTCTGCACACATGGTGAGTATATTACCCGACTTTCGCTACACTGACCTGTTTTCGGTAGTTTAAGAGACCCTGCATGTGAAGGCTGTATCGAATGAATCTGAAGTCGTCTCCTGACACGCGAAGGCCCGCGACGAGCGGCTCTGTACCCGACATCCTTCAGCTCCATCCAAAAGCGGAAGACCACCACACAAGCTGGAGCTGGCAATTTATTCCAACCTATTAAGTGCAACCGTGGGGGCCAAAGGCGCTCCACACGGGAGGGATATGGGGTATTGTGGCGGCGCCGAGAACGCCAAGGGGCCCGCCGGCCAGGCATCTCACCGATGATGACTACCAATGCGAGAACGCAAGCAGTAATGTGACCAATCAACGGGTCATATTCAACGCCCTTGTGGGAATTGCAGGTCATCAGGAACAGGAGCTGTACTTATAGTAACGCCACGTTTGGTTTTTTTAATTAGGAGCTCTATGGGAGATCTCGAAGCCGATTGCGGCCCATTGGGGCTGAAGCTTTGCGAACAAGCATTTCTATTACTTATGCTTTGATCTGTGCGCATTGCGCCACGAATCACAGTGTCAGCCGGTCAGTGGAGGTTTTGTGATACTCAAACCGCGATTGATCGCTATCGCGTCGTGCCGACCACCTTGTGTAGCGCCCGTCATTCGCCTGGGGCCAACACCATACCCTTGCATTCTTCTCGTGGTCTCTGGTATCAGGACTAGGTCACAGTATGTGCTCGGGTCAGTTTTTCATCAGCCACGTATGACTTCATCCGAATATGAAGCTATCAAAGTAGCTTTTTACAGGGAGTATATGTAGCTGGTACTGATCTCCGATCTGGGTGAGTGCGCGCAAAATATCGCAAGCAGTTCGTGCAGATATGCTGGCCCGCGCCTGCAGCCACTGCATAACGGAACTTTCCCTCTTGGTAGCGATACGAAACAGCAAGGGTGGTTAACCATGCGACCCATTGTGTTGGCGCCCACAGCCATTAAAAAGCCTAAGTTTAGCATCTCCTGGGTTCTGGGTGGTTAGCTCATGCAGCATGGCTTTACTGTGCTACACCACATGTGACTTTCCCACATCCGTCGTCAAATCTTGGGCATCAATTCTGGCTAGTAGTAGCGGCTGAAGGCTTTGGCATACTCCAAATGAGAAAGTGCAGTGGACGGAACGCAAAGTTTACCAATGAGCGCAGACTCTGTTGAGCTGAGCCTCAAGGTGGAGATACAGGCGCCAGATTCGAGGCCATAGTAGACCGCAAGGATATGTGTCAAATGTGCACCAGGGATAATTCTCCTGTCCATTGCCCAGACTTTTGCCCTTGAGCTATCGAACAAGATAAGATTAGACTCCTTCCGCGCTTCAATTTCAACTCTAAGGAATTCAGCCCCAGAGGTTCGAACGCTTGAGTGGCTGAAGTCTCGTATTTGAATGGTATGAAAGGTTCTAAGCCTTTTCACCAGTTGGACCGATCTCTAATTCTATTTAGGCCTACGCTTCGAACTTTGCTGGCAGACACGGCGGTGGATACGATCCTAACTCTCAAAACGGTGGTCCCTTTGTGCAAGTCTCATCTTATCACTCAACTCCGGTTAGTAAGCCTTTGAGCTTCTTCTCATATCAATCTTGCCAGCTGACAGTTCACAGAGCCTTCCAGTCCACTGCGGCGGAGGGAACTTTGATCCTAACTCTCCCTTCAAGCAGCCTCAAGTGATTGTCCAACCCGCGCCAGCCGCAGCCCCAGTCTTTCATCCACAGCCAACAAACTTTTCTCAGGTGTGTATTCATTTCTTCTCCTCGATAGGTTATGTTTTTAACGAGCTGCACAAGGCATCTACCCCCTATTACTCTCAACCTCACCAACAACAAGCCCAATACCAGAGTTCTTCGCCAAGCCTTTTATCTCAGCTGTGTGCCTGTTTGAGATAGACCAGATTCATTATTTGAATTCAGGATGAGTCCTAAGGAAGCTCAGTCGTCCGCCAACGAGGTCGCATATTACGGCAATGGCGCATATCAGGGTGATGTGCCTGTAGCGGCCAATGCTCCAGGCCAGTCATACATTGAGGTTGGTCACAACAAATACACATCGTTCTATGGTTTCCTGACTTTCTGTAGCAAAATGGGCCAATGCGCTTGCGCGGTTATCGTCATATATTTGACCCGTACACGACGATTAAATGGGGTTTCCCCAACTTCTACCGCAAGCCATCACTTGGCTATCAAAAGCTCGGCCAAAATCGCCATCGAGATGTCTTCGATAGAGAGTGGGCTGGTGATTATGATGACCGTTATATCTCTTGTACGTATTCATATGAGAAGTGGATGTAACCTAAAGCTAATTTTGAATGAAGCCTGGGATGGCAAGATTTCAAAGCTGGTAGTTCAGGCTGTTGATGATATCTATGACAACAACACAGGATCCACATACAGGCGGACCTTCATCCGCAACATTGCGCCCCTGTATCTCAGACTGGCGAATTGGCCTTTCAACCATGTCGATTATTCAAAGAATGGCGGAAAGCCCACCAGCGAAGGTATGTTACGTTGCATGTCTGTAAAGCCGCAATACTGAAAAATCCTAGACCTCCCAATGCTTTGCCTTAAGTGGTTCGCCGCTTCTTGTGTTATCACCTTTGTGGTAAGTTAATTTCAATCTCATCCATGGCCTTTCAGTGCTAACATCAGACAGATCTCCAGCCCTAGTCCGGCCAATCTGCCACCCAGGAATGGAGGGAACTATGATCCCGTGCCTTATCAATATTTCGGATATCCTAAAGTCGCAAGAAACGTACTTGAGATGGATAGCCCTCGAGGGAACGGCTTGAATCAAACGAACCCGGTCGCTGAACGCGTTTTAAGACCTCGTTACCTTTGCTTTTTGCGAGAGCAGGGCGAGCCCGCCATGATCATGAATGTTGAAGAGTGGTATGTGTTCATGGCTAGCTCACCTGAGCTTTACCTGACAATTGTAGGATCACCCAATACAAATCTGAACGCAACCTATCGTATGTGTTTATTGCATATACAGCAGAACAGTTCCAAACCACGGAGGACTTGCGTGTTTTACATCAAATTGCAGACGCGGCGGCTCGCAATGCGGGTGTGATGGCATACTGGGTGGGGTGCTCCTGCATGCCTGATGAACAGATCCAGGAAGATGTGAGGATCAACCCCAATTCAGCAGAAATGTGTTAAGTGACTTACCGTGCGCAGGTATATCGCATTTGCGACGTTATTCGTGGGGCTTCATCTCTGGCTATCGCCGTTGGGCGCCCTCCGAACGATGTACACGGTGTCAGCACTGCCGATCTCATGCTCCAGCAGTGGGGTCGCCGCATCTGGACTTTCCCCGAGATCCTTCTAGCGCCTGCTGGAAAAGATATCAAGGTTTATATGCGTGGTAGTGACCTTATGAATCCCCTGCTAGTCGCAAAAAACCAATTTGCCGCGAAAGTTTGGAAAGAAGACGCACATGTTGCGCGACAGGTACGGGCTCACACACTCGCTCTAGTCCTTTCTTGTCATCGGATTTATAGCTAACAGCTATAGCTCATCGACCATTATGAGGGTAATATGATTCTCAGCCAACTCGAGCTTGTTACGCTTGCTCTTGAGTGTCTGCACAGGAGAGAAACTACACAGTATCTCCCAGGTGATCATAGTTACGCGCTCATGGGGTAGGTGTCCATTTGAGAATTTTATTTTAGGCATGCACTAACATCATATCTTCCGTAGACTCCTTCGTGTTCGCCCTCAAATCGACCCCACTGACACTGCGTTCCAAGCATTCGCACGGTAGGTACCACCCATATATTGTTTGCTTGATTCTGCCACTTACAATCATAGTCTTTCCCTGGCAAACGGCAGTGATCAATTGCTTGAGAGATTGATTTGCGTCTTGCCGAAGGATCCCAATCAGCCGTGGCATTCAATGGACGATGCCTACCAGGCTAAGCTGTGGGACATTCTCCCACAAGAGGTTGGCATCGCTGGTGTCGGTGAAGATGATAGCATCATCCTCGATGGATGTCGGGCAGCCAACGTGCGCTGGAAATCCTTTACACCTGTTGCGAACACTCGTCGAGCATCTTGGAAACGCGCCCTCGCGGAGGCTATGTTGCGTCTAGGAGGAGTAGTCTTCTTGATCGCCATCATCTTCCTCGTCATTCCGGGCTTGTTCCCAGTCGGTGTCTTTTTCCTTATCTACTCCTTAATCCTCATGGCCCTGTCTCCATGGCTGCTACGCATGTTATATCTCGGCAAGTTCTGGGACCAACAATGCTGGTTCTTTGGCTTCGAGGGGTACATGGATATCGACACCATTGAGCGTCAGATATTTGGTGGCAGGATGGGACGAATGAAGTGGACAGCTTTTGCAAGCCCTTTGTCTCGGCATCACCGCAATGAGCATGGAGAGTGCATTGGTGATGATCCAACATCGGATCCCGCTGTTGCTGCTCTGGTTCAGAAAGCAAAGAATGCTGGACCGGGTGAACAGCGTATCTTCACACTTGTTGACACTGGTAAATCACCAATTCCTGTTACTGAAACCATTGCAAACTGCTAACGTAATTCAGGCAACATGACAGCTACCCTCTTCCTCGCCGAGCGTCCGCCCGTCTGCTTCCTTATGGCTGGCTCTGAAGGTGGCATGAAGCGAATCATTGGCTGCTCGTACGATTGGACCACCGCCACCATGTACCGCGAGACAGTATTGCGTCTTGAGACAAAGTTTGAAGATAGGATGTCACGTGTTGGTCGAGTTAAGATTGGATTCAAGCGAAGTCAACACCCTTTCGCGCCTGTAGAACAAGTCGGTGAGGCGAATGGCCAGCTGATGAAGTAAATTTGGTGACTCCTAGTATGCAAATGTTGCTCTTTCTTTCTATGGATTATAGTATGAACTGTACAGGTTTATAATTGCTGGGTATTTTTAGTCGGGTACTTACTGGGCCACGTCAGATATCTGTTTACAAGATAAAATGATAATGAATCTTTCCTTTCAAACTGAACAAAATGGTTTCACGATGAACGCCCCGGTGATATGCTTTCATATCAGCTGAGGCTTTAGCAATAAGAATAGATTCCATCGAAGTGACTTGTACGAACGTGGACCTAGTTGCTAGTCCAGCACAGTATCAACAGCCAAAAACAGTCGCACAACGGCTTTCAACTTAACAAAGTCGTGAAGGGTTGGAGTTGGAAAAATGTTTTGAGTCTAAAATATAAGCTTGGCGATCCAGGAGACGTTATAACAGCATGATACTTCGTCAACTACGTGTTTCTAAGTCCTTTTCAAGATAGCCATTGTTATAGGGATCGGAATTGGAGGATGTGCCGAAATGTGGCCCAAGCTTTGTAAGGGTGCCTGGAACATGTTCAAACACAGCTACTATCACCAAAGATAGATTAAATATCAGCAACGCCTTGACACGAGGCTAACGAGTTGACCTGTAAGAACATCTCCGAGTTTGCAGATATTGTTGAAGGGGCGGCAGAGGTTATAATGCGATAGCAAGTCTACTCAATTCCCATGTGGGCCGAGGTTGGCTGCAGGAAATACGAAGGTACTAAGTGTCACGGCCCGTAGCGGGAGCGTTCGATGGAAGCTTGAATCAACGTACACTAATACAGGAATACGAGCTAATGGTTGGAAATTGCTTGCGAAATGAAACTCACCAGGCGCGCGAACGACTGCCCCTCTCATTAAATTCCCAAAGGGAGGTCTTGTACTGTTGGGACAAGGCCGACTATAATATTTTCCTAGTTGCCGCGCACAATGCACAACCTTGTTCTGGATGGATTGCACTACTGGATGGACGCATGAGATGGGTGATGCGAGTCGACAATTACAAAGGAGCTGTTATTTTTTTGAGCACTAAGCCTCAGTCCAAATTACCGGTAGGTGTAGCCCGAGCGCTCAGCAAATACGAGCTCCTTCGTAGATGAACCGAGGTGCTTACACAACTAGTCTGTTCGATCTTGGTACTTCTCGATGGTCATCAAGCGACATGATCCTTGTGGACAAGACCGTCAAGCACATAGCAATGCTGCTACAGAGAAATGTACAAATGCAAAATATCAGAACTCCCTTCTCCCGAAAGCCTAATGGCGTCACTTTCTAGGTGCAGAAACTGTTCCATTTATCTGATAGCACCATACGTGGTGGACTAGAAGCAAGTAGCGCTGTTTAGCCTACCCCGAAATGGTAACGGAACTCTTCTAGCCTCGAATTCAGGAAAGCCACTGCAACCTAAAGATGGCTGTGAGCCGAGCTTCATCCTACTGTAGAATGGAAGTAGAAGAAGTAGACACCTTGGCATATCAGAAAGAACAATCCAGGTGTACGCTGGATTGAAAATTACGGACATGTTGGACTACATCAACGATGCTGATTCATTTTGAAACCTTCAAATATCTGGCATCTTTGAATCAAAGCTGTTGAGTAAGAACTCTTCTACTCAAAGCAGCCTTCGTGTTTGAATGTTCAGCTGGATACCCCGTACTAAAGGGTGTCCCAGCACCTATAATGGTCTCAGACCCTGCAGCTAGCAGCGATCGTGATCATTGCACGGTGGGGAAAGGGAAGATGAATCTCTGAAGCATACACTTTCAAACATTGCGTTAGCTACCAAAATGCGGCAGAAGGTCAAAGGTGTTAATCCAATGATCCAAATGGTGTTAACAATTCCTGTGAGTTTCTCAAAATGTAGCACTGAATGTTCGAAGGAGCAAATTTTGGGTTGAGCGATACGACACTGATTTCTCTTTTACATTGAAGGTCCTTTCAATGGTATTTGAAGGGGATCTGACTGTAATACAGAGCAAAAAAAGTCCAAACTCGAAGTAAATCGCAAAGAATTGAAGTTGAGATGGTTGCTGCATAGCTACTATTTTTAAATAACAGTCAACCATCTTCTAGTCTCAGCTTTAAGTCTCGTCTTCTACTAAAACTATCCCATTGATGCTTTAGAAATTGAGTGTGGCGCCAGCAGAGCCAACCACGGAAGACTTGACACTCGAGGTAGAAATGAGAGAGTATGAATAAGGAACAGAATTCAGAGTGCCAGCCAGAGCTGTATTCGAAGCGCCTCCAAAATCGTTGTTCTTGGCAACTGCGTAACCAGCATCGGTGGAGTATAGGGGGTCCTTGGAGCCTGAGAAAACATTGTTCTCAACGAGAACTTGAGCACCTTGACGTGTGTTGATTCCGTCGTTCACTGCTTCAAAGTAGCTGTTGAAAACGTGTCCAGTGCCGAAACGTAGACTAGGGCCACGGCTGTTGATGTTCTTCCAGTAGTTGTTGGCATATGTGACTCTCAGGTGGCCCTTGTCTTCACCACCATTGTTGTCGGAATGGCCGACAAGGCTTGCCTTCCAGTGGTCATGGAAGTAGGTGTTGCTGATTGTAATATAATCTGCCGCATGGGTGAGATCAATTAGACCGTCGTAGTAGTCCTTATCGTGACTCATGTCGGACGAAACGTCCAGGTGGTCGAGCCAGATGTTGGTAGAGTATTGAACTCCGATCGCGTCGCCATTCTCAGCAAGTACCTTAGAAATTTTCAGGTTTCGAATGATGATGTTCGTCTTCTCTTTGATCATATGGCCGACGCCGACCAGCGCTAAGTGAAATGTCAGCCCTTGATCAGATTTCACTTTATGAAACTTGCTTACAAGCTCCCTGTTTGCCGACAATAGTCTTATTGCTTCCGATCTTCACATTCTTGGCGGGTCCCGTAATGGTTCCACTAACAACAACAATCTTGGCCGTGTCATCGCCAACTGCTGCAGTGTACTGGGCGAGGGTGGAGACAGTGACAGTAGCTCCTCCAGCTCCTCCCTTGGTTCCACCGTTCAAAGTGGCATAACCGGTGCTTGCAACATCAGTGATAGCCGCACGTTTCTCAACTGCTCGATGTTCTGGAAGCTCAAGGTCCGGGGTTGGAGCACCCAAAGACACTTGGGCAATGGCAAGGACAGCAGCGATGAAGGACTTCATTTTGATGAAATGATGCCAGGAAAGTCAGGAATTGTAGTAGATGATGAGTGAATAGAGAAGGAAAAGAGGGTACTTATAGCGTTGGCGTTATTGTAAATTTCATTCAAGTCAAAAGACTATGCAGTACCAACTGACCCATGACACGGGATGATGGTCGTTTCACTTACGTTGATAAGGCGTAAGCTATAAAACTAACTAGGTACAGCCGACCTGATTGGAGCAGTAATTGGGGTCGACACCTCACCCCGCCCTATGTCTCCAATATTGGCGGTGATATAGATTGAGCACGCCAAAGATGCGTCGCAGAGACATCAGTCTAGTGGTGGACATTGTGGGAATCAGTGTGACAATCCTGATAATCATGAATAAGGACGATGACGCGACGCAATTCATGAATGACGGACATGGACTCCACGAATCAGGTCGTTGATCGCTCTTAAATTGAATGGGGAAGAAGATTGTTTCGTGGTGCCTATTGCCCAAGCTTCGTGTCATCTTGTAATCGTCAACGAGGGTGCATCCTCGGCCGCCCAAGCCATGTTTTGTAAAGTCTGCCAGTGCAAGACGTGGACATGAAAGCAGCCCAAGCCATCCATGCCAACTCAAGCAAACAATCTTCCACTACATCCACAATGTCACAGACAAATACTTGGGACGTGGTGGTCAAGGCGACCAAGCAAAGCTTGTTTGTGCGAAACCGCGGCGGGAACGCTACAACGCAGATTAAGCAACACAAAGCGGAGAATCCCTGTCATCATCTGACCAATCGACTGCGGATATACCCGCCACAATTAACCCTTGACACCGACGATGAATTCATTTAGATCTGCTTTCAATTTGGTTCTTTTCTTAAGTTAATGTACAGGCGGAAAAATGGAGATCCGTCACTAGGGTACCGAGAACGTGAGAGGTGAGAGAACGGTGCGGTAAACCATATCTTGCTCCATTTCGTGTCTAGCTGCTACGACTCCTATTGAGCACACTTCCATCTAGGTCAGCCATTTCAAAATGCGCAATTTCATACCACCCTTAGTGGCGCTCATCTTTCTTGTTGGCGACGCCTTCGCCCATGGGTATGTTCTCGCTATAGCTCTGTACGCATGACATTCTGATGTACTGTAGTCATCCTCAGTCCCATATCTTAGGTGGTAAAACCTACACGGCTTTCCTTCCAGTGGCCACGCCCAACTACTCAGCAGATGCTCCTGGTATTACGCGCAAGATCGGTAGCGAAGGCCCTGTAACGGACATCAGCACCACGAACATAACCTGCAACATCGGAGCTGTACCTATTCTCAACTCTGATGGCACATCTCGTGTTGGGGAGGTGTCTGCCGGGACAAATGTTACCTTCGCATGGAACGGCTTCACGCACTCTGGACCAGTCATGACGTACATGGCCAAGTGTTCACCGGATTGTGGTCATTTTACCGGAAGCCAAGGTGCTGTATGGTTCAAAGTTGACGAGATAGGATATGACACAACTGTTGGAGCTTGGGGAACTCAGTTCCTAGCCGACCAGAAGTATAGATGGAACACTCGGATTCCACAGTGTCTAGAAAATGGGGAGTATCTGGTACGACAAGAGATTATGGGTATGGGCGCATGTAGCGTAAAGGGAAAATGCCAATTCTACCCACATTGTATCCAAGTTAAGGTAGTACAAGGACTGGGGACTAAGACACCAAGCGCGGACCAATTAATCAGCTTGCCAGGCGGTTATAAAGCTGACGATAAGGGCATTTTCTGGAACACCAACACACAAGATCCGAAGGATTACAAAACTCCTGGTCCAACTGTTTTCGCTTGCTGAAGGAAGGAAAATTCATTCAGCAACTTGTTTAGGCAGATAGTAGCGTGAATAAGCTTGGCGTTTTAGCACCTGATTTGTTTCAAGATCGGAGCAGTGAAAAAACTTACTTCTATGTGTTTCTTGACGCGTGTCAGCCAAGCCTCATACAGTAATTCATAATTAAACTTGACCGCAACGCAGATAGATGTTAAAATTGACTTGTAATGGCGGCCTAGTAGGTATCTCGCATCTAGTACAGTGCATTTGCATCTTAAATATGGCGATTCACTTCCTTGTAGAATTGAGTCCTGACTCCAGGTCAGCATGGTATAGTGTCGCACCTCTGAATGGTGGATGAAATAGATCAACTCAATAGTGTAATCCACCAATCTCCTCAGGCAGAATTGCGTCGTTGCCTCATTTCGATTTGCATAGAGTACTCAAAAGCGGAAAGACATTTCCTTAGAAGTATCCCAATAGCCAAATCCGGAGTATTGAGGCGAGGAGCAAGTCACAGATATGAGCGAGCAGGTGAATACTGTTCAAATGGCACCCTGCCCCAGAAACTTTCCATAAAGCACAAAGCTATCGGCAGCCGTGTGAAATTCTAGCTCAATCGAAAAAACCTGACAAACAATCTTTCAAAACAAAATCCCACTACTTTTCATTCCATGGTCCGTCACATCATCACGTCATCGTAAATGTAGGCCAACAGAAACCCCAGGTGCTGCGCGACAGCTCCGTCCTAGATCCAAGTTGACCCTTGAAGTGGGCCGGTCTCTGATGAAAATTATAGAAAGGGGAATACTTTTAGGGCTGCTCAGCAGCTTTTGAGGCAAGCCATGAATAAGACATGTTTTAAGAAAGACCATTAGAAGATATATCCGAATAAAGATCATATGTCGTCAGGAAATATGGCGCCTAGAGAGAATGAAAAATTTCTATGAACCATGGAACATGAGCTCAAGATAAGTGTATTGGTATCAATTAAGAATAGGATATAAAGTTCAAATTACACCAATGTAGATATTTGGATAGTCATTTAGTACGGATATTCTCCTATTGTTCCACAGCCATATATACTCAAAGGGATCATATGTTCCGCTTCAGCTGTCATCCACAGTGTGCAAGACCTTGTCTCGTTCTAAGCATCTCATATCAAGGAATGGAAATTAACGTATTCAAGTCTAAAACTGTTCCTTCAAGACTCTGCACGCAACTATTCGTTGCAAGAAATCCCTTCATAATGTGAAATTAGCCAACTCTTGGTCACGTTGTCCCCAAGTTTCCCTTGTTGGCCGTTCGTGACGGAGCGTAAACGGAAAGTTCCCAACCCTAGTTACTTTCCTAGGCGAGCCAGCTTGTAGCAGGGAACGCTCTAAGATATAGCTACACTGGTGAAACTCGTTGCTCGTAACCTTTGATATAATGATCCGGAAAAAAGTAGGCCACACCGTACGCGGCGAAGGAAGTGCAAGTAGGGATTGCCGTCACAAGACCATCCTGAAAAGACGACTTCTGGACAATCGCAACCAAGCACATGCAAAGGCTGCTCATGATAACTGTTAAGAGGGTATACCTGGATCTATCAGAAAGCCCAATTAAATTTGCGATTGAATTCTTACAAGCGATAATTGGACACGCGATGGCATTGGATAATAAAATATGCTAGGGTGAGGATTGCCCAAGCCCCTAAAACTCTGATATGATTTGAGCACAGTCTCAAATAAAACTCAGGTGGATGGAAGTAGCAATAACTTACACCCAGGACGTTTTTGGGCTGATTGCGGCATCGTTACGCATCATAAGCCACAGCACGCTTGTGACGCCCATCGAAAGACCCACTAGCGTATTCGAAAAGGCTATGACATAATGTCCAATCAAAACAAAGGCGGCGAGGTAGATTCCGATAGGCAGTCGGTGGTGTTGGTAGTCGCCAGCCGTGGCACGAGACAGAGCGTGTGGTTCGTCGAGTGAGGCTGCGGGTGTAATCAAAATAGAAACAGTGAACGCCAAAAGTAGCCGCATTCGGAGCCGAGCACGTGTTTTGCACATACCGCCAACGGAATGAATGGCGAAGTAGCAAGCGAGGGGCCAAAAGTAAGGCGAAGAAAGTAAATGCATGTGACTTGCACATCTTTTTGCCGTCGAGTTGCTTCTTCGACACATGGTGTTCGATCACTAGAGGACCCACTTTAGAGTGATTTGAGGATGGTAGCAGAGAATATTTGTCGTTGGTAAGACTAAGCTTTGTAGGTTTCTCCACAAGTGAGTTGCTCTTCTGGTCTCCTCAACTGTGTGTAGGCCATCGAGCGTTTCCTTATATCAATGTTTCCGACGCCGACTAGAAAAGGTAAAAGCAGGCAAAAGCAGGCAAATTCTCTTGGCTCATGAAAATGCGGTCCTACTCCAGCCACAATCTGAGGCGTAACGAATGAGCTTGTAGTTTTGGATGCTAGGGCCATGCACAGCATCTGAGCTAGCTCGCGTGCTCAAAAAAATACGAGATCTTATACCGCCGAGTTGGTTGCAGCCTATCAGAGCAAGAAGCAACCGTTTCCGCCAGACTGTGTCATCATCGCACACAAGCAAACTCTCGCAGTCGTTGACATTTGCCGAGTCCCTCATCGAAAACTGTTGCAGTCAAATTGCGCCGCGGTACAAATTTTGAGTATGCGAAGGTCACTTAAAGAAACCGAGGCCATCTTCACACTGATGGAACAAGCCCCTTCTTCTCTTCCTATTAATTCAATGAAAGATATTGAAAGCTAAGAGGTGTGATTAAGCAGGTGAACCTGTAAGTTGGGAAAGAACAACCCGCACGGTACGGATGGCACACGTTCCGCACGCGTCAACACGCAATATTTTCCAGTCGGTTCAGTGGTTTCTAGTTTTCCAACGTTCTTACCATGGGACAATTACTGTACAAGCTATTTGATGATGGCCAGCATATTCACTTTTGACCTCACATGCAGTTTCTACTCTCAAATGTTCTGAACGGCGCGAAATATTTATGATGCAGCTCACATTGCGTAATGTTATTGAAGGACTAATGGCACATACCGAATGAAAAACTTCCAAAGAGACTCCAAACAAGGTCTGCGAACACAACTTGTTGGGTTATTACCAGTGTTTTCTCCTCTCAGGATTTGAAGCAAAAACTTCCGGGAGTCGAAACAAATAGCTGAAGTCGCACTACAGCCAAGAGTATTGTAAAAAGCATAAGGGCTCATACCACCTCTTGATCGTGATCAAGTGGTCTGCCTTTGCAATTAAGAGGGACCTTTTCTATAAGATTATTGCGGCGATCCTCGATTTCCAAAGGGCTTTGCGTGCACGTTTTATGTCCGTGAAAGAAAACGCTGATGAGAAGAGGGACCGTTACACACCAGGGGAGAATCGCGAGCAGCGTGAACTCTAGATCGCCACCAATAGAGCACCATATGACTACTGTTTGAAATAAAGCCACGGTCGTAGTAAATGACAGGCCTCGGTGGATTTTATTCAGCCCCGCAACCGACAGTGCAAAGCCGACAACGGACATGATAGCAACCGGAATCTGGATCGTCCTTTTTCCTGACACCATGTAACATTCCAAAGCCCAAGTACTGCCATTTAGGATGACTCTACGGGGTTTTGGCGAGTTGGGATGGATTTTGGAGACCTGATGTCCCATTGACTGTTGCATTTGGTCTGAGGTTGAAACAGCTCCGATATGAAGTGCCCCAACATCAGGAGTTCGCATTTTAGAATCCTCTTGGCTAATGTATTCGTGTGTCTTCACTAGATGCAGTGGGCCGCAACGGTACAATGGCTCGGCCGTAGAGATATTAGCGCTGTTGTTTTGATGGGCGGAGATCATCCCCGGAAGGGATATGACCGCGGCATTGTATCCTTGGCCCTGAAGATTCTGCCCAAGAGCTGTCGTAGGGCGGAATCGTTCGTGGGCATAACTATTGGTGATGAGGGCGGAGAGGACCAAAATCGATGCCATGACCACCCTAATCATATTGACGAGGGATCCGGGACCTGCCATTTTATTGACCACCGTATGTATCACAGCCGTCTTGTGGCAACTCCAGACGGAGCTATGATCCTTAACATTTAGATTCGATTTGAAACACGTAATGTCCTCAGAGACCCAGTATGGTTTCATCAGGTCCGCACGCCGCAGATTTGTGAAGAGGTAGTCGCAGAGGACCTTCAGATGCATAAAGTAATGCATATTTGAGCGAAGGGATTCACTTGAACCGTCTTGAAGTTGACCACAATTTGAACAAATGGTAGTTTTGTCATAATAGGGACCATCGCCACAGTGACAGCAGTAGTAAGTGCTGCCTCCTCTTATTAGTACACGCATGATCATCTCGCGGTATGAGCGTACCTAGGCATCTTTGTGTTTTTCTCCCTAAACCTCGGGGATTCGTAGAAACAAGTGTATTCCTACGACACTCTTAAAGATGGATGAATCTTTCGAGTATTGCTGTAAGGCCGTTGGGCTTTGGTTAGGTTTCACGATCGTCTGCATTCACAATACCTTCTTGTCAACGCTTCTCCAATACGAAGTAGACTGGAGTATGATCTTTTGAAATTACGCACAGGAGGTGGATGTAGAATCACAGCAGGTTGAGTTGAACTGACAGAGGCGGGGGTTGCGGGGGAAGGTACAGTCGGCCCAGCCTCGTTGGCTGACAGCAGCGTTCGGCGCCTGCTATTCTGCCTCGCCCTCTGCCTGACCGGTCTATCTGGCAATCCAGCAAATCAAAGACGTACACATACGTTACTCAAGAGCTGCGCTCCCTAAAGTCCTCCGGATTGCGTTGTCACTTTGCCTTGGCGCCCGGGTCCTATGAAAGTTTACACTACGTGGGCGCAAAGCGAATACAGAACCAGGTACTAACGCCCACTTCTGAACGACTTCTGAAGCCAGATACGCTTTGCTTTCTAGTTGATCATCTCGTTCTCTTAATGACTCGTCAAACTTGTCGCTCCATGTAGCTCACGGAAAAGTACGAAACTGGCAAATTGCGGATAGACAAATTGTGTATGTCAAACCTACCACTGATCTATTGATGAATTAATTGAAAGCCACAAAGTATCGAGAAAACGAGGAATATTAGTTTGTTGCCGAAAAGCCAGCAACAGCATCTGAACTTCGCAAAGATAAGCACCACTATTGAAAGATTCATTCTCACGTTCCCCTTACCCTGCTCGGCCGTGGGATTACTCCGTTGAGTATGATCAATCCAAAATCTGGATTACTGCTCTTCCTTTTTCTTTCATCTCTCGTGCTACCAGCAGTGGGGGTCCCAGATGGATTCGCTGTCGTCCCTTTCACGGGCCAGCACGGAGCTCACCATCAACCTCGACATCAGCCGCCGCGGATAGTGTTTGAAGTACTGATCAATTCGATATACATTTTCACAGCCTTTCTAAATAGCGCCTTTGGTAACTTGTTGGGATTGTCAATGGGAGTGGCGAGCGTGGTGTGGGTCATGATGAGGAATGCACCAGACGTTCAGCCCAAATTTTCCTGGATGTGAGCTAGCTTACCTAAAGATATCAGCCTCACCAGACCATGCTAATGTTTGATTTAGTGTATTTGGTGCATGGCTGACCTTAATCTTATCGTACATTGCCAGTGAGGCCCGACGTGTCGCTCACTCAAAACTGTAAGTTTAGTCTTGACAGTGTATAATCTCGGTACATCTGACACGAATAGTTATGTTTTCATCACTTTGGTGTTTGGCTGGATGTGCATGTGGGTGACTGCGGGGATACAGAAGACGACTATTGATGTCATTATCCCGCCAGTCTCATCCTTTTCGGCATATGTGGTGGCCTTTGTTTTCCCGGATCGCTCGCAAAGAGATAGAGATTCTCTATTGCCTATATAGCAAAGAGTTTAATTAGAAATCCTATAAACCTTAGATAAAAGGCTCAATGCGAACCAAAACTCACTTGCACAGTTTTATAATGCCATTCGAGAGGTAGCTGAGGCGCGATCATCATATGCAAACTTCCCCATGGCTCGTAGCAACAGCCGAAATGACCGTTTCTTGATGTTCTCACCTATACTCCAGTCTTTCAGGCATACGAAACCCAAACATGATATAATCTCAGTCTTCGGCAAAATCTCCACCCGCAGTATCCTGTCCCGGATTCGCCTGCTCGTAATTGAAGTGCTTTACAAAACGATAGTATCCCGCTGCAATTGCTGCACCCAGAAAAGGCCCAATCCAATATATCCAATGATAACCTACGAATTGTGTGGAAGCAACTGCAGGACCGAAGCTGCGAGCTGGATTGAGAGAGCCACCCGTATAGTACACACCTGGAAAAGATTAATCCTTCGCCCTGAACACTCAAACATCATGGGTTTGGAAAACGTACCACCTAGCATTGCAACAAACAATGCCAATCCAATACCCACTGGCGCAAGGAACGTGTCTTTGCTCTTCTCAGCTGCCAGCATAAGAATAACAAAGACCAGCTCGGCTGTCATAAACATCTCAATGAAGACACCTTGGGCGATACTTGTGCCAGGCGAGAGGGTGGTGTTGGCAGCGTCAATGTCTCCTGGAAACATTGCTTCAACAGCTCCGCCTGCGCACATAGCCGCAATGAGCTGTGCAGGGAAGAGAAAGAGGCCTCGAATGGGGGGTAGAGACCCGGCGAGGACCATTCCGAAAGTCACCTAAGGGTTGTCAGCCAATCCGTTCCACCTCCTTGAATGCCTGGCCCTTGCCTCATACTCTGACCAGCTATGGCAATACCAACTGTGAAGAATTCTGACGTACCGCAGGATTGAAAAGGCCCCCACTAATGCGATAAAATGCCCAGGCATTAACCAGTAAACTGAATCCATACACAAGCGCCGTGAACACATTCTGCTGACTGCTCGGCCCGCCATTCAGCAAGCTTCTCTCGCTAGCCTGGCTTGAGAGCATGATTTGGCAGGAAAAGGAGAAGTAAAGGAACATGAAAGTGCCGACAAACTCCCCGCTGGCGGCGACGAGGTGACCTTGAAGGGTGCCGATGCGGTGTCTTGGAGGGTGTTGTGCTTGTAAACGGGGAGGAGGTTTAGGTTCACGATGGGTAGACATTTCTGGTGTTTGCTATTGCTTTTCCCGAATAGGCTTGGATGAAGAGATTGTAGTAGAGAACATTCAATAGTGAAGCACAGGATGCAGAGGAAAGTCTGAAGGTAGGGCAGTGTGTTAGAGGCTGACTATGGAACTAATCAGGTCTGAGGTGCTAATGATATTTCTAGGTAGGTATGGTTTGACAGAGCTATGCTCCGCGCAAGTAAACACCGCGTACGGCATATCGACATAGAGATGACGAATGTGAGGTGCAGTAAGGGTCCGGCATTAGTGGCTCACTAGATTTCAAATCAAAATTCAACAGAACTTAGACGCGAAGAAAGTTGACGAGAGACACGCAATTAACGGCTGTTCTAAACCATCTGTTATACGTGGTTCGTGTCCAGGCATGGGCCGTGGCTGAAGCCCACTGACGTCAGCAGAAATCATACCCCACAGTTCAGGGATCAACAGTAGCGTGGAGATCAAGTAGTCTGTCCCGTAAGAGTAGTTCAGTACCAATGAGACGGGGCTATGACTCGGGAGGTTTGCCATCGGCATCGGATTGCGGTTCTGTGATTGAGTGACGTTGAGAGTTGGGTGTTGCAATTATCGGGAACGCGGTTACCAACATTTCGAGGTTTCCTGAAAGTTTCTCATCTATGCTCTATGATGCAAATTAGGTGCTCGAGCAAATATAGTCTACCTGCTCTTCTTGCCCTGAACCCGAAAAGAGGCTTGGCGCCTCCTTCGATCTTCCCAACGTGCCCAGCCTGAATCGACCAAATCTTCCTGGATGACCAGATCCCTCACTCGGAGCATCCTAGAAATCCAAGTCTCGAGCCCCCATTCAATCCAGCCAGCTTTCCTCAGATATGTTGTGAATGCAAACCAGACAAATGCAAAGGCGGCACCAGCTGCGCACCCGACCAAGACCTGCTTGTTGGTATGATAGCTCAGATAAATCCGGCTTGTAGCCACCGCTCCTGCACAAGCCAAAGCAACAAGCGATAAGAGGAATCGGCCTCCGAATGAGAAGGGTGTGTGGGTTTCGGTGGGATGCGGAACGTGTCGGAAGAGGAGGAACAATGCCAAGGTGACGGAGAAGAATGAGACGAATTGAGCGTGGGAAGAGGGCATTCCATAGCCTTTTCCATGCATTTCTATATATGATTAGCATACTGTTGCTGTTGTGACATCTGGCTGAGGCCATACCCCGCGGTCGCTCTTCTTTGATGTATCGCTTCAACACCCAATTGAGCGCCTCACATGCCATTTGGCCAGCGAACATTAAGAAGATTTCAATCTCGCGGTTCGACCATATCAGAGTCGCATACACGACGCATAGGCCTTGCGGGACAAGAGCAAGCCATGCGCACAAGTAGGAAATGCGGTCAGCAGGGTTCTTCTATAATTAGCATACGTGTTGCATATGTGAAAGAAAACGCACATAGTGAACATGCGTCAAAGATAACGACGCAAGCGGAGGGTCTTCCATGGCAAATTACTTAAAAGTTGAGGAAGGAAGAAGTTGTGAGGTCTGGATGCAAGATGACGGGGTTCGTCGGCATAGCCCTGTCAGCTTGGCGCGACGGACGCGATGCGCTGGTGAATCATTGCTGCAGCAGAGTACCAGGTAAAGCTCACTGCAGCCCATGGTGGTAGGCTTGACTCACTATGGGCTTGTTCAAAGGCTCCTTCGCCTTCATGCGCCACCGATAGTCGCCACGCCCTTTTCCTGGCGCCCCGTCCATTCAAGCCTTAACTCCGCCCTCACGCCGCTCGCCGCATTTCACGATATAAGCCGGGTCGCCACCAGCTGCATTTTCAAGTGCACGGTGTATCCTCTAAGGAGTCGCGACACCATGGACCTCGATTCTGGTGACGAACGTACCGAAGAGCTCGATACGCTGCAGTCCATTTATCCGGAGCTGGTTATCAACCCGGACAGTCCATTCATCGCGACTCTGGACCTCCTGGTAGCGCCTGCGAAGCCACTGCCTGTCTTGTTTGAACCCGAGCAAGATGTACAGCGGCTAGCCTATTTACCTTCCCTATCCCTCGAGATCATACTCCCCACGGACTATCCAGCAGAAGCACCTCCATTCGTCAAGCTTTCGACATCGCCATCGTGGCTACCTGAATCCGTGCTAGACAGACTCGCAAACGAAGCAAGATCAATATGGGAGGAATACAGCGGAGGCACAATTTTATATTCATATATTAGCTCCTTACAAGAGCAGGCGGAAGCATCATACGGCCTGGACAACCTCACACTACCGTCAGCATTGCGGACAGAGATGCTGGCCTACAGTGGACAAATGAAGAAGGAATTGTTCGACAAGGAGACATTCGACTGTGAGGTGTGTTTGGAACCAAAGAAGGGATCGGCTTGTTATCGTATGCAGCGGTGCAGCCATGTCTTCTGCATCGCCTGTCTCCAAGACTACTATAATAACTGCATCTCTGAGGGCCATGTAAACAATGTCAAATGCATGTCAACAGAGTGTGGCAAGTCGGGCAATAATCAGAACAAGGATCGATTGTTGTCCCCAAAAGAACTGCTACAAATCCCACTGCAAAAAGAGACCGTGGAGCGATTCGCCAAGCTCAAGCGAAAGAAGAAAATCGAGTCAGATCCGACTATTGTATTCTGTCCACGCACATGGTGTCAAGGTGCCATGCGGACGGACAAATATCCCAAAGTCACTGACGTCAGCCAGGTGGACGATTCGGACTCGGAAACCGAAGATGCCAACACGGGGCAGCAGAACGGTTCGAGTACCGAGTCTGGCCCCGAGAAGCGCCCTATTGGGACCAGGGGCATGGATCGACTCGCCGTATGCGAAGACTGCAACCTCGCTTTTTGTGTCGTGTGCCTTGCCTCATGGCACGGAGACTTTGTGCGGTGCGAACCGCGAGATGCAACATCATTGACCGAAGAGGATCAAGCTTCGCTCAATTTCATTATGAAGAACACCTCGCCATGTCCCTATTGCTCAGTCCCCTGTCAGAAATCTTATGGCTGTAATCATATGACATGCGCGCAGTGTGATACGCACTTCTGCTACCTCTGCAGCGCCTGGCTCAATCCTGATCACCCGTATGCGCATTTCGACAACCCAAAGCACAGCCAATGCTTTCGGCGACTAATGGATGGCGCTGAGGGTGACATGGCGAATGGCGAAATACAGTTCGGCGGACGGCGAGGTGCTGAGCAGGTCGCAGATTTCTGGGAACAGGAAGCATTGCGAATACAAATGGAGGTGAATCAAGAGGATATCAGGTAGCAGATGAAGAAAACATTTCATACATCAATTCCGCCCGCAGGGTAACAAGAACATTTCCGCAAGGATACTACTTTAGAGCTAAAAGAGAAAAAAGCTCAGGTCGAAAATAACAACGATAATTACTCCAATTCATAGGAAATTAACACAACTCCGGCTAAAAAATACGCATCACGGAACACTTTTACAAAAACACTCACAGCATACCAAATGCGTCGCCATACCCACCACAGTAGCGCCAATCAATGCGCCTTCTTCTTAGACAGTGTGACATGGGTGAGCACAACGCACAAGAACAGGACTATGCAGATTGTCGGGATCATCCAGGCGCTGCCCAAAAAGCTGTACATATCCGTACTGTTAAATCGAATCAAAGATATGAGGCACAGGCCAATGCCGGCGGCGATATTTATAGCTAAGCGTGCGTAGATGGAGATTCGGCGCTCTTGCTTAGGCAGCGAGATGAAGCCGAGGACTGTGGTGAGGATCAAAGCTAGGCCGCCCTGGAGGGATGTTAGAAAGTATTCACATCCAAGCGGGAGGAAACGAGACTTACGGCAACAAATGTATATGTCATGACCAAGTCGAAGATGTTGTAGTACTGGTATATCGTATCCAACCAATTCGCAACCTCTTTTTCAGTATTTCTGCTCTTGCGCTTCGGAGCTGTTACGCTAAAAGTGTCGAAGAGCGTCTTGAATGTCGCTGAGGTAGCTGCGTTCAATCCGTCATCGAACTGTATCCATGCGGTATCGTTCGCATTGTCGGCCAAGTAGTTATCCAGGCCTTCTTGCATATTATACCAAGAGTCCTGCATGATTTTGATCTCTTTGGACGCATCGACACCTTTCGGGATAAAATTGTACACTTGCCCATAGCACGTATCGTTGAGAAAGGAGGCAAATGCCCCGCCATGGGTAGCATGGATCTCCGGTACATTGTCCATGTACGCTGCAAAGGACGATCCGTTGGCGATGCCCAGGCCGTCAACCCAGTTAAACGCCGGCAACCATTCAGCTTCGAGAGTTGTCAGAGACTCAACAGCTTGACGCCAGATAATCAAAAGGGAAACACCCTGCAGAACAAGGACCAGCACGGTGTGCAGTGGGAAATGCAGAAACGACCAGATCTGCTGCTTGATGCTTCCAAAATGCTGCTCTTGGATGCGGTCAAAGTACAGCATGTACAGGAAGTAAATGATCAACACCGCAGCAATGATCTGGCCGACGACCGGAGCAGTCCAGAGGTAATCGTTTTTGACAATACGGGAAATGGATTTGCAGATGACGATGATTCCCTCGCCCAGGATGATCAAGGTGAGGAGCGACATGCGCTGTACCATATGCGTTCCCTTGAACGACACAACGCGCCAAACGCAACTGACCGCTACTGTCAATACCGTCTCAGAGAGACCGATCACGTACCACGCAATATACACATTGCTCGGCTGAGGGATTCCATCGCCAACTGCATCGTACTTTATGTTTGGAAACGCCGGCGTTAGCGCACCATAGATAACCGCAGAGATGAGAGACATGCTTATCACCAATACGAGGGGGATAACAGTCTTCTTGTACTTCTTCGTATACCAAAGCGTGACGCCATACTGGGCAGTCAGCGTCAGACGCGACGCCATCAAGATGAGTCCGAACGCTCGATAGATCTTGTAGTCGATATGCTCTTGACCTGGCTTCCACTGCGGTCCGATCACTGCGAACCCAACCATGACACCGAGGTGTATGGCTTTGGCGATACGCTCGAACACGCTGTCGGTGCTAAAGCGCACATCGTAGAGCGAGACTTGATACCATGTCAGCCAGAGCAAGGAGAAGAATCCAATATAGTCTGTCAGTGAGTGTCGGTCGTTGATCTCCTGTAGCGAGGTAAAGGTCGTTAGGTTGGCGACGAAGAACAAATCGTAGAAGAGCTCGGCAGTCGTGGCTTCGGCGTGGCGGTGGAAAGTGGGATTATCGTGGAGTTCGCAGTCCATGTTGTCGAAATTGGGTTGGCTGGAGTTGGAATGAATGGATCCATGGCGCTCGTTGCGATTGATGTGCTGCGTTGTTTGGGGCTGCAGCTCGACATCGGTGTCAGAAAAGGACACCTGCTTATCGTCATGGGCACTTGGTGAGTAGTTGTGCGTATGTGAGGGGGGTTCGTGGAGCGGAGAGGCGAAGAAGTAGAGAGGCTTCTTTTCCTCGTGGTGGTGTGCTTCGTGGCCCATGATGGTGAAAGAATGTTTAAGGATGTTCGAAACGGGAGGTTCGATCCCGATCGAGATGTTTGGACTCGATGTCTTGGAAGCGATGGAAGGTAGAGATGGTCCTGTGGTCTTTAGAAAATCTAGACTTGAACGAGGAGACTCTATTTATTTTACGGTCATCCCCTAGCGGATTAGGTGTTGGGAGTTGGGCTATGGGGCGATTTGGGCAAGTTCACTAATCCTCTGGGCCACAGCCCTCGCTGTATGCAAAGCTTTGATCAGACTGCTTAACCTTGTGGCCTCATGGCTTCATTCTTTTGGCTGACAAAGGTGTCCGCTAGCACTTGGAATGGTGTAGCGAGATTACACTTGCTGTGTTTCTCCATGTGGCTGTGCTTCTACCTAGATCGAATGCATTCCGTTGGTTCTTACATTCAAAAGCCTTGTCAATACAACCCCATCGGCATGCTGCCCATATACTTGTAAAGGGTTGGACATACTGCTTTGGAAAGACTGGGCATACCCTCACGTATGCATACTCTTGACGATGGAGTTCAGCACAAACACTTTTGTACCCTTGCCTAATCTCCAACCCAAGCCACTGGCATCTATAACAACTCAGATCCAATCGAACATGCATCATGGTCGTACAAGTGTGTTTCACGTCATACACATGGGGCAAATGGGAGCTTACGCCAAGTCACGCATTAACCCAGAGTTCTTGCACAACCATGCACGATGTCCTAATTCTAGGCGTGCCGTTGAAAGCTTATCCGACTATACAAGAGCACAAGGCCTCGCGAAGGAAGCTTATTTACTGGAAGCACACGTGGGTGCATTTCCCCAAAGATCTTGTTCGTTGCCTGGGTTGGTGGATAGTGAGATGGGCAAGTTCGGCGATGTAAGCAGCCCACAATTGACTGGCAAGAAGACTTGACGTTGGTGCTAAGTCTATATTAGGACATTGTGTTGCTTGCAAGTAATGCCGTGGCGATGCAGCTGAAGTCAAAACCGGTCAGGACGTTGGGATTTAGGTCTGGCCCGTGAGCTTATGTCGGTTGCCGAGCGAGAGCTGTCCGATGTTGGGTTTGCGTAAACAGACAAGCATTATGTTGGATGTAATATTACGCCTAACACTCATCCGATTGCCGTTTGGCGGATTGCTGAATTGTGCAACAGGAACTCATTGTGGTACTACAGGATCGGAGCCGAATGTACGGCTGCTTTGCCACCCAAAGGCTGTCACCAACTGTAAGGAGTTTGTAGAAGGGCTTTTGCGAGTACGTGCCGTGCCCCCATCCATTTACCCTTTTGACGCCAGCGTGTCGTGTCATAGCTAAGCATAGCGCTTATAAACAAACCCAGATCAAATGAAATATTAGCTGCCGTAAGGCTTTTATGCAAAACCCTTTACAATCGCCAATGGTGAGGCGCTGAACATAAGCTTTGGACCCAGGGCGACATCTACAGGTATAATGAGGGCCCTTTTGAACCTAGCTGCTCGATCTGCAGCTAGCTGGCATTTGATCATCACCTAATATTCACAGGGCTGAAACCAAGATTAGCGATCATAAGGTGTGCATCCTTTTGAGGGAAGTGGGCAGTCAGCATCCCGCTTAACCTTACCAGCCGAGCGCCATTTCTGCCCCATACTTTGGACCCCACACAGATATCACCAACTCTGAGGATGGTGTTTTTGTGCTACGATTAATGCAAGAGTATCTGACTGCCAAATCAGCTGTTTGTACCCATCTTGAATTCCTTTGTAATCGTACGCATTTTTAGTATTCCAATGCCCTCAAACGCTCAGCTTACTTTAAATGCGTTGGACTCCCATAGTCTCAAGATCACTTTCTCTAGGACAAAATGAATTAAATACCCTCTGCACTCAAGCTCTGTTATTGTTGAAATACGAATCGGTTCTACCGGAGTTATTGGCATGCCAATCAACTTCAAGCGACCAACCTCCGTCATCACTGATGAACAACCATCTCTGCTATACTCACAGTCAATAAATCGCACACTCGTCAACGACAACGGATCCTTCAATATTGATGCAATATTCTAGCATTTCCGCGGCATCATATGATGAAGGTTTTCGTGTATCCATGCACCAAGAAGGATGGTATATCCGGACACCAATTGGCAAGTCACATTGGCACTGACCAGTACACAGTCAGTCTCTACACTTGTAGCGCATAGTTCGGTCCCTTGCCTCCTCGAGTGAGAATCAAAAGGGTCTATACCAATGTCAAAACGCATAATGTTGCCATGATTAACAGAATAACCAATGGTCCCTGGTCCTCAATGTTCACAGACGCGTACGCAACTGTTGGTGATCGCCATTGTGTCCACCGGCAAGCAAGCCTGCTTGTCCCTGATTAGAGTCTCCTTCCAAATGCCGACGATATACTTCTATCCAATTGCCTCTTGAATGCACTTTGCTACACCAGAAACCGGAAATACATCATCCGATTTGATTTGAAGCAGCATATATGAATAATCACAAACTGCAACTTTGCAGACAACGGAGATATTATTATGGCCATATTTAGTGTACTGGAGTATAGCTGCGTGAAATTGGGGTTTTAGGTACGCACCATCCACCATGCCTTATGGAACCACCTTTATAGCCTGTAGGTTCGGTGAACCTCAGGGTGAAAGGCTCATTCACGGGACAACAGATTTTGTGAGTTATCTCGAGGACATTGGCCTGTGCTTATAGACTATAGCGCGCAGAATTACTTTTAAGACTAGAAGCTTCTGGTGACATCGAACATGATGCCTATATTCAATACTCACAGAGGAGCTACGACGACCAATTTATGACGAGGCCAAGGTAATCACTAACACCAGTGCATGATCCGGAAATGGAAATGAGTTTGCTACTGGAACCTTCCACTTTCAGTGGCTGCCACAAACGTACGAACGTTGGTTCAATTTCAGTACTTTTTCCAGTGCTAAATTTGCTATTTTGGTTTTATAAGTATATCATTGTCCCCTGGATCTCAGAGCTGATTTTAAATTACTCAAACTACACAGCAACGCATTTCGATATGCTTTCCAAGTAACTTTCAACGTCAAGTTTGTTAGGCAATGTAAAAGATCATAGTTGTTCCAGCTCTGGACTGTTGTCAGTTACAAGCAATATTCGGATCAAGCAAGAATAGCAACAAAAAATGTATCAAATACCATCGGTTGGTAGTTATTTGAGTACAAAAACATGATTTCAAGGAGTGTAAAACTGGGTTCGTGGATTGTTCCGCTTCTTAACTTGAAACTAGTACCAATGGCTAAGCTTTGGACCGAGGATCATCACATGCCGTTCCGTCCGCGAGCGAAACCCCCCAGAAATAGAAGGTGGTACTATACCTTTCAGGCCACCAGTGTGCCTATGAAGGATCAATTGAAACGAAATGACGTTCGAATACGTGGCTTACTGTCAGCCTCCTGTGGATCAAAACGTGGGGTAGTACCTGTTGATCATTCTGCAATTGATAGCATACATAACCTTCTAATACTACTCCTCAGGACTAACCACGGCTGGCCCAAGAGTTTCGACAACTGTAACAACGAAGATGCAGCCGACAATCCTCACAAGCATCCTCATCTTTAGCTTCAACCTTGTTTTAGCGCAATTACAGCCGCTTCACACCTCCTCACGATGGATCCTCGACTCGAACAACAAGAGATTCAAGCTAAAATGCATCAATTGGGCTGGACATATGGAAGCCAATATACCCGAAGGGCTGCAGCACAATTCCGTTGAAGCTATTAGTCGTATCATTTCTGATTCGGGGTTCAATTGCGTACGTCTGACGTTCAGTATCGATATGGCCCTTTCGAAAGACAGCAAAGTACGCGAGTCGTTTGGCACGCTAGCTGCGCGAACGGGCGCGGACTCGGGAGCTGTGGGAGATCTCTGGAACCGTGTCATATCCAAGAACCCTTGGATCGAGAATGCTTCTCTCGGCGAGGCTTTTGGAACGGTAGTTGATGCACTGGGTGCGCGCAACATCCGTGTTATGCTTGACAACCACGTTAGCAAAGCGTCCTGGTGCTGCAACCTTGAAGACGGTAACGGTTGGTGGGACAAAGGCGTGCCCTATCTAGCAGCGAACCAACGCTTCTTCAACACTGAGAATTGGAAAACGGGGTTAGCTGAGATGGCCAAACTTGCAATTGCGCACCCCGCGATTGCTGGTATAGGGCTGCGCAATGAGATCCGCGAGACACCTGTACTGCAGAACAGAGATGATTGGTATACCTACATTGTACAAGGTGCAAAGGCTGTACACGATGCCAATCCAGATCTACTCATCGCAATAGGCGGTACACTCAGTTCGACGGACGCAAGCTTTCTACGCTCCAGGCCACTCGATCGATCGCCATTCGGAAACAAAATCGTCTGGGAGTGGCACCAATACACTTTTAGTCCGCCTTGGATCGCGTCATTCAAGAATTGCGCCATATGGAAGACGCTTATAGGCGGGTTCACTGGCTTCCTACTTCAACAGAATCAGGCCTACACTGGTCCACTCTGGCTCTCTGAGTTTGGATTTGGGATGACGGGAGGCCCTCCAGAGCGAAATGGTATTGGGAGCGAGGATGAGTACAACTATATTAAGTGTTTAGTCGAATACGTGAGCGGGAATGATGGTGATTGGGCGCTGTGGGCTGTTCAAGGGAACTATTATGTCCGTGACGGCCAAATTGACAAGGACGAGCCATGGGGTTTGCTGAATACAGATTGGACTGCCTGGCGGAATCCGGCTGTGAAGAACGTCATTGCGCCGTTGTTTCAGCAGACTCAGGGTCCGTAGATGCTCAAAGAGGGATATCATGGTCGTGACCTGTCGTTACGTGGCATTGGTGCCTTACTGTTCAGACGCACAGTCTTCCTTATCACATAATCAACCCACATACAGCGTCCGTGTGAATCATTAAAACCGAAAGTTTTGCAATCGATATGTCAGGTTGTGTTGCTGCCTAAACTTCCTGCATCCTGGGCCACTGCCTTCGAATAGGTCGAGCCTAATGTGAACCGTAGTACAAATGAAGTAGCGAGATTATGTGAATCTCTCGATGCTATTAGGCTTGAATAGGTGACGTTTAGCATTGCAGCAGATGAATTTACAGAAAAAAAAGTAAGAAGAGAGAATTCGCAAGGGTTTAACGCGCATAGTGAAGCACGCAATGGCGGGGGCGCCCCGAAATCCAACAGATTGATCGCTTCTCTTCAACTCGAACTCTTTCTAGTAAACAGAGATGCAAAGAATCAAGTAGAGCGGGAAAGAGAGACAGTACTGGATGAAGTTACTAAACATCCACGGAACCATACGTATCAGACTTCGTAAATGACACAAAACGTTCGCACTGCTATCTAGCTTTAAACAACAAGACCAGCATACGACGTCTTCGGTGTTGTAGCCAATCCATCATCGCTTTTAGTATAGCACACCACAGCACTTTAAGCCGCATCTGTCTGGTGGTCAAGCGGCCTTAGCCTTTCTTTCAAGGTGGACTTGTTGATCAGACGCAACAACGACAAAGACATGTGGTAGAGACTATGACAGTGCGGTCTTGTCGAAATAAGGCTCGGTGGGGCACAAGCCATTAGTTCGAGGGATCTTCCTCAGGAGGTGGTCTTTGTTCGAACTCCAAAACGATTGTTGCGCGTCTTCGGTTTGTGACGTGGTTGCTATTTCTTTACCAAGCCAAGGAGCTCCTACACCTCGCCAGCAAATGACAGAGCGAGCATTGCCTTCGCCAACGACGGAAAACCCATCTACGCTTGTGGAATCATGTTGCGTAGCGTCAGGCTGCTCTCTCCATATCTCGATGCCATCGAAGGAATCTAAACTTCGCACGCCTTGCGCCACACGCAACGCTTGCTCCAGATCTGCAACTTCGAGTAACACAACCTTGGCTTCAACATCTAGCGCGGTTTGGATCAGGCGTGGGTAGAATTTGTCGCCTTGCTCCATGTCCGTTTGGCTCACGTTAGACGGTGGAACAAGGGCGAGTTTTGGCTCGAAGCCGCGAACGGAGCGTGTCGTTGTCTTCCAATACGCTGTTGGCGAGATGTATGGCGGATTCGAAATGAGTATGTCCCAGAATGGCGGTTGGCGTTTGTAATTGAGCGCAGCCTTCAACGGCAGAGGTCCTCCTCTCAGGTCTGCAAAGGGATTGACTAAAACGTCCGCCTTTATGAACCTAATGTTGTCCTTTTTGGTAGATTGCACACTCCTGCGCACCTTTTGTAGGTTATGGTCTGCCAGATTTAAAGCTTTGTCGGAAACGTCCACACCCAATACGCGAAGGTTGATGTCTTTGCGAGCGGCAGCTAACTCGTGCTGGAAGAGGAGGGGGATACAGCCGGTGCCTGTACACAGGTCTAGGACGCGAAGTTCGGGAGGCAAGTTTTGCGCATTGCGAAGGAGTCTAACAAGGTTTGTGATCGAAGCCGCTGTATCTGGTCTGTTGACGCTATTAGTTTAGTCATTGTTCACTCGGATCTCAAGGTTGTCGCACCTAGGGATTAAAACACCAGGCCTGCACTTAATTTCAAGATCCCCAAAGTATTCCGTCCCGAGTATATATTGTAGTGGCTTTCCAGATGCTCTTTCTTTGACCAATTGTCTCAATAACGCGCCCTCAGCCAGCGTATCCCCTTTGGCGCGACGCGTTTTCGCGACTTTTTCGACGTGCTGGCGAAGCCATCGCAACTCGTTCTGCGCAGCGTGGAGGTCGCGACACGGTGCGAGAAGAGGCGGAAGGAACGGATCTATCGTATGGGCCCTGCGGAGAAGTGACGTTGGGATGCGTGGCATCTCACTCGCTGCATATTGGTGTGGAGTGGCATGGTGTCACTAGCGTGGTTGTTCGGATATACGCAGTTGGCGACTTTTTCTTAAACTGTATCACTTGAACTTTACTATTTACAGAAAGTAGCCTGAAATCCCTCGGATTATTACTATGAGAAGCTTAATAAACATGTTTTTATGCTTAGATACAGTTGTTTTGTTCTGTTGCACTAGATATTCAAATAGTTTGGGTATTCATGGCATGTGGTTGATGCTTCAATGAAACAATGTGAGTAGTTATGGCTAGCGAGAAGCTCTCGTGGGATTTCATATTCTCATTCATTGATAATTATATCATTTGAGAAATCACCACGGGTATGATGACGACAAAAGCTATACCGTATATATAAGCTATCGTGTTACCATCATTCCGGATTGTCAGCAATCAGGCTTTCCACCTACTCCAGTCTCTCCTCCTTGACCGCCATGACCTTACACGAGCCATCATGATTGCGTGCAGTCTCTTTATGGACGTGATTGAAAACCAATCGTTGGCTTGCAAATTCCTTCGTCGTGGCCATCCTCTCTTCGTACTTGGCGACGTCATCCTTGTAGATGTCTGCCTGGACGTTGCCCCAGCCTGGCAGAGTGGGAGGAGGAGGGCGCCTTCCTTGTTGGGACCGTGCTTGACTCTGATCGTTTCGATAGATACGACTATGCTTGCTCTTGTTGTAACGATTGCTTTGATGCGACTGCGGCTGCAGGCCAACGGTGACCTGCTTCTGCACGGAGACGATCTCGTTTGAGGGCTCGAGTGCCCTAGAACCCGTACGCCTCGTAAAGTGCCACGCTGCGAAAAGAGTGCAGATACCGATCCCCAACATTGATACTCCCCGAACGTCCTCGACAATCTGGTTGACGACAAGGAATACACTGACTGCAATGCAGACGCCAGAGAGAACTCGAAGGATGTTCATACCATGTAAGTCCACTACTTTATAGAGGAGCCGCAGCGGACGCCGCGAAAGTTCAGTTGCAGTAGTATTTGTTTGCATCAGAGGGGTTGGCTGTTTCGGCTCCTGAACCTTGAGGAAGTCACAGAGTGGCTTCCAATTATAAAAATTCTCGATCTCGAGGAAGTTGCTTGCGTGGACAGTTTCACGGATAGCTTGGTGATCAGGGTTGGCTTTCCAAGCAAGCTTGAGGAAGGCAGAAACATTACCAAAAAACTCGGGGTCAATTCGAGCAATGATCTTCTTGATCGCGAACATGCGGAGGTAGTGGAAGAAGGTGTGAATAGTGTCGTTGTCAGGCTCGCCAGTTACCATAATGACTTTAACGCTTGGATACAGCTTGACGAAGTCGTGATCGAAGAAGGTAGTAGGTGCACCGATAAGGGCGTTATGATCTCCAATAACCTTGTCGTAGTCGGACTGGTTGTATGGCTTGCCCTCATTGCGAAGACGGGCTGCCTCGACCCAGAGAGGGAAGTCGCGCTTATGCCGGTCGCTCGCGGCCTTGAAGTCATACACCTTGAAGTTAAGGATTTTAAGAGCCTCAGCAATGGCTGCGACATGAATTATTTTACGGGTGATTAGAGTGTCGAATGTACTCACTGTCAGTACCAGCGATAGACCGCCCGACAACAATGACTTTCTTGATGGACCGGAATTTGCTTGTATCGCGATCAATAAGTCGAGTAGTACTGGTACCAAATCTAGTATTGGTGGTTGTAGGAGCGGCAGATGGAGGTGTAGTGGTGACCAGAGCAGGCATGGCCGTTGTGACAGTACATTAAGTTTGATAGGTTGCTTGAGTAGAGAAGTCGTGGCGAGCTTTTGGCGAAATGGGAAATGTCGGACTTAGATGAGAGCAACAGCAACAGAACGGTAGAAAGTAACTTTGGGTGTCGCGATGTTGGAGTGGGGCTTGCCGGAGAGTTTGTGTCAAAATGGGTGCTCTCTGTTTGTTACTGCCATCTTCACCAGTGGTGAACCCTCACCATAGAATCTAATCCTTGCCTTTGGAACATTATTGGTTGACTGCATCTTAAAGACCCATTCAGTGTTCACGTTGCAGTCTTCGCGCTATCCTGCTGACATTAACAGTAGCTTCACTTGTGGCCGTGTTGTATGCTCGTCGCTCCCACCCCTCCAAGGGCTCGTCTTCACCTTGTCGCTCAGTCCTTAAGGATTGCTTATCCTGAAAACGGTGAACACGGTAATGCGTTGAATAGCATGGTTGGCGCTAGTTCAAGCTCAATGTCATGAGCATTTCGCAAAGTCGCTCCTGCGGTTTCCTCGGTGGAGCTTTTGGTAGCTCAAGAGTACTGTCATATACGAGTGATGCTGTTGAGAACCGGAGTGATGATGTGGACGTAGAGGCCTGCCATGGCTGGATTTGAGTGGTTGAAATCTCAACCCCCATTACGGGTCACCGAAAGAAGGGTTGGAGTCTCTTTGAGGGTCGGCACTGCCGTCATCATCGCAGTTGTCTTTCGTTGACTTTGCTTGCAAATTCGGCCATGAAACCTAAGTAATTCATCATCACTCCTGTTAACTTCTCTATTTAATTCATCAATATGCGCGAAGTACAGAAGCATAATAGCAATATTTCTTCCCTTCATGCAGTGCTTGCAGGCATTTTACATGGCCTTTTCCTCTATACATTACAGCGCTGCTGTCACACGCCACCTTCGCGTTTGCTGTTTCCTTCTCTTTACATAGTTTTCCAGCTCTAGGAATGACTTACCCGAGCAGACGGCAGCCATAATTTACGATCACTATATTCAGAAATGTTCGAGGAAATCAGGGCGGGAGTAAGATGGTATAATGTGTCGACCGCCAGTTATGAGATGCAGACAAGCTTTCATTCCCCGCCGGAAGCGATGCCGACCCACACTTGGTACCAGCGCTTAATCTGCACCCCGTACTTCCCCAACAACACTGACCCTCTTTTCCCCGAAACTCGTTGTCCGTGTTCCTATTTCAGTCTGCTGCCATGCGTCGGTCTCATGATTCCGTGCGTGGGTGAAGTACCGATTTTCCTTCTAGGCTTGTGAGGTCAGAACATTTTGTCAGAGAACTGAATGCCCAACGTTGTCGACGATAATACAGAAGACAGTAACTAATGGGGTCTTGAAGGTCGGTCATGCTCGTCTAGAGCCTTATATAATATATACAGTTAATTTACGGCCTCTTCTCGGTCAAATGACCATACAAAGCCCATACTTGCGGAAACAAATGTGTTATACTTACCCTCTTTCCAAACAGTCCTCCCCACATCTAAAGTGCACAAGTCGCCAAGATGGCTCCACTTGTGCTTGTGGGGTCACCGCTCATGCCTTGTAAACGGCCTTGGCGATAGTGTGTCGGCAGATGGGTAAATCCTGCGGCATTCATCCACCCTGGGCAAAGATCTACGCTGCGAGTCTGCGTGAGGTATAAGGGACCCATGCGTCGGAATAATGTTTGATGTAAGGTCTATCCTTACTTTCTTTCGACATCACAATGGCGGATACCAAAGGAATACAATGGCGTAGCCATTCGCGGCTCTTCCTTGCTTGTGGGATTGTCATCATGAGCCCGTTCCAGTATGGATTTGATTTCGGTATGATTGGAGGACTGCAGGCCATGCGGGGCTTCTTACAGGTACAAAGCATCTCACCGTATAATTATCAAGTATCTCTTCTAACGCGCAGTGTAGGTCTTTGGATACCGAACAAACAAGTCCGTTACAGGATGGAATATCTCAACAGAGAGGCAGCAATTGATCTCATCCCTAATGACACTAGGCGCGTTCATTAGCTCTGGTACCGCTGGTATTCCCTCATCTCGCATCGGACGCCGTATGTGCCTGGTCATTGCATGTGTTACTTGCTTCGTGGCCAACATCATCATGATGACCACTGAGAGCATTGGAGCACTCTATGTCGGACGTCTGGTCATAGGCTTAGCCAACGGATATTTTATGACATTTGCGCAACTTTATCTGCAAGAGTCTAGCACGGCCGAGCTGAGGGGTGTGTTTTTGACCGCCTTCAACTTCTTCGTCTCCTTTGGAACCCTGATCGGAACAATCGTCGACTGGGCCACAGCAAAGCGACCAGACAAATCTGCCTATCTAATCCCTTTGGGTCTTATCTATGTGTTCCCATTCATCATCATCTGCACGATTTGGTTCATTCCGGAATCACCTCGCTGGCTCATCTTACAAGGCCGTTTTGAAGAAGGCGTCAAGGCCCTCGAGTGGCTGCGACCGACCGGTCATGACTCTCATGCAGAGGCAGTGGAGATACGCGCCGCGATTGAGAAAGAAAAGGAGTTGAGCTCCGGAGTAGGATGGGTAGATATGTTTCGCAACCCGGTAGACCGCCGACGAACTACACTCGCAGTCTGCGCCGTTACACTCCAAGCCGCATCGGGTTCCATGTTCATCATTGGTGCGTACATATCTTCCAAGCCTCCTTATCATTTCACTGACACCATACAGCATTTAAAGCATACTTCCTCCAAATGGCAAAGGTCAGCGACCCCTTCGCAATGTCCAACGTCCTATCCGCAATCAGCATTTGTGCCTTCATCGTCAACTCCTTCATCGTCGTGCGTTTCGGAGACCGCCGCATCCTCCTCATGACCGGCCTCCTCGTGTGCGGCATCCTGCAGTTAATCATCGCCACCGTATATCACCGAAATCCTGGTGCCAAATCTACAGGAAAAGTCACTGTTGGGTTGACGGGAATCTATATGTTCAGTTACAATGGCATGATCGCCACATACGCCTGGCTCTCTGGTGGCGAACTACCAACACAGCGTCTACGTTCCCATACATTCGGCCTCGCGGCTGCTGTAGGCTTCGCAGGCGCTTGGCTAACTACCTTTACCGCACCGTATTTCATCAACCCCGCCTCTCTCAACTGGGGTCCCCGATATGGCTTTATTTGGTTTCCATCGTGTGTCATTGCAGCAACGTGGGTGTTCTTCTTCCTCCCCGAAGTCAAGAACCGCACCCTTGAGGAGATCGATGAAATGTTCAACGCGAAGTTACCAGCGCGCAAGTTCAGGCGTTACAAGTCTGTGGGCGTTGCGGCACTTGATACCGAGGCTCGGAAGAGTATCGAAGAGGAGAAGGAGGTGAGTGTACTGAGGAACGAGAAGGTCACGGCTGAGAGCACTGTGACGAGAGAGTGAACAAAAACTACAATTGTCAGGTATTGTCGCCATTAGATGTCAGTGGTAATGTAGGCGGAGTCTAGCTACCGTCAGCGAATTTATGAAACTCGCTGTTGAAACAGTCCCTAATCCTCTCGAGACATTTCCATAAAGTGATCGCGCATGACGAAACTTCTGTGCATACAGGGTACCTTGCATTCAACTGTACTGTTCGGTAATCATATTCCCTATGCCCGACTACTCGAGGTTGGGCTTCACACAATGTAGCTCCGCCAATACTAACTCTCTTGATTATTGCCATTCAGTAACTGTAAGGATGCGTAACGCATCCAAAGCCCTCTATCCAAGGATCTTTTCAACAACAAATCGGCCGCCGGTATCCTTGCGTTGCACGACTCTCCTAACACCTAGCCCCCAGCCCTGGCTGCCACTTTCACCGATGAGGCTCATTTCAACTTCGCATTCTCTCCTATTATCAGGCAACTCTACGATCTTGCCCTTCGGCTTGCTCGCTTGTAGTAACGGCGTGTTGAGCGCAATATTGATAATCTGCGGCCTCGTGATAGGCGTAAGAGGGTGCAGTCGCGTCTTTGGTGTTTTGCTACCGTGAATTGTTGAAGGTGCAGCACGTTGGAGATGACTGTATATGATGTACCCGGGCATTTTGGCCGGCGGTGTACGCGCAAGAATGGATGAAGGGTGCAAAAACACATATTGCGAATGCGGGTCGTCCGACCGTTCGTTTTGTGATGAAAACAGTGTGATGTACGGTACGTCAATAGCCGTTTTCGGTTTTCGCGGCAGTTCAGGTGGTATGGGAGCAAGGTCTGCGCGCATTGCAATTTGATCGATAAATCCCGCTGCGCAAATCTGCGTAAGGAGATTGATACTTCGCTCTGATGGTGCAGGAAGTTTAGATTGATACGATCCAATGGCGGTCGGCCGATGTGCTCGAACGATGTTGCTTAGCTGATGGCGGAGCTGGCTTGCTTCGTTCATTGCCTTTGCATTCAGAAACATGTCTTCGCAAAATCGCTGCGAATCTGGCTCGAAGGCGTAAGCGCATACAGCATTACTAGATTTAATGCAGTCGCTTTGCTTTGCATTTATGCTTAACTTCGCTTGAGCGGCGTTATAGACTTTTCTAAGTCGGGAGCGTTCTTCAGCTTCAATGTTGTGCTGCTCGGTGCGAATATCTGAGGCAGCATTTTTTGGTGGCTCTCTCAGACCAAGCTTGTTTTCTGGAATGATGAGTTCGGGCACGGAAAGCGCGGCAACAAGTGCTATCGTCTCCGCTGTCAAGCCCTGCGCAACACCCATAGCGATCATACGGGCAAAGCGTGGATTTAGTGGATATAGTGAGAGCTCGTGACCAAGCTTTGTTACTTTACCGTCAGAAGACAGTGCTCCTAAATATGACAAGAGATTCTCAGCTCTTTGCAAGCTTTCGCGATTCGGCGGCGTTGGGAAAGGAAAGTTGACGACGGGTGCGCCCATGCTTTTCAACTGAAGGACCACGCCCTCAAGCGGGGTCCTCAGAATCTCCGGAGCAGAATACTCTTCGAAGTCCCGCTCGAACACAGCGGATGAGTATAGGCGATAACAGTGGCCGGGCCCAGTACGGCCTGCACGACCGGACCTTTGATTCGCACTAGCTTTGCTGATCCAACCAACATCGAAGCTCTGCACACCTGTCACGAGGTCATACTTTTTTTCTTTTGCTCTTCCGCAGTCGAATACATATCGAATACCCGGTATGGTCAAACTGGTTTCTGCAACATTCGTGGCGAGAATGATGAGACGCGAGCCATCTGGAGGTGGCTCGAAGACACGGAGCTGTTGATTGGTCGGTAGTTGCGAGTACAGTGGGAGAACATGTACATTCATGACCATTTCCTCGGGCTTCTCGTCCTCAATTTCGAATTCCTTGTCGTCTTCGTTGTCAAGACCCATGATCACAGAGTCTTCTGAATCGGACCCATCATCGTCTTGAAAGTCTTGAATTTTCGAACCCAGCTCGATATCTTCTGCTTCTAAGGGTGTCTCTGCTGGGGAAATCAAGACTTTTCCAGTCTTTGCATCTTGGCCTTGTGTGGAAGGGAAAGCTTGCTTTAATCGCTTCGCCAAGTGCGATATTTCATTTTGGCCAGTAAGGAAGACAAGCATGCCACCCTTTGGCAGTTTGCGGTGCCCTCTACACACCTTGCGGTACATTTCCTCAGTGTAATCTCGCTGCGTGCGGCGAGAAAAGTGATTTGTGACTGTGTACTGTCGACCTTCAGCTTTGATCAGTGGTGGAGGTTCACCTCTGAAAAGTCTCTTGTTGTCTGTGAAGTCGGAAATTCGCAGTGTAGCAGACATGATGATAAGTTTAAGGGGCTTTTTGTTAGGATCGTCCTTTGCTAGTTGGGCCCGCAGATCAACAATTCTGCTAAGCATGCCTATCAAGATATCTGTATTTACGCTGCGTTCGTGAGCCTCGTCAATAACGATGGCAGAGTACTTTGTTAGAACAAAATCTTGTGTGATCTCTCGCAGGAGTACTCCGTCTGTCATGAACTTGATGGCGGTTTTGGCGCTTGTCGAGGTATCGAACCGAATTTGATAGGCTACCTTGGGGCCATGGTCGCTCAGTTCGTCGCCAACACGTTTTGACATGCTAACTGCAGCCACCCGTCGGGGCTGAGTGACTCCAATCATGCCAGGCGTTGGCCCATCTGCTGCACCATATCCCGCTTCAAATAGAAACTGTGGTACTTGTGTAGTCTTACCACTACCTGTAGCGCCCCATACCACAACTACATCGTTATTATGTATCGCCTCCATTATCTTCTGCTCCTCTGCAACAATTGGGAGTTGTAGTCTTGCTTCTTGTATTTCTGCGGATCTTGAAACATTGACGCTGAAAGCCTTCCTTGTTGTATCGGTCGCGGTGTACGTTGCGAGTTCGGGTGGAAGAGGATCTTGCTCGGGTGCTCGAGGCTGGAAATTTGCAGGTTTCGGTGCCATCGCAACAGTGAGGTTATTTGTCGGAGTAAAACCGACTGCTTCGTTTCGTTGCTGCGTTGCCCAGGCTTTGAATGCTGAAGTTCTCTCTTTTCTGGCGACTTTACTATTTTCGTCTAAGCTGGTGTCACTCTCATCTTCACTTTCATCTTCCTCGCTCTCTTCGAGATCTCCCGAGTCCGCCGACTCCGAGCCCTGTAATTCTTCGTCCCCATCGGAGTCTTCTGATTCTGTGCTGGACGACTCAGGTGCGTCAGTACCGCCCTCGTCTGAGCTAAAGCCATCCCATTCTATCTCTTGTTCTATGACAACCGGCTTATCTTTCCCTTTCCTGCGCTTTCGAACAGCAATGACTGGCTTGCCTGAATCGTCTAACTCCAACGGGCGCTTTAACCCACTTCCGAATAATTTCGGAGCTTGTAATGTTTCCGTGGAGGGCTTTATGATCGACGAAGTAGTATCATCTTCTTGGACCGATTCTGAGGGCGATCGACTTCGTTTGCGCGATTTGGGAATCGACGCAAGAGCTTTTTTTGCTGCTAGCTTCGGGAGGTTTGCGACCCCAGTGTCGCTGTCAGAGCCGCTCTCAGAGTCTAGCTCCTTCGTCTCGTGTTTCTTCAATAGAAGTCCTTCATTCTTTTCCACTTCTATTCCTGCCCTGCTCTCGGCCAACGCCTGCCGCAAGGTTTCTCTCTTGGTGTTTGCGCCGCTCCCAAGCTTTTTAGAGCTCTGAAATAGGCTGGTATCGACTTTCTGTGAGGCAAGCTTTTTGAGCAATGCAAGATTTTCCTCCTTCTTCAACTTCGTGTCCTGAATGTATAATTAGTGCCACATAGTTGTTTCCGAAAGGTTTTCAAAACCATTCAGCACCCGCGGAAAGTCGCGAATGCTTCTAAACTTTCCTAAGACGTACAATATACTTGTCAAGACGCTTCTTCTTCTTTCCGCTGATTTTGCCTGTGGCTTCCCGCAGAAGGTCTTCCTTCAACGCATTCTTCTTCTCTGCCCGGTCGCGTTCCTCCTGTGGGAGTATTTCCGCAGTATTGGCGTCGATTGGCCCATCTCCATTGCCGTGCTTTCGCCGTGCAATAGTCTTATGCTTTCGCTGTCGAGGCACGAATTTAGGCGGCATATTGGCGGATTGAACTTGAGGCGTGAGCTTTCCAGATGCTCGAAATTTTGGCGGGGATCGGCATGTCGGAGGCGCTAACGTCAAGGCGGTGGCAGAATCCATTCTCGCGGGCCACGAGTTCGAGAGGTAGCTTTGTCAGTGCAGCAGCTAGTCTGGTAACTACAAAGTGCCATATACTGCACAGTTGGCAAGTGCAACCCTCAGGTAGACTTCAGCCCTCTCACGCTTGCCTCTCCGCCTGGATACCCCATTCTCGAGCATACGATTGATAAGAACACCACTGAGCAGCTTGCGATCATGGCAACGACTTCGGAGGATTACACTGTGACATCAGCCCCATACCCAGCACGCACAAAGACGGCCTCGTCCATCGTCAAGGGCATTCAGACGATCGCAACGGTCATCACTTTCACAGACAAGATATTAATCACAGTCACCCAGAACGGACGATTAGCACATTGGGTATGCATATGCATCCCTTCGAAATTCCGGAATGTAACATTGACTAACACTTTATTAGGTACATGTACCTCTCGACATCGCTGCGACCGATGCTTCTATGACATCTGTCGCCTACCTCGACCGCGATGACGACGACCCGGCGTCTGATCTCCTTCCTTTGCACCATCTTACAGCTACCACAATCTTGGGCGGCACTGTGCCGACACTTGATGTTCTTGGCCAAACACTCGCAACGCAAATCGCCAGTGCTATCAAAAATCGCGATGAGCGAGAAACGAGGCTGGTTGTTGTTGGCATGGGGCTAGACAAAAACATGGGCGGAAGGGAGGAATATGGACAATTGATTGGTTTGGTGTTGGAAGTCTTGTGAAACTTCATTTATCACGAGACTCAGAGCAGAATTTGGGAATTCAAAGCTGCAGACAACTTGAAGGAGCGCACAAGGCTCCAAACTGAACTTGCAAACCATCAAGCCAGCAGTACGTCCATCCGCTTCTTCCCTAAGAGATATTCATTTGTATGACAAATACGCCTCTATAATGCTAACCCAGATATAGGACCGAAACGCCAGCCCAATGCATGTTTCAACTTCTTATAGGCTCGCACGGAGCTTGTTGATCAGTATGTCCACCGATTCCATGTCGTTTGCATCCAGCTGCTCCTGTGGCTTGAAATTGGCTGGCATAATCGAAAGGGTTGCATCGAGGGCAGGTTGGAAATTGCGCACAGAGGACGAGAGGGCGTTAATCGCTTTCTTCCGGACTTCCCTGTCGCTGTCGGAGGTGGCCATACGTACGAGTATCGGGAGGGTGCCACCTGTCAGAAGCTACGGTCTGTCAGCTTACATTTAGAGGTATGTAAGGCCGAAAATAATACTTACTTTCTCCTGGGTTTTGGTGTTGTTCTGGACAGCAGTACTGCAAACCCATGCAGCCCATGCTCGTAAACTGGCCTCGTCGTTCTCCAGCTGCTTTACTACCCGCGTCCAGAGCTCCGAGTTTGCCATGTCATTCGCGTTGTCCAAATTTAGGATTTGATTTTCAATTTCTTCGAATGCTAAAGCCCGTGTCCCGAGCGGAGCTTCCTCGTCCTCAACGATTTTTATCATATTTTCTATATGTTCCTTAACAGAAAGCATTTTCTCTCCGCTGAAAACACTTCGTAGCGCCTCGTAATCGATTGCAACAGGCGGCTGCTGTGCTGTCGCTGAAGGATCGTTTCGCGAGGCTTCAGAGTTTTGGATACCCCATTTCAGGAGATTATTCAAGTGTGGGTCATTCATATTATCAGAATATGTGAATAGTCGCGATAGGTAAATGTAAGACGTTTCGTGTGTGGAGGGATGATCTCAGTTGGTACCATGTAAGATTTATGTAGGCATCTGAAATAAATTTTGGCACCAAGCCAGATGACGCTGCCCTAGTCGGCCGACGGCGCAAGAAGAGACCACGAGGTTCGCGGGCCTTCCATGGCTGGTAACTTGTCGCATCCCGCTGCTGAAGGAGCTGAAGTCTAACATACTGATTATACAGCGTCTGAGAACAACCACTGGGATTTTTGAAATGTAAACTCAATCATACAAAGGTAACTAGGGATGGCATCTCATGCACTGTGTCCGCCTTGCGCTGGCTCTGCCCCTCACCACGTGACATAGTGGGACGCTCCTCGTATTCGCCAGCTGGGATGTTGAGAGTTGGCGGTGAGCAGCGGATGGCTGGGGATTGCAATGCTTCATGCCAGGACCAGACCGTCTCTAAGCACGCGCCTTAGGGAACACGTAGTACGCAGTAGAGTGTCTCTCCTGGCTCTGTGCCAAGGGAATAAAAGCGCTGCCTGGCGGTCTGCCATGGCATGCGTGTACTGCAACTTCCTCGTGCTGTGGCGGGAGATTGCGTACACACCACCAAAATAGAAATTGAGAAGCCTAGAGTGCCGCTGGGAGGCGACTATAAAGATGCCAATGGAAATCTCTGCTGCCGAATCGAATGCCAGACGCTGAGATTGCCGTGTGAAGTGCTGTCAAGATAGCCAGCGGCTCTGTAACCCAACCTCTTCGCTCCTTCTCACCCCGCTAAATCTGGCCAAGGCCAGTGCACTGCTAAATAAGCGGCACCCACCAACCTTTGCCTCTCGCACAAGATCCTTAACCACACCACCGTCCGCAGCCTGTAAGCTCCCCCGACATTCGCGCCCTCGTTCCACTTGCCATATCCGCGGCATCTCTGAGCATCGTGTACTGATACTCAATTGCTCCAGCAAGCCCAAATTAACAGCCACCCGCCCATCCACACCTCTCTAATCTCACCCTAATCAGCCAACATGGAAGGTAAGCAGCTGAGCCCGACATCACCAGCAGCGCCCTTTGCTCATCCTCCACTGCTGCGCTCTCAATCTGAATGAGCTCTGCTAACGTCTGCCTCCCCCCTGCAGAGGAAGTTGCTGCCCTCGTCATCGACAATGGGTGAGTTGAACCCCGAATTCAAACGCCTGCTATCCCTGCTGTGGAGGGGCTACCCGCACCGCCCGCGCACTCGCAAAGCTGCAACAACTCCCTCCCCAGTAGCGCACGAAGCATAGCCAAACGATGAACTTCAGCTGACAATTGATAGTTCGGGTATGTGCAAGGCCGGTTTCGCCGGTGATGATGCGCCCCGAGCAGTCTTCCGTAAGTCCCCCAAACTCGGCATTCATGGCCAAAATTGCACCAAAAGCTGCTGCTTTGGCCTTCAAACGCTACAGAATAAAATTTTAATAGCTCTGCAGCCTCCATTGTCGGCCGACCGCGCCATCATGGGTACGACGACCTCCCTATAACAGCTCCTACGTGACTCGCGAGCTGACAACAATGCAGTATCATGATTGGTATGGGCCAGAAGGACTCCTATGTTGGTGATGAGGCACAGTCGAAGCGTGGTATCCTGACTCTGCGATACCCCATTGAGCACGGTGTCGTCACCAACTGGGATGATATGGAGAAGATCTGGCATCACACTTTCTACAACGAGCTACGTGTCGCCCCCGAGGAGCACCCCGTCCTGCTCACCGAGGCCCCCATCAACCCCAAGTCCAACCGTGAGAAGATGACACAGATCGTCTTCGAGACCTTCAACGCCCCAGCCTTCTACGTCTCCATCCAGGCTGTCCTGTCCCTGTACGCTTCCGGTCGTACTACCGGTATCGTGCTCGATTCCGGTGATGGTGTCACTCACGTTGTCCCCATCTACGAGGGTTTCGCTCTTCCCCACGCCATCTCCCGTGTCGACATGGCCGGTCGTGATTTAACTGATTACCTCATGAAGATCCTGGCCGAGCGCGGCTACACCTTCTCCACCACCGCCGAGCGAGAAATTGTTCGTGACATTAAGGAGAAGCTCTGCTACGTCGCTCTTGACTTCGAGCAGGAGATCCAGACTGCTAGCCAGTCCTCCAGCTTGGAGAAGTCCTACGAGCTTCCCGATGGTCAGGTCATCACCATTGGCAACGAGCGTTTCCGCGCTCCAGAGGCTCTCTTCCAGCCCTCTGTGTTGGGTCTTGAGAGCGGTGGTATCCACGTTACCACTTTCAACTCCATTATGAAGTGCGATGTCGACGTCAGGAAGGATCTGTACGGCAACATCGTCATGGTATGTATTTATTTCTGAGACTGGAGATCAAAAGTCAGCTAACGTGAGCTAGTCTGGCGGTACCACCATGTACCCTGGTATCTCCGACCGTATGCAGAAGGAAATCACCGCCCTCGCCCCATCCTCGATGAAGGTCAAGATCATCGCTCCTCCAGAGCGCAAGTACTCTGTCTGGATCGGTGGTTCCATTTTGGCCTCGCTCTCCACCTTCCAGCAGATGTGGATCTCGAAGCAGGAGTACGACGAGAGCGGTCCCTCCATTGTCCACCGCAAGTGCTTCTAAGGTAATAGAATTTCTTCCTTTGATTGAAAATGCGACTAACGCACTTCCAGCGTATCCTTGCGTACGGTTCTCGAGATCATGATAAGCCTTGTAGCGGAGGCATACTTGTATCGGCGCTCTGTTAACCCGGGGTTTCATACATGTTCGGTTGTTCACAAAATAGCACAGCGGGCCAATGGTTGGGTGATTGACTTATGGAGGAGCTTGAGCTCACACGTGGAGGTGTAGTAAGGATCTTAAGATTGTAGCTTAGACCCTATCGACACTTTTCAGATCCCTCTACAATTGGTTATTTTGTCTCTGGATGACGTGATTACACTTCTTTAGCATCACTACTCGCACACAAAAGTTCTTTCCAGGAGGATGTATACAATGGATACTTATATATGTACGCCTTGCACGCTACATAAGAGCCAACATACCGTACATTTGAAACCAAGGCTTGCCTGAGATGGCGTTCGAGACAACAGAGCTCAATGCCTAATCTGGTAAAGACAATACACTAGCGCAAGCGTAAGCATCGGGGTCCGGGACGGCTTCCAGCGACGCGCTGCTCTTCTAGATGCTTAAATCTGACTCAACATCCGGCTCTGGTCATTTACAACCTTTTTGGCATCTTCTGAGGTTTCCTCGCAATGCATTGATCTTCACGGGCTTTTGTTAACTCTAACTGTAAGGCGTTTGGTCCTAATCCAAAATTTTATCACATATCGTCTTTCCATAATCCGGACCCCCTTGGAGGAATGGCTCCATCCACCACCACCCAGGATGCATCAGGCATCAAAGCATGCGATGAGACAACGCCTCTTCTCGCCAACTTGGAATCAGCAACTTTAGCAGTACCTATCGACCCAACATCTGAAGCAGTTGACCCCGGCGCCCCCAACCCAGAAGAAGACAATGATGATGATGAGGACAAGCCCCTGCCGAAGAAGCAGATTTTCTTACTGTGCTACACGAGTGTGGTGGAACCTATTGCCTTCTTCTCCATTTTCCCTTACATCAATTTTATGATTGAACAAGTGGGCAGCGTCCAGAAAGAGGACGTCGGCTTCTACTCAGGCTTGATTGAAAGTTTATTCAGCGCAACGCAGATGTGCGTTATGATTTTCTGGGGCAGGGTATGTAGACCATCCGCTGACTTTCATGTGGCTAATCTTTTCTTAAGGCTTCTGATAAATGGGGTAGAAAACCTATCCTAATTGCATCATTAATCGGTGTTGCTATCGCTACGACCTTGTTCGGTATGAGCCAGAGCCTGTGGCAAATGATTCTAGCACGCTGCTTTGCGGGCGTCTTCGCTGGGTCAGTAGTTACGGTGAGGGCTATGCTCAGTGAGAATAGCACCAAATTTACCCAAGCCCGGGCATTCAGCTATTTTGCGTTTGGCCGAAACCTGGGTCTATTCATGGGGCCATTGATTGGTAGGTGTCATCCCTGAGTCTCTCATAACATTGATGCCTAATTAAACATAGGTGGTGCGCTTGAGAGGCCGGCCGAGAAGTATACATTGACTTTTGGCAAGATTCGGTTCTTTCACGATTACCCATATGCGTTGCCGGGAATCGTCACTTCGGCTATTGCGTTATCTGCCGCTCTCTTGACTTTGTTCTTCGTCAAAGAAGTGAGTCTGCATATGTTTAACCCAGCTTGAGTTTGCATTTTGTGTTTCAGCATGATCGAATGGCTAAGCATGTTGTAGACACTTCACATCCACCGTGACAGCAAGAAGTCGACTGACGCGCCGCCTATGTCTGCTTGGCAACTCATTAAACACCCTGGTGTCTCCCAGGTCCTCTTCATATACAATTACGTCATGCTCCTTGCATTCACATTTACCGCCGTCAACCCAGTATTTCTCTACACTCCCATCAAATTGGGTGGCATTGGATTCTCACCAGAGCTTATCGCCATTTTCACAGCCTTGGCCGGAGCTTCACAGGCAGCTTGGCTCCTCCTTGTCTTCCCTCCATTGCACAAGCGCGTTGGTACTGGACGAGTACTCTGGATTTGTGCATGTGTATGGCCTGTATTCTTTGCCGTCAACCCAGTTTACAATTTGCTGTTATGGAACGGGAAAAAATATTTCTTCTGGGCTACCGCGCCTCCTCTGCTTGTTCTAGGAAGTGGCGTTGCTATGGCATTCAGTGAGTTCACGTTCATCTTCCATTCCAGGATTTTGCTGACGTGTACCAGCCGGCGTACAGCTCGCGCTGAATGACATCGCCCCATCGCACGAGACTCTGGGAACGCTGAACGCTATGGCATTGGCACTGCAAAGTGGGTTGCGAGCTGTAGCACCTGCCTTAGCGACGAGCTTATATGCTATTGGAGTGAAGTACCGCATCTTGGGTGGCTATCTCTTCTGGTTTGTCAATGTCCTTCTCGCTCTTGGGCTTCTTGGCATATTGAGGCTCCTTCCCGAGAAAGTGAAAGGGAAGGTCGAACGGCGACAGAATGGTCGTGCGTAGGATGCGCATGGGAGGCATGTATGCAGTGTTCAGGTTAGTCACCCAGCAGAAATCTCATGCCACAGACAGAAGCAACTGTGACAAGCTCAGTTTAGAGTGCAACGCGACAGGACCGAACTTTCTTCTACGTCCAATATTTTTCAACAGATCCTAGAAATTATTTCCCTACCTTGTGTATCCGCCACAACACTTTAGGCAACATCAAATGTAATACTTCGTTCATGCTCACAAGTTTCGTTGTTTAAGTGAAAAAGCTCACGAAAGCCCGGTACTCTTCACCGTCACAGAAAGAGAATCTTTCACCCTCCCCCCCTCCTCTAGGCTATATAAGCAGCTGGCGTGCCCGATATTTTGATGTCAATTCGCATACTACCATTCTTGCTATTTCATTACCATGGCCTCCGCGACAGACCAAGCCGCCGTTAACCAACTCTTCACGTTTCTCGCACCTCGAAATGTCGCCATATCCGCACAAACCACCGAAGATCATGCCCGTCGAGTCCTTCATATAATGATGAACCGGGCGCGTGAGTACTGGAGATCTCGTGGAGTTGATGAACAGCCTACGTTTTCTCAGACGAAGGCAGCTTTTCTCGCGATTGAGCGCGCCGCCGATGTGTCACAACTCGCTATTGACAATGATATGCCTCAAGATGATGTCCATCGCATCTTAAACGTCCTGACTGCAGCAGCTAGTGGGCATTGGGGTCATCCAGGCACTGTCACACAAGATCCTGTACATCCATTGAACTTACAAGCCTTCTTCACGCCTCTTCAGGTAAGCCCCGACGAAGGTATTATACAATGGCCAGAATCTATTCCAGAACATGCTTATCAACTCCTTCAAGCATTTGACCATCTGGATACCATTTGTGAGGAGCCCAAGGAGGCAATCGCAGTTGTCTCGCGTCAGAAGTTCCGGGTCATCAAGGACAGCATGGTGCTGCTGAATCAGAAGATTACATCCGCATACGGACAGATTCTTGATGATATGCCAAACCGACAGCGCCCAGAGTTCGCAATTGAGGACTGGTATACAAAAAGATCCATAAATTACGGCGCTGGAGAGAAGGCGGTTTCAGTGTGTTCTTCAAAAAGGTATGCGGAAGTGACAGTAATCAAAAGTTGTAGTTCATTCTCTGACGCACAGTATAGTAGAGTAGGTGATTATGGTTCGTCTCAAGCACCAAACAAGGTAAACTATTCAAGCAGCAACTTCAGCCTGATTACTTGCCTGCGAGTGATTATCTCTTCCCGGGAATATACGCTGACTTCGAACTAGGCATGCAATAGGGCTGACAGCCAAATGCCTGTTCATATATCCCCGTCTTCTGCAGTTAAGAGCGACCTCCCGGATTACTCAAGGCCCACGGCAAATTTTTCAGGTGCAGTCATGGTCCCTCACACTCACACGGAACACAACTTGAACTGCTCGGAGCTTGCCGCGCATTCTTCTGCAAAAGCCCGATACCTCAGACGCTCGCCAGATGATAACACGGTCAAGAACAAGCCTCTGGGCCTATTAAATATGCAATTGCAACAACCTGCAGATCGGTCAACACAAACTGATAGCCCGTACAAGTTCTTCGTTCTCGCAGAGCGGGATCGATTGAAGGATGAACTTTCCGCAGAGAAGTCTGGCCTCCAGGGTGGTGTTAAAGGTACGCTCTTGTGAAATATACTATAAGGCTAAAGGAAGATTAATATTCCTTCAGGACAAGAACTCGGTAACCTAATGTCCGAACTCTGGAACCAAATGAGTTCAGAAGAAAAGGCTCCTTTCGTTGCGGCATACCAGAAGTGGGGAGAGCAGGAACAGACAGGAGTACAAGCACTAGCAGTCAAAGGTCGTATTGATGACTCAGTTCGCATAATTAAACGAAAGAAACTGGTAGAGGGTATAGAACGATGCAAGACCGTCAGTAGCGCCTCGATTACAGCCCAGGTTCTCCGATCGAAGGGAAAGGAACCAACTACAGACCTGATCTGATGAACGTTGTAGGCGAAGTGATTGCCCCTCCACTATTTCCTTCTCATCCTTCTAGTACTTTATTGCACAGTATCCCGCCACGAGGCCTGCCTCGGTATGATGGCTCTGTCCACTCATAGGCACCACTGCCACCAACTTTCCCGTCTTCTATTCGCCCAGATGGTCGTCCAATCATGCAACCACTACGCCTTTGATCTGTTTCCTTAGCCCTTACAAGCTCCACGACCTAGCTCCGTTCTCAGTCTCAGCCAGCTGTTATATGCGGCAAAGGAAAACAATACTGGCATGGCAGCGACTATAGCTCGTGCAGAAGCTAGTAGCAACTTTGTAGATCTGCTGAAAACCGGGCCTCTGATGCATTGCTATATCGACAACCTTAGATATACCCAAATGGGCGGTATTGACGGGCCAGAGCTCCAATGAGAATATTTCACCCAACACAGGTTCCAAGAATGGAGAACATATTTAGGCCCTTAAATGACTTGGTTTCGAGATTTTTGGGTCCGGTACGTTAGTAAATTTACACCTTTGCACGCTTGTATCGTGAGGATATGTGGCACAGGCCAAGGTGGAGAGGTATCGAAGTCATTAAATATTCCCAAAATAATATTTACTTCGATTTCACAGTGTATGAACGCTTTGATCGTTGTTCTAACCTATAGTTATCTTTTTAGTAAGTTTTCACTAAGTCTTCAGTACTTTACTCATTATTTAGTTATAATCGACACTCCGTAGAGGCATGCTTGCCGTCAGTCGCGTGACAACTTGGATCCCACCAGCTATTTGACTGCTAAACGATAGAAGCGATGAGCAACATTACCACAAAGTGGAGGAAGTCTCGAATAACATAAATATCAGAGGGCATTTTGTAGATTTTGTGGAGGCTAATCGATCCACTTATCATGCAGCTTTAGTACGTAAGAATGGGTCGGATATGAACGCCCGTTGGACACAATCTCTGCTTGCAGCCTAAGAGCGTAATAGCATTTTAATAATTCTAGAACATAGCTAAATTTTATAATTTCAGCACAATATATCTGTTGAGATGAAACTAGAATAAACGCACCTATTTAACTCCTTATTCCTCTAATAGATAAGTGTAAGTCGCTTTAGCCTAAAATCCCTTATATCCGACTTATTCTGATGTACTAGAAGCAGAGGGAGGTGTTTTTGATGCCACTCACTCAGTGACTAAGCACTTTGCATGAAGTGGTCCACACATGTCTCGTTGAGGCCGGTGATCGTAGATTTGACTTTTTCTTGGCAGGAGCGGTTTTTTTTTAATTATTTGAAGGAAAACTATCACCAAGAAGCTTGTGGTCTGAAATTGATGTGGTTTTCGCTCTTCGCCACGCCGTGCCGCGCCGCATTCCGTCACAAGGGTGTTGGACTGCGGGCTTGGAGCATGGCCAATCACAACCCATGCACCACGTTGCATGCATGCGGCACAGGCGCCTTTCATCCTGCGCCAGTGGAGAAGAACTGAAAATGTGCCTTGCTCAAGCGAACCTCACTGTTATGCCCAATCGCACTCCCCAGCTCATATTGACATGTCAATGTCCGAACAGTATAGCTCGATCTGCCAGGAGATTGAGAAGTATTCGAAGAAAACTCAGAAAGAGCCAGATAAGCCGTATGTGGATCCTACAGCATCGCTAGCTAAAACGTTGGAGTGTGGGTGCCGGTACTGTTATATTGCTTGTACGGCTGTTGGAAGGGAGAGTGATGTGATTAAGAACGAGAACACGGACTTGGGTGCTGTGTTAGAAGACTATGCTCTGAACTTTCGGTATTCTGGAAGCTTTTCAAGCTCAGCCAGGAATATTAAGCAGCTGGGCGTAGATTTCAGAGGTTCTGGAGTGAATTTCGAAAACCAGGGATGTTCGTCTGAGATATTCGTCCTCGAGGGTGAGGCACACGAGCATAACGTATGGGGTCATTGCTGATAATTCATAGTCGCAGATGATCCAGTAATTCCTAAAGCAACACCTATATCTGGCTATACCGGCTCAGATCAAAGCTTTCGTACTATGATGGGGTGGCTTGAGGATTGTATAAAGAATCATCGCCTAATATGTTCATCAAATATTGCTTCTGGCCCACCAATCCTGCCGCTTCGCATTATCGATGTAGGCCTTCCTGACTTCCAGTATGTTCGGCTAGTGCAAGGAAATAATGAAAGGGCATACTACGCCTGTCTTAGTCACTGTTGGGGTGGCAAACAGCCACTGAAAACCACATTGGAACCGGACACGCTGTCACTTCATACTGAAGGAATACAATGGGAAAGCTTACCAAAGACTTTTCAAGAAGCTATCGAGTTCACTAGGCGGCTTGGGCTTCGATATTTGTGGATAGACTCACTGTGCATAATCCAAGACGATGACGAGGATTGGCAAGCTCAATCTGCTCAAATGGCAGACATCTACCAGAACTCCCTAATTACCTTTGCTGGTTCAGCGTCTTCGGGTCCTGAGGATGGCTTGTTTCGCAAAGCAAACTTTGAGCACATCGATCAGGCTCTGAGTACCGTCGCTCCAAGTGGCCTCAATAAAATCCGCAAACGAAAAGCTTTATCACATCATTTCAAAGAGCTCCCGCTGTTAGGACGGAGTTGGGTATTTCAAGAACGCCTCTTGAGCACAAGATACCTGCACTTCAGTCAAAACGAGTTGTTATGGGAGTGCATGGAACGAATAACATGCGAATGCGGAAGTCTACACTCCCCATATCGAAGCCCAAATGCATGGCTGAGCCCCAAAAATCAGTTTCATCGAACCGCACTAAACTTCATGAAATCTACCCCTCGTACGGTTGCTAATTGGTGGGAGGGGGCCGTGACCGACTATTCGAGGATGAGGTGCTCATATCCAGGTGATATCTTCGCAGCGTTGTCAGGCATAGCGGGGACCGTGAGGCAGATAACAGGGTGGGAGTATGCAGCCGGTCTCTGGAAAGAGAACTTGATCTCTGATCTGGCGTGGGAATCCGAACATTCCCACCTTGGATGCAGATGTGAAGAGTGGCGGGCGCCGACATTTTCTTGGGCATCTATTGAACCCAAAGCCCCGGGATTCTCAATCAGTTATACCTGGAGGCGCCTCATAGGGGCAGGCCTCGAAGTAAAGCCGCCTACTGGCTGTAGGACAGATCTGTTTGCCTCAATTGTGGAAACGAATTTTGTTCCTTTGGGAGACGATCCGGTGGGGAAACTAGTGTCAGGATACATCAAACTTTCCGGAACTCTTATCCAAGCCACCCTTTGCTGTCCGAAGCGATGTGAAATGACCAGCGCATGGGGAGTCGCATCAGTATGCAGGGAGCAAGTACGGCCAAGTATAATTCATAATGACTTTGACCTCGATCAAGGTAGTAGCCCGATGAAGGATGGTGATACAGTGTATTGCTTCAAATTAATGGGAAAGACCCAAGCCAGGGGCCAGCACAACTTCGAGAGCTTTTTGTATCTAGTGCTCAAGAAAGTCACACAAGATTCCGAGGAAGCAGTGAGTAGAATGGAAGACTGTGAGTTTGAGAGGATCGGATTGTTGAGTAACTCGCGGGACCCGGATATTTTGTGTTTAGAGGATGGATCCGAGGCGTCCTACATCCAACACAATATGTTAGTGAAGATTATCTAACTACAATGTTATCACATTGGTTAACGTCATATCAACTTCGTGAATCTTTCACTGACTGACACTGGCACACAAAAGTTGCAAAATAATTCAACATAGGTACGAGCGACTATTTCGGCACTCGAACTCTTGCCCTCACCATAGCAAAAATATCAGCCTCAGCGCCGGTGGTACTCCTGAATAGGCATTCGCTTTTGTGTAACTTGACAGAAGAACACGAAGGACGTTGCTCATCTGTTTATATCTGAAAAGACCGAAGCTCGGCCATCTCCGACTTCACGTCATCATTGCGGAAACGATTCCGAACCTCAAATATACAATTGTGTAAATGAACCGCCCAGTACTCTCACTCACTCCCACACAATTCTGTACAAATGGCATACACATTCGCACGCCTATCCCGTGCCCCAGCACCCTGCATACGCGTCGTCCGCCAATTCTCCACCGCCCCGTCGCGCCGCCAGACTGCAATACCGTACACGCAAACATGTCCCTCGCCGACGTGCGAATGCGCCGCCGCGCCGCCAGACCTCGATATCGATCGCAAGGCGTCGCTGCTGAATACCATGGCTGCGTACTCTGAGCAGGTCATTTTCTGCACGGGAAAGGAGGACTGGGCAAGCAATATCGAGCAGGACGAAGGCGAGACGGGGGATTTTGTCAGAGGGCTGAAAGGCGTGGTTGGGAGGGGCGGTGTTGGTTTCGATGTGGGTTGGTTTTCCCCATTCATCTCGTCGCACGTCTGGAATGTAGGAAGTGCTAATATGTGTGGCGTGGTAGCCGTTTAACAATGTGCTCATCACAGCGAGTTCGTTACCGAAGAGCGAAACACGGAATACCACAACGGCGCTGTTGTTTCCCCAGTTCAAACGCATACCGAGGCTACCGCACACGCCGGAGGGCTTCTCGGACTTTGCGACCGCGTATCTGAAAGCGCGTACATTGCACCCGATGCACGACGGCCTGGCCGCAGAGCAGAAGGCGAATCTCCTCAGAGACGAGTCCAAGGCTGAGAACCTGCCACCCGCAGAACCCATAACCAGACCCACGATTCTGATCTGCGGACACGGCGGCCGCGATCAACGCTGCGGCATCCTCGGGCCCCTCCTTCAAGCCTCGTTCCGCCAGGAACTACAGCGCAGAGGCATCGACGCAGATGTCGGAGTGATTAGCCATGTAGGCGGCCACAAGTACGCTGGCAACGTGATCATCTACGTGCCCCCGAGCATGGAGGACAATGCGCTACGAGGAAGTGGGATATGGTATGGCCGTATAGGGCCTGAGAATGTGGAGGGTGTAGTTGAAGAGACGCTCACACAGGGCCGTGTTATTGTAGATTTGCTGCGAGGAGGCGTTACGCAGGGTGGAGGGAATATCGGGAGGATGATTGAGGCGCAATTGAAGAAAGATCGTGGGGAGGGAGAGGGGGAAGGGTTGAAGCTGAAACCTAGAGCGAGACGGTAGGAATGTGGGCGTACCTTGAAGGGGTTGACAGTGACGAAATCTGTTTGTCGGACTGCTTCAATCAAGGGAAGCAATATCGAAAGTGTGTGAGGTGTTGAAAGCTGTCACACTCTCCCATTACAACGACATGGAATGCTAGAGAGGATAGTCAAGAACATTAGAGCGATGGAAGACGGTATAGATTTAGAATAGTGTAGATATTGTACAATACTATACAACCTAACTTGTCGACTCCCAGCAGGCTATGCACAATGCGCCTAGTTATACAGCGAAAAAGCAAGATCATCCCAAGTCATATACACGTACATAGTACAATGTCTCCTCAGCTAGATTTTGGCGCCTTTGGCTTCTTCGGCCCAACGAGATTACACAACGCGCCTCCATTCACCGCAATGACCTTCCAGCCCTTTGGAATCATGTCGAAGGCCGGATGCGACTCTGAAGTGTTACTCAATTTCCAGATCTTGCCTGTGTTTCTGTCAAGCCATTCCTTGCCCTGATCCGTCTGGAGCAACTGATCGAGGATCCAGGAAGAGACGGCTTGCATATTCTTGGCGCTGACGGTGTCTGGGAGTTTGTTGATGTCGACTTCGAATTTCCGCTTGCCATCAACCTGCACGACGCATTTCTGGGTGCGGGACAGGGTGGGGATGATGTCGAGATCTGCAAGGGGAAACCCGGATGAGAAGACTGAAGTAGAGCTTGGGTATCTGACAGTGGCATCTTCAGTAGGAGCAGAGGATTTTGTATGAGTGGCGAGGAGGTGCCACGCTTCTTCTGCTACACCGGGCGCAATTGGAGCAACCATGCGAATGAGGTGGACGGTAGAATACCATTTGATATACGGTGTTGCGGCGGACGAGTGCGGTGCATCCCAGATAGTATTCGTCAAGGTCATCAGGTCGCTGACGATGGTATTCAGAGAGTAAGTCTGCGCGTACGATTCTGTGACGCTGGCGATGGTTTGTTGAGTTTTAGTCCAGACCTTTGCATCTTCTGGCGTAAGGGACGCGGCCAATGTCTCTCCTGCTACAGGATTCCAGACACCTTTCGCTGAGAGGTCTTGTAAGATGTCGACAAGTTTCGCATCGACTTCTGTTGGAACCTCAAAGTTCTTCAGCTCGTCATCTGGATTACAGAGCCGCACTACTCGATGTAGCCAACGCTGAACACCGGAAATCTTCTTCTCGTCCCACTCAAGCACATCACCGACAGGCGCCTGGAAAAGCATATGCGCACGCGTAGCATCGGCGCCATATTTTGCGATTGTAGCACCAGGATCTACACCATTGTATTTGCTCTTGGACATCTTCTCATAGCTGACGTTTGGAGTGAGACCGTTTGCTTTGATGCGTGGCTTCGAAGGGCTAGTCAAGTCGACTTCGTCTGGGCGAAGGAAACGTCCACTTTCGGGATCAGTGAAAGTCTCCCCGTGCACCATGCCTTGAGTGATGAGCCGTCTGAATGGTTCACCTTGTGCTAGGTTTCCTTTGGGCCAGACTGAGGTCGTGGCGAGAAACTTTGAGATGAAGCGTGCATACAGAAGATGTAGAATGGCATGTTCCACCCCACCAATATAGAGATCCACTGGCATGCCGTCGTCTGCTTTCTCAGAGTTCACGAGTGCAGTTTCGTTCTTTGCGTCCAAAAATCTGAAGAAATACCAGGAAGAGTCCATAAACGTGTCCATAGTATCGGTCTCGCGCTCTGCAGCTGAGCCGCACTTTGGGCAACTGGTCTTCTTCCAGTTCTCGTCCTCAGCCAGTGGATTGCCTTTCCTGCCTTCAAAAAAGCTGTCAGGGAGACTTGGTAACTCGACAGGGAGGTCTTTCTCGGGGACAGGTACGGAACCGCAGGAACCACAGTGAATGATCGGGATGGGAGTACCCCAGTACCGCTGGCGACTGATGAGCCAGTCCCGGAGCCGCCAGTTCGTCACCTTCTCGGCAGAATATCCACTTTTGCAGAGCTTGTCCAGAAACTCGTCCACGGCTTGTTTTGAAGTCATATTTCCAAACTCTTCGATGTTTGCAGCTATAAAACCTCTTTCGGTGACGGGCTTATCCTCGTCTCCTGGCACAAGCGGCAAGGGCGAAAGGCCAGGCTTGGTGGTAATGACGACCTCAATTGGCGTACTGCCCGCGTTCTGCCGCCAAAATGCATGGTCCCGGGTGTCGTGGCCTGGCACACCCATGACTGCTCCAGAGCCGTAGTCTTCCAAGACGTACGGAGCGACGTACACAGGGACAGACGCATCGGCAGCACTAGTGCATTTGATGATGGGGTTTGTTCCAACGATGCTCGGTAGCAGAAAGCCTTCCTTGCTATCAGGAGGGAGGTCTCTCGCTCGCTCAACGAAGGCCCGCAGCGAGTCGTCTCCCAGAGCCAGCTGCTGCACGATTGGATGACGCAGCGAAAGAGCAATATACTGAACACCGAACAGTGTATCTGCTCTAGTGGTAAAGACGTCGACAGGGTCGAACTTGAGGTCCCCTTGTTTCGCGGCGATGTCGAATGACAACTTGGCGCCCTCCGACTTGCCAATCCAGTTCCTCTGCATGGCGAGCACCTTCTCTGGCCACCTACCATCCTCGGCCAGAACATCCAGGTCTTTCAGAAGAGGTTCCTGGAACTCCTTGATCTTCAAGAACCACTGCTTGAGCATGAGCTTCTCGACCTTTGCGCCAGACCGCCATGAACAGCCATTGGAATCGACTTGCTCGTTGGCGAGGACCGTCTCATCAACCGGGTCGTAGTTGACGAGCGACTCGGCTTGGTAGGCGAGACCGCGCTCATGGAGCATGAGGAAGATGCGCTGGGTGTGCTTGTAGAAGGCGGGGTCGCAGGTTCGAAGTTCCTACAGACATGTCAGCCAGCCAGTCTCTGCATGTCTCCTGGATACTGTGAAGCATACAACGTCCCAGTCCCAACGGCCGCCCATCTCCTTCATCTGGGTCTTCATGCTCTCAATGTTCTGCAGCGTCCATTTCTCGGGATGTACTCCGCGCGCGATTGCCGCATTCTCAGCGGGCAGGCCAAAGGCATCCCATCCGATCGGGTGCAGGACTGCGTAGCCCTGCATATGCTTGAAGCGGGCCAGGACATCGGAGATGGTGTAGACTCGTAGATGGCCGAGATGGAGGGTGCCGGAGGGGTATGGGAACATGGGCAGGACATATGCCTTGCCCTTGTCGGCTCTGCGCAATTGGTCCCATTGCGGTGCCAGCCTGTCCCAGTGAGGCTGCCATTTCGCCGTGAGCGTCTCTATGCCCGCATCTTCAGCTCTTCGCTGTCGGTCGGTGGATATGCCGGCCCATTGTACGGCTGCTCGCGGCGCAACTGCACGCGGATGACGGAGGGCACGTCGCCAGCCTAGACGGTGCAGACTAAGGCTTTGCATTACCTGGCCGCGTGCGCATAGCGTGAGGCGTGCAAGACGTGCAAGGCGTGCTCGCGTCAAGCTTCGCCAATGGTGTAGCACTCCCGCACTTTTTTGATGGACCTCTAACGCCGAAACGGGAGCTAGTCCCACGGCGGCATAGCAGCTGGTCGGTTTCAACAGCACATGCCAGCTCGACCATTCACTCAACACGGCTGCTCAGGCGAGCAGAAAGGGGCCCTGGATATCTGCCCTGCTAATTCCTCCGTCTATAATATAATACGGCTGCACATGGCGAGGAGCACCGCCTGCAGGTAGCCCTCCCTCTCCGCTCCGCACCATGGCCGGCCGCTACTCCAACCTCCCACCGCCGCCGACCCGCGATTCCCTCGAGCTTGCCTCGCTGGCCTCGTCCTCACATGCCTCGCGGCGCACGTCGGAGGAGTCGTCAGCCTCCGGAACACCCTCGTCGCGCAGACTTTCCTTCGACGACGAGGACCCCTTGTCGGAACTCAATCCCGCCGGCCACGACGAACACAGGCCCCGGCACAACCGCTCCTACAGCGTGTCGTCGGCCTTCGACTTTGCGCCCAACCTGTTCCCGCTGTCCAGCACCGCCCAGGGCTACACAGCGCTCGGCGCGCCCTCGAACCCGGCGCTCGATCCCTCCAATGCGCTTAGCGGCGGCTCACTGGAGAAGAACAAGAGCTTGACGTACCTCAATGGCCTCTCGCTGGTGATTGGGCTTATAATAGGGAGCGGCATCTTCTCGTCGCCATCGCAAGTCAACAAAAACGCGGGGTCGCCGGGCGCATCGCTGCTGGTCTGGGTCGTGGCTGGCATCCTCGCATGGACTGGCGCGGCGAGCTATGCGGAGCTCGGAGGCGCCATACCGTTGAACGGCGGCGCCCAAGTCTACCTTTCCAAGATCTTTGGCGAATGGGCCGGCTTTCTCTTCACCTGGTGTGCCGTCGTTGTGCTGAAGCCGGGCTCAGCAGCCATCATCGCCATAATATTCGGAGAGTATCTAGTGCGCGCCGTAATTGGCGCCGAGGCCGTGGACGCGAGCACATGGTTGAACAAGGGCGTGGCGCTGGTGGGACTTGTGCTTGTCACCCTGCTCAACTGTGTATCCACCAAGCTGGGCACGAGAAGCGCCGATGTCTTCATGTTCCTAAAGTTCTTCGCCCTGCTAGCCGTCACAGTCATTGGCATCGTGGTTGCGGTAACCGGCCTGTCCTACAAAGGCCACGCAAACGAGGACTGGAAAAACAGAGGTTGGTTTGACGACACCAATACCAACGTCAGCAATTGGGCTGTAGCACTCTACGCGGGCCTGTGGGCGTTTGACGGCTGGGACAATGTACGTGAAATTCCCCTACTATGTTAACATCACTAACAGAATCAGGTCAATTATGTGACTGCCGAGTTCAAAAACCCCGCCCGTGACCTCCCTCGTGTAATCCACACTTCTCTTCCTCTCGTCATACTCTGCTACATTCTCGCAAACATATCCTACTTCCTTGTACTCCCCGCCTCCGTCATCGAGTCCTCCAACACCGTCGCTGTAGCCTTTGGCTCCCAGGTCTTTGGTCCTATAGGCTCGCTCATTCTAGCCTTGTTTGTCGCAGGCTCATGCTTTGGAGCCCTGAATGCTACCACCTTTACATCGGGCCGGCTTGTCTACGCTGCGGGGAAAGAAGGCTATCTTCCACAAATGTTTGGAAGTATCGGGCTGGGAAAGGACCATAGGGCGATTCGACTGCACTCGATCAACGCAGGAACATCAAGAAGCAAGATACCACGGAAATTGGTGGATTGGTTTGCCGATCCAGACGCAGGATTCTTTTTCACTCCCATTGCAGCCATGTTGCTCAATGCGCTCCTCACAGCAATCTACATCGTGATCGGATCGTTTGATACGCTTGTCACCTTTTACGGAGTTGCGGGATACACGTTCTACTTTCAGACTGTCCTGGGTCTCATCATTCTACGCGTTCGAGAACCGGATCTGGAAAGGCCTTACAAAACCTGGATCACCACACCTATTATATTCTGCTGCGTTAGCTTGTTCTTGTTGAGCAGGGCAGTATTTGCCGAGCCTATTCAGACATTACTAGTAGTAGCATTCATGGTGGTGGGTTTGATAATATGGTTTGCATGGGTAGGCCGAAGGAGAAATAAAGAGCAGAGCAGATACAGACAGATGGAAGAAGGAGATGAAAAGGTGGGATGGAAGTTCTGGCAAAGATGGAGACGATGAATCGCTGTAATAGCGTAATCCATGTCATACAACACAGTCGTAGACAATGGAAAAAAAAAAGAAATCACAAACACTCCCACGTCCTCTTTGTTGTTGAAAATGCATCAGCGCCGTTTCCCCAGATGCACACGGCACCTCTGTTGATCCCATCTGCGCCTTCTCAATCACCCCAACAAAACACAGTGGACCCAACTCTCCCCGCCGAATATCAAGCACCTCCCCCATTACGTCGTCGGACAGACTGGCAAGATGTAAAGCGTAGGTTGAGCGAATTCAAGGGGAGATGAAGCCGCTCGGGCTCGGCACCATCAAGAGACTCGAAGAGTCAATGAGTCGCTGACATTTTTCATGCGTGCATCACAGGGAAAAAAGCGCCGATCGGTCGCCTTTCCCCCCCGCAACTGAAGCCAACAGGCGAGTTCGCTGAGTCGAGTCGTCTGTCGGTGTTTTGCATATTGCGTGTTCGCGAGTGAAGGGTGGGGAGAAAGTAAATGAGAGGGGGTTTCATTTTGTGGAGGGGAAGAGAGGGGGGGAGGTGGAGGGACGGGATGGAGGGGGGGGGGGGGGGATGAAGGGGAAAGAGAGGGGAAGTCAGAGTGAGTACGAGCAATTTAGAAAATGGCAGAATAGTAAAGTTATGGGTAAAAAAAAAAGGGTTTGTATTTCATTCTCGGAAACAAGGAACGTATGCCTTTTACAGCGCGGTTGCTAGTCTAAAAAACGTTTGTCGATGGTAGCTACATACAAAAACTGGTGGTCAGACTCCCAAAGATTAAGAAGCGACCTAGAGAGCCAATATACTGCTAAACAAGGATGTGAAGGAGTAAATGGAGGAAGAAGAAGTAATTGGGGTTAAGGGGGGTCAGTGGAGGGGTGATTTGTGTGTGATGAAAAGAATGGATGTGCTTCCTGCGCAGCACCGAGGAATTTGCGGGGTCGTGAAAGGAGTGCTTTGTATCGTGAGTGACGTCTCAACAGTGAGGATGAAAAAGGAAATCTGGTCCGACAAGACAAGGCCGCTGCTGGCCTTCCAACAAGAGGCCTGTGCACAGCCCAATGCGTGGTGCTGTCACAGGATATGAAACAGTAACCGTAACGCCGCCAGGGAATATTTGTCCCAGCCGAGACTCCCCAGCCCCAAACCGCCAAATGACAGAAATCCCAGTATCGTACAGCGGCTCTCGCCAACTCCGGTCTATGAATAGCAAATCTTGCAACTCTCGCGTCTCAAGTAACCTCAGGCATCAACTCGTGGCTTGGGGCTCATATCCAGCCATTGGGTGGTGGACTCCGGGACATTGTGCCAGCGCCAAGGGGTATCCGCGCAGTCGGCGAAGGCGCTGCTCGGGTACCGGCTGTAACTGATGCTGGTGTGCCTGGCTGTGATGCTGTGGGTGAGCCTACTGATGCTACAGGAGTGACTGGATTGGCAGATAGCGGGTTCATGCGTAGTCCACTTGGAATTGATGGGGTGGATGCAGTGGGGGCGTATCGGGGCGTGGGAATGGGAGAGCGTGGCGGTGGTGCAGGGAGAACTTTCTCGCGCTGAGCTTGGAGATAAGCACTGCTGTTCTGCGCTGGAGTGAGTGGGAATGCTGGAGTTCTAGCGGGGCTGGGCATCCTGGGTCGGATGGGTGGCGAGGCCTTGCGCGGTGGTGGCTGTGGAAATTCACTGGGACTGGGTGTTTCGTCTGGTGATGTGTTCGCAGTGGATGGTAGTTGAATAGGGAGGCCTAGCGACTCGCCGCTTGAATCAGTCTCGCCACGCTTCAGTGGCGGGGCACTTGAGCTTGAAGCCTCGATATCTCGTTCAGGCTGAACGAACTTGGCTGCCGCAAGCGTAGCAGGAGCTAGTGAGAATCGAAGACCAATTTGAACCGTCGCGCTGCTATCGTTGCTTCGGTCACGGCGATGTCGCTCTGCGAAGAGTGGCTTTGGTTTGGTCAAAAAGTCGAATGCTTCGCTAACATTGGTAATAGAGCTTCTGCGAGTGAAGCGACGTAGAGCGAGCTTCGAAACTCTCGAGTTGTCTTGCGCAGCATCCGGGTGATAGACAGTGGCAGGCAGACGCGGTACGTCCTCTGCGCGTGTTGGAAACAGAGAATAGCTCTGCTTACCTCGCTGATGCCCGATTTTCTTCTCATCAACATCCGGAGGAAGAGGCCACTTGGTGGGGTCAATCGGGCTGCCAGGTTTTGCAGACGCAGGCGTCATCGCTCGTTCAGGTCGCACAAAGTACTCTGGATGGATATCGAAGCGGTTCTTTTCCGGACCGACGTCGATCAAGCCTTGTCGGCTCTCTGGTCGGCGGCTAGTTTGAAGAGCCATTGGCCCGCTGATGCTCATCTCCAGGTCACTGGGGCCGAAGAATCGGATCTTTGGTCGCTTTTGCTTTGTAGGGGCTTTCATTTCTTCAATTGGTCGGATGACCGTTCGCATCGCGTTTGTTCGGAGGAAAAGGTGGAAGAATGTGATGACGATTCCAGATGAGAAGAGCGAGATCTCGGCGACTCTAGCTGTTGATAGAGCATTCATGAAGTCTCGTCGTAGGGATTGGATTTGGATTGGAATCACAAGGATCTAAAGTCATTAGCTTCCATGTCTTGATTGTTTCGCAGAAAACTCACATAGATCAAAGCGGCCACCAGCAAGAAGTAGGTCATGCGTGAAGCTGAAATGCGCTCATTGGGGTCCACTTCGGGTGTCCTCATCAGCTGAATGCTGATCACGGCAGCCAACATCAAGAGGAAGAATACCAAAACACAGAGAATAATCAGCGCCAGGAGATCATATCGCGTGGTAAACCAGATAAGACTACCAAAGCACCGGTTGTACATTGGCCAGGCGACGGTAGGCATCCAGGTGAGCAGGAGCAAGGTCGAGATCAGGCCAATACAGATTGTTGTGTTCCATTTTCCACGGGGGCAGAATCGCTCGCGCCTGAAGGCCCTCCAAGCGGTTTCGATGCCGAAAACCATGGTGATGTATCCGATGAGAAATATCGCTGTCACTGTCAACACGTGCCCGTTGATACTTCAATGTCCCCAACTCACCAGGAAATGTAATCATCGACAGTCCCCGGCATTTGTTAGATAATACACTATGAAGTGAAGTGCTCTGCACTGCTACGAAGATAATTTGTTGTAGGACCGCACCGCAGGCCAGCGCAAGTGGGAAAGTCTCGGCGGGGTGGACATTGTGGAGGGCATTGAATCGCCTGAGTGCTGTTAGCGGCCAAAGTCATTATCCACATTGCTTGACTTACTGCTTCCTTGGCGCAACCTTGATTACAGCTGCTCGTCTCGCGTCCGACACAATCCGACGGACCGTCAACAGCGCCAAAGCCAGACTGAACGCTCCCAGCGTAAGGTGCATCGTGCGGAGCGTCTGCACCTGGGCCAGTTGCAGATTGGCGATTAAGGTCCTCGTCGTATTGGTTTGCGTCCAAGGAACTTCACGGACGGCGGACGTGTTGAGGGTTACGTTGAAGTGCGACCGGACGTCGAGTCGAGGAAAGTGGGCGCCCCATGATTCCATCTTGCCAGCTCCCGCAACTAACGAGTATACAAAAAAGAAAGATATCTCGCTGGTAACCAGCAGCGGCTAAAGAAAGGTATTGTCTAGGTATTCATGGAGGCTACTTGACTGACGTCGTGAACAAGAGAGTGACCAGCTCAGCGTCAATTAAGAAGTTGCCTGAGCCTGCCAGCAGAGCGACGAAGGGAAGGGGGAAAAGAGCGGAAGCATTAAGCGTAGGACACGGAGGCGAGTATGAGACGCCAAACAGTATATGAGGAAACTAATGGGAGCTGCCAGTAGTGCAGGGTTTCGGGACGGGCGGTCCTGAGGCGTCTATCAACTCATTCGCTAGAAGGCCCGCATTTGCAGAGCTCAGGTGCGTTCATATTGCAGGCTGTATCCTCCCACACAGAGCGGAGGTGGGGTTTCAACCTCATGCGAGCTACCCATGTTCCAGGTAGCCTGGGCGGCGGAAGCAGTAAGACCCGTCCAGGCACCATGGTGCGGGATCTGCTCGACCGTCACGGAAGAGCCGCTGTGGAGATTGGCCTCGCTCTGGCCCTTGCTGTTGCATTGACCAAGTTTTGGTACTGAGAAGAGCGTCATTGCGTGCCACGATCAATTTTGCAGAGTCTGCCTCTGATCATGTTGAATACCATTCACATCGTGCAACCTTCGCCCAGCAAGATCAAGCGCTTGCTCTGAACAATGTGGTTTCGTTTCTGTCACGACGTTCCAATTTTGGTAGTCAATGCCGTTCCACGCGGCGAAGCGCTGTGGTAGGGGGGGGGCACGAAGTCGGTGATGGTGGTGGTGAGGTTGACGTGGTCGGGCTGAGGGTCTGATGCTCGCTGGGTTTAGGCTGTGCCGCAGGTTCTCGCTTCAGCCATGTCCCGAGACACAGGGAACGCCAGAACCCCTGTCACCACAACGGGCGCCGGGACCGGCTTGCAAACCTGTGCTGGGTGCATAATCCATCAAGCAGCAAGTGCGCTTAGTATCAAGATAGCTGAGCTATGTTATAAGAACGCAAGGGTCAGCTCAGGAATCTACTACCGGATTGGGTTAATTTACCGAGACCCATTCACGATTTCACACTCACCAGCAGTGGAGTCTACGGAAACCCCAGATAACAAGTAGTGTACAAGAATGGCCTTCGCCCTACATGGGAGTAGAAGGGCCTTATCCTTCATATCGGCCTTGATATTGTCACCGCGTGGCCGAACGCCCAGCTTGTCTTGCAAAACTGACTGTCCAATGGTACGGAGATCCATGGACACATTAGTTGCACATGGTACCTCCTCAATTTACCCGTGAGTACAGCTATTGAAGATATTGAAAACGTAGCAGGACGCTTTTGGAGAGGGATGACGTCTTTCTTAAATGTCAACCTCCAGCGGCAGACTGCGTTGTGAATGGGGGAGGTTTGGTATTTGGAACTGTAACGCGACTGGAAACTAAGACTACGTTCGATTGGGATCAGACTCGTCTCAATTCAGATCAGAAGGCCAGTTCTGGCAGGATGGGCTCAAAAGTTATCAGCACACCTTGGCTATGGTGGCAATAATATAGATTTACTGGGCATAATGCTCGCACCACTAGGTAGAAAACCTTCTAGAACATCGATCTTCCATTCCGCCACTCAGTTCAGTCGTCAGTAGGTGGCAAGATTGTGGTACAGCCGCGTGCTTCAGGATAAGCTTCCGATAATGCAAACTATAGGAGATGTGCATATAGGCGGTCTCGCATGGTTATGAGGCAAGACGGGACTGGGAAGATCAGCGTTGAATAAATTGATTATATTCTCCGAACGACTTGGCATCTTGTTGAGAGATGCCAGCTGGTATTGCTTGGTATAGCAGAACGCTGACGGTTGAGGCAGATCTGCAAGCCACTGTTATGCTGTCATGCAAAGCCACACTCAAGTGGATTTTGCATAGTCTTCGAGGTACGAAACAAGCAGTTTGGCTCCATCCAAAGAGACCGCATTGTCTGTGGCGCAAACAAAGTTAGCTTGATCCGACCGCACAGCTTAAATCCGGTCAAGGCCTGGAACAAAGTCCTCCCCCACGCTGAGGCGGCCTGTGGGCGAACATGCGCCCCCAGCTGTTGCACGAAGCATGACGGGCAATGCCATCAATATTAAGGATATTATAGGATCACTTACAGTTGCTAGCACGGATGCCACCCACGCTACGATGACCCTTCAGGCCAAGAAGACCCTTCTTTTCAGCGCCTGCAAGGAAAGCCTTCTCTTTGTCGGCATCTCCACCATGAACTCGGAAGCAAATGTTCATTCTGCTACGTGCCGACTTGTCTGGAACGACTCGATAGACATCTGGATGCTTCTCGAGCGTTTCGTAGATCAACCGAGCTTTTTCATTTGAGATCTCTTCCTGTCCGCCAATGCGCTTGGTACCGAAAGAGTTAACAAGGCCTGACATGACTTGTCCAGCAACCCAGACGTCGAAGATGGGCAACGTGTTGTATAGTGAATTGTTCTTCGCAATGGTAGGGTAGTCCAGGACAATCGGGCCCACAGACAAATTGAGCGCCCTTAGCAGGTCTGGTGAAGCCGGTGTCGAATGCGGCGGAAGGAGTGACTTCCGCAAAATTACAATGGCAATGCCAGTGTTTCCAATGTTTTTCTGAGCACCTCCGAAAATGACCGCATACTTTCTCACATCTATCTTCCGGGAAATGAAATTGGATGACATGTCGGCACAGACCAACGGAGCATCCTCACCTTCGAGGCTCTTGGGGAATGAAGGGAACTCGACACCGTCTACGGTTTCGTTGTCACAGAAGTACACAAACGCAGGATTGGACGAGCGAGGCGTGAGGCTCCATTGGTCCTCGGACGGAATCTTGCCAAACTTGCCGTCGTTGGCCTTCCGTGCATCAACCGCTACATTGACGTGTTTAGAACCCACAAGGCGTGCTGCTTCTTGGGATGCCTTGAGCGACCAAGATCCGGTGACGAGGTAGTCGAGCTTGAGCTCTTCATCCACGACCTTCTTCAGTCTCTTGAGGACTTCGTCCTTGTCATCACCCACCTCTTCAGCGATATTGGCACGCTTCTTCTCTACCCATATTGAGACAAGGTTGTATACAGTCGCACTGAACTCGCCGCTACCGCCACTCTGGAGGAAGAGGATATCGTAGTCATCGGGAATGTCGAGCAGGTGTGTCAAAGCCTGCTTCGCGTCGGCGAGGACCTCGTTGGCCTCTGGCGAACGGTGAGAGATTTCACAGAGTCCAATGCCCTTGTCTTTGTAGTTCAAAAGGACCTGTGAGGCTCTCTCGAGCACTGTGGTGGGCAGCGGTGCGGGGCCAGCGCCAAAGTAATGGACATCAGAACGATTCACCATGGCGACGACAGACGAACTGAATTGAAAAGTGAATGTAGTGCAATTAGTGGGGTGTCTTCGAAAGAGAGGTACAAAGAGGGGTGACTATTGTAGCATGGAAATTTCTCTAGGTGTCGCGTCATACGAATGACTCCAATACCAGTCTTTCAGGAATTGACGCGTCCGATCTCGGGTTAGCATGCGCCTTGAGCGAGCTGCCCAAAAAATACACGCAGGATTAATATATCCAAGACTACTTCAACCCGCCCTAGCAGCTCCCCGCGTGGGTATAGGAAAGCATTAGGTGAAACGATTGAGCGCCTACAGCAAGATCCAATCAAAGTGCAGACAACCCGCTGACACCGTCCGAAGTCGGTGCGGCCGAATTCTGGCTTGGCGCTCTCAAATTTCTGGGGAAGGCGTCACAGATCAACACCACGCTGTACATCAAATTGTAAGCAATGGCAATGTCACTGCGTGCAGCACGGCTGCTGGGCCGCAGGCAAGCTGCGGTATGTGTGATAGAGGCTAAACAGCGTGCAACATTCTAATTGTTCATCCAGCTTCGATCGAGCCTTCCACTTCGCGTTGCATCACAGCTTCCTCGTGCAAACATTGCCCCACGCACCTTTGCCACAACCGCATTTCGACGCGACACGCAAGACATCTTTCATTCTTTGAAGGAGGGTCCGGCGGCAAACTTTTTGTCTGCCCTTCAGGAGACGCCCAAGACACCTCAAACGCTCACAGAGAAGATCGTGCAGCGACATGCTGTTGGCATCGCCGAGGGCAAAATCCTGAGGTCTGGCGACTATGTGACTTTGCAGCCGCATAAATGTATGACGCATGATAACTCATGGCCTGTGGCTCTCAAGTTCATGGGCATTGGTGCGACCAAGATCAACGACCCGAATCAAATTGTTATGACGCTCGATCATGATGTACAAAATAAGACTGAGAAGAACTTGAAGAAGTACAGCCAGATTGAGCAGTTTGCCAAGAAACAGGACGTCGTATTCTATCCTGCTGGGCGAGGCATTGGACATCAGATCATGGTAGAAGAGGGTTACGCATGGCCCGGAACACTCGCCGTGGCTTCGGACAGCCACTCCAATATGTATGGCGGCATTGGGTGTTTAGGCACGCCCGTCGTTCGAACCGATGCCGCAAGTATCTGGGCAACGGGAAAGACTTGGTGGCAGATCCCGCCTGTTGCCAAAGTCACCCTCAATGGCAAGATGCCTCCGGGTGTGACAGGTAAAGACGTCATCGTAGCTCTCGCTGGCCTTTTCAATAAAGATGAAGTCCTTAATCACGCCATCGAGTTTACCGGAACCGATGAGACTCTGGGCAGCATACCTGTCGACGACCGACTCACGATCGCGAACATGACTACCGAGTGGGGTGCCCTTACCGGTCTTTTCCCAATTGACTCCGTCCTTCACGGCTGGCTTCGTGCGAGAGCTACGTTGGCAGCCATGGGAGAAGGAGATGTCAAAGATCATCATCAGAAGCAATTTGTCCACGAGCGTATTGATAAGCTCTTTACTGCCACTGGCATCGTAGGGCAACAGCTGGGTCACATCTTCAAACCTGCATTGGCGGCTGACAAGGGAGCTGTCTATGCTAAGGAGCTCTTCTTAGATCTGTCGACATTATCGCCATATGTATCCGGCCCGAACTCCGTGAAAGTTGCCACTCCCTTGGTCGAACTACAGGATCAGAACATCCCGATCAACAAAGCATACCTCGTATCGTGTACCAATTCTCGAGCTTCTGACCTCGCTGCCGCTGCAAACGTCTTCAAGGACGCAGCCGTATTGAACGGTGGCAAGATTCCCAAGATTCCAGACCACGTTAATTTCTACATTGCCGCCGCATCTATTCCGGAGCAGAAGGCTGCTGAAGAGGCAGGCGATTGGCAGGCACTTCTGGAGGCTGGTGCGCAACCCCTGCCTTCTGGTTGCGGCCCATGCATCGGACTCGGCACCGGTCTCCTGGAACCGGGTGAGGTGGGCATCAGCGCCAGCAACCGCAACTTCAAAGGCCGCATGGGCTCTCCTGACGCAAAGGCATATCTCGCGAGTCCGGAAGTCGTTGCGGCGAGTGCATTGTCTGGCAAGATCTCAGGTCCTGGGTGGTATAATGCTCCCGAAGGCTACGAGGGTGTCCGTCGAGGCGAAGGCGATGGCGTACCCGCGGAGGAGCGCATGATGACTATCGAAGACATGCTTGAGAAAGCAATCAAGGACGCCGAGGCAGCTATTGGCACCTTTGACACGGCCACACCCGAGACGCAGAGTGTTAATCCGCCTACAACGCCAGGCTCAGGAGCAGAATCCTTGACGGAGATTCTTCCTGGCTTCCCCGAGAAAATCAGTGGCGAGATCGTCTTTTGTGACGCTGACAACATTAACACTGACGGTATCTACCCTGGCAAATACACCTACCAGGATGATGTATCCCGAGAGAAGATGGCAGAAGTTTGCATGGAGAACTACGATCCCAGCTTTGGTCAAACTGCCAAGGCAGGCGATGTTCTCGTATCAGGTTTCAACTTCGGATGTGGTAGCAGTCGTGAGCAGGCAGCAACCGCAATCTTAGCCAAGGGTATTCCGCTTGTGGTTGCTGGCAGCTTCGGCAACATCTTCAGCAGAAATAGCATCAACAATGCTCTTATGGGCGTGGAGGTACCCAAACTAGCCAACCGCCTACGAGAAGTGTTCTCCTCGAACAACGCATCGTCTTCGCAGCAAGCTATCAAGGAGCCTTCAAGCAATCGCGAATCGCTTGATTCGCCACCACCGGCAGCTACAACCCAGCCTGCTCAAGCCAAGCAACTGACCCGCCGGACTGGCTGGACTCTTGAATGGGATGTCCGCAGGAGTACGGTCTCTGTACAAGAAGGACCAAATGGTTCAAAGTGGAGTGTCAAGGTTGGTGAGCTCCCTCCCAACGTCCAAGAGATTATCGCTCTTGGTGGCTTAGAGAACTGGGTAAAGAAGGAGATTGGAAGTACCTCGTGAGCGTCACCCTTGAGGCTTCGAATACCTGTACGATTTGTGTATACCCGATTAAAACATATGCATGGTCGGCGTTTAATACTTTAAAGTTCTAAAAGTAGAAGAGAGAATCTACATCAAATCTTGAAAGTTGATACTCATTCAAACAAATCTCCATGCTTCTGACCTTCAGGGATGGTGACGTACAACAAGTACACCCCGAATTCAACCTCGCGACCTATATGAACGCCAAGTGTATTGGGCTACCGATTGTTCTAATCAGCACACACGCGCTAGCCTCTCCTTCAAAATCAGCAGGACCACTTTGCCCGTACCGTCGCCGTCTGGCTCACCGATGTGAAATAGCATATCGGTCAGCGTTTGAGGTCTTCTCTGCGAGTAGCGCGGAGCTGCCAAGAATAGATGTCATCGTCCAGAAGGCCGTGATTGGGCTAATCTTCGACTAAGTTCTCAATCCCCAGCTTTCAGGCTCAACTAACGCCCCAGCCTTGCGTCTTGACTCCAGAGAACCCGCCCGTTCCGCAAGCCTGGTGAGCGGCACCGATTGCTAGTCCCGCGTCCCTGGGGTTGGGCGGCGCACGGCTGGTGCACAGGCCCCGGAATCATAAACCCGTCAAGCTCAGGTAAACCCCCACACTTCCGCTACACCCTCCGCCTACTACCTACTGGCCAACAAGTTCGTCACTCTTTTCCTCGATAGGAAACAAAACCTTATTGTTCTTCATCTTGAAACTTAGCACGTCATGTGGCGGCTGTGTCCTTTGCAACGGTGACATTTCACAGTTGGCGATCAAGCCTTACACCGAAAATGTTTGAAAAATGTTGATATGGAAAGAAACTCTGTAATTGTTGCCACTGCAAGTAAGCGTACATCAAGAATCATAATATCATTTCCCATCTTTTTGTTGCTGCTGTTTTGGTGATTGATGTACTTGGTGCTCCTTCCAAAACCGCTCGAAGGAAGTTGTAGGGGACGGCTGGGATTCCTTAGCGACGTGGAAACCTTCCCTCAGCTTCGGCGACAACTCTGTGTCTGTGCGTGCCTGTGCTTATGGTCAATGTTTCAATTTGTTCCTTCCCCCTTCGCACTGGACATGGTTGGCAAGGTGGGAAGCACATACCGTCTGCAAGCCATCGCCCCTTCAGCCAACAATACGAATCTATGTAGGTTCTTATGCGATTCGGTCCGAAAGAACCTACGAATGGAGTCGTATCAATCGGCAACCTCCAGGAGTTCTCTCCTGCATATGGAGAAGAAGTCAACAAGGCGCTTTTAGAGGCTGATCTCTATCTGTGCGTGCACTGGTCGGACGTCCTGTGCTGTCAACTGCATATTGCTGTGTAAAATTCATAGCTAGGATATAATCTCTAACACTCTGCACATTCAAAGTATTTTCCATTTTCATTTTCTATAAACATAAGTTGATCATTAAAATATTCGACATTTCAGCCTCACGACATCAACGCTTTCAAAAAGGGTGACAGGAAGGGTCATTATAATTGATAGAAGAATATGGCAGAAGTTTTGGGCATCATCAGCTCGATAGGCGCTATTGTCAATATTATCGACGCCACAAGCAAAGTCATATTGGCCGTCAACGACTTGATCGCACGGCGGAATGATATTGACATCACACTTCTCAGCTTCATGGTACAACTGACAGCTTTCCGAGCTGCATTGAGAAGAGTTCACGAGTGGATGGACGGCGAGGACCAGGAGCCGCATCACCAACTCGTCATGGACTTGGAGAGCACACTATCATGCTGCGCAGTTATAATTGCGAGAGCTGAGACTATGATCTCCGACTGGCTTGTTTCGGGAGTCCGACCATCTTGTACGACCAGTCGCTGGAAACTCGTCCTCAAGAGCAGAGGCATGGATAGTATCCTAAAGTTGGTTGACCGGCAAACATGCTCCTTGACGCTTCTCCTAACTGCATGCAATTGGTAAGTTGTGAATTGACAGTGTGTAGTTCATCGCACTGATTACGCAGTAAAACTATGTCCGAACAAAAAGGCCTCCTCGAGAAGCCCAAGACACGAGTAGCACTCCAACGTATGAAAGCAGACTCCCTCTCCCTGTTTGTCCATCACGATACCCAGTCTCTCAGAAGCCGAATGACAGACAACCTATCAAAGATATCGCTTACTTTCGATTTCGATCCCGAGGTCTTTGCATCCAGTCCATATCACCGCACGTTTCGAGGGTCTCTCAAGCACTTTCTTCGACAGCAACAACCACTGCCGCAGGAGCCAAAGCTCCAAGAAAAGATATCCAAACATAATAAATGCAACGTAATTTTTCAAGACAAAACACCAGAAAGATTCTTCCACAGTCCAAGTCTAGTGTTGTATCCAGTGTCACCGCTATGGCAGTCGCCTTACACCCAACCAAAGACCGCGAACCTTCTCGTACGAGTAGTACGGTCCAATCCAGCATGAGGGGTATTTGATTATCTGGCAACCAGCAGAACATGGCAAAGCTTCCACTTAAAAACCTTGCAAGGCTGGAAAAAGGATCTCGTTGTGGGCTGAGATATTACAATGCAAGCCCACGCCTCCACCTAAGACCTCCCTCAGCTCCAAACATATATAATTTGCCTTTGCTGCGCATATGTCTACCCCAAGCCAATTCAACAGCTCAACTCATTGCATACCGCTCAATATTTACCGCCAGGTTATGAACACTATCAACGAGCATGCCTTCGAGCTGAACATTAGACTAAAATGGTAGAGGCTCACGCCATTTTAGGCTGTGTAGGGGCTCTATGCAACGTCGTAGACGGTATCAGCAAAATTATCAATATCATCAGCGAACTCGGAATAAGATGGGAAGATGCTGATCTTACTCGACTCAGCTTGGCCTCCCAGCTCACAGCATTACGAGCCGCCTCAACGAAGACTCAGGACTGGGTCAGTCAAGATCTACAAGACGCACACCATCAGTTTCTGATAGATTTCGAAGTTTCGATCAGTTGCCGGAAATTACTTATCAACAAAGTCGAAGGCTTTTTCTGCGATCTTGCTCACCTAGTTGAGAAACCGCTTGATCTTCGCAACAAGTAGAAAGTGGTTTTCGGCAGCGCAGGCCCAGAACACGTCCAGAAGTTGATTGAGCTCCAAACCAATGCATTGACACTACTGCTGACCGCATGCAACTGGTACGTAAACTAGCCGTCAGCTGTTGTGTTTATTCGATCTGACAAGATTCACAGCAAGACACTATCCGAACAGAAGCTACACTTGTAGACAAATAAAAGTCGCAAAGTGCTGAATCGAGCTAAGGCAGATTCAGTCTCCTTATGTCTTGCGCAAAGATGTGGTGGAGCGCATTGCGACCGCCACATGAGCCGAACCCAGACTCACAAGGGTATCTCAGAGAAAGGATCGAATGTCAAGCCTTGGTCTTTGATGCCGAAATCATACCCACCGGAGGGCTGAACATATACTGTTCTAACTCGCAAGCACGATTGTTATTATGCACAACACTCTTGATACTATTTATAGCCAAGCTTCGTAGACCCAATGGAACGGGTCTTACCTCTTCGCCTCGTGGAGCCTCGATATGCCCTACCCCTTCCCGCTGACCACCTTAGAGCAAGGGCCGCGTTTCACCCGCAACACCTACAACTTCCATTTTGTGTCCGCTACCGTCGATATATCTATAATAGGAGCCTCAACAACGGATGTCGCAAGTTGGCCAGCTTTCCAAAGCCTGTAAAGCGCACTTGCGATTGCATTTTGTTTTCGATCTTCAAAACTACGGCAGCGGTATCTCCGGTCCCTTCTCTGAGCTCTTAGCCAGGATAGACTCGACATCCGAAATTTTAAATGGCCTGAACAATCGCGGAGCCCCAAGTGAATTGATGTTTATCTCTCTCTTCAGTAATTTCGAGAATTTCAACCAACAGCTGTCCAAAACAGCGTTCCTTCTCAAGAATGGATAGTCCACAAGTGACGGCGCGGTGGTAATTACAGAGATCGAGTCTCATTTCCGCGACGCCATCAGATTACCGTTTGAGCCTTGCATTTTGGACAAAAATGAGGCTTCGAAGCCAAAAAAATTTCCTTGAAATTCTACGGCGCATTGGGGTCCAACGAAACGCTTTGCCAACTGTCACTGAGCTGAACAAGACGACGACTATGATACACTGTACGCAGATCCTTGAAGTTTAAATAACTTCTGTTAAAATTGGTATCTGAATGATGAGACAATCACATTAATTATAATTCGCTGTTTTAAAAGTTAATTTTATGTAATCTGCTAAGCAATGTTCAAGTTAACTGTTGGCGGGCAGCAGGCAGGAGGAACTAGGTTGATTACTATCAAATGAGACACAAGGGAACTATATACCCTGTGAATGCTTATATCACAGAGCACGTGAGAAGCTAACCGTGTTGGCTAACATTAACCCTTTCTCTTGGCTCTTGCCTATGGGAAGAGGTCTCCGGTATGGAATTAAGCAGGATATGGCGAAAAAGGAATGTATATAGGCTTGGTTTGGTCAAATCCTTAGATCCAATCAAACATTTTGAAAATCTTCTTATGTCGATGAATGTTTCGCGTTCACTGGTCAAATTCGTTTTCGATAACAGGTGGACGTTGAATCGCGGTATACCCAACAGGGCAAATCGGTTTTGCTGAAGCTTTGGCCATGCCGTCATATCAAGGTTCTCATAGCCTTGAACCGGCGGCAATGTAAACACCTTTCTTCTTCAGGATTGATATTACTGCTCCGAGTCATTATGTCCTGGCTCAAACGGCGAGCGGCTCCATTGATCATCCTCGGGACTTCTGCCCTCGGCGGCGCCGCATATCGCTTCGTGAGGCCAGCCGACGCGTCTGATGGGTCGCTCAACCCGCACACGTTCACGCCATATACCCTCGTAGATAAACAACCCGTCTCGTCCACGAGCGCGATATTCACGCTGCGCAATCGCGAGGGCGCTTCAGAATCAGAGAGCGTGAAGGAGGTGTGGAAACGTAGCGTGTGGAGTGTGCAGATCAAGCAGCCGCAGCTACAAATTGCGCGCGCATACACACCCTTACCGCCTATATTGAGTGGGAAAAAGAAAGGAGATGATGCGCCACGAGATGTGAGGTTGCTTATACGGCAAGAGGAGGGAGGCGAAGTATCGACATATCTGCATCGATTACCAGAAGAAGCGATCATCGAGTTGCGGGGTCCCCATACAGAAATTGAGCTACCCCATGATATCAAGGAAGTTATTTTTCTAGCAGGAGGGACGGGCATTGCGCCTGCTATGCAAGTTGCGCAAGCATTGGCAAGGAGAACAGGAAGCGCCATGCACATACTGTGGGCAAATAGGCGGCGCGAAGAGTGCGTGGGCGGCGTCAGCGATGACAAAGAATATGACACCGCTATGCAAAGCCGCGTAGGCTGGTGGAAGAGCCTGTTCGGCTTCAGCGAGTCAACCGTGCAAGAACCACTTGCAGACGCGTCCAGCATTGAAACAAAGGGTATCATTGTCAGAGAACTGGACGCGCTCAAGGAGAGAAGTAAAGCAGCCACAAAAGGCATGAAGGTACAATACTACGTCGATGAAGAAAATACGTTTATAGAACCTGAAAACATCACGAAGAGAATGAATCGGTGGCGAGAGGAGACTGGCTCGAAACTGGTTATAGTATCTGGACCGGATGGGTTCATCGAGCACTGGGCTGGTAAGAAGCTTTGGGCTGATGGGAGGGAGATACAGGGCCCACTTGGAGGGCAACTGGGTATGATGAACTTGGGCGAGTGGAAGGTATTGAAGCTGTAAACTAAATGTAACAATAAGTTTGATGATCTTTGGACTTTGTCCTCGTGACTATTGTGTCTGGCTTCGTCTCACTGGCTACTGTGTACTTTTTGTTATCATTGTAGCCATTATTGTGTCGAGGGATACAACTTTAAAGTAGCAAAATGACTATCAAGAAGCTGGATTTCCCAGACACGTTTTAAACGATGTTTAACACGGACACATTTTGTGCTGCTATAAGGTTCGTACAACAACGAAAGGCAATACTATTATGTTAACAAGAGGTAGTTTTGGAGGCGATCTAAGGAAATAGATATACGTATGCACTACAGATGAGTCTCTGGAAAAATGGAGAGTTCTCTCTAGTCACTTGCAGAAGCCATGGTCCTACGTCTTATGCAGGTCTTGCCCCCCATCCCTTGCCTTTTTGGTCAGCCTCGTCCCTCCAGACTGAGCCTTGTTGTTCAGCTCTCATAAGGAAACGTTCATGTCCAACTTATAGGACGTCCACTAATTCCTGATTTCCTTTTACTTGCAGCGAGCTAGAATATACTCCCAATGGTCAATGTGGTTTTGCTTGAGAATCCAGTAGAAGCTATCATTCAGTGTAAAGTCTCGGACCCATTGATCGTTGCCATTGGCGCTCTCGCATAATTAGCATCATTCATGTTGGTGGCCGTTCAGAGCAAAGACATGGAAACTCGTATTGGGCGTTCTCAGTTCCAGCACTAATGCTTTGTGGGGGCGGCGAAGACTTCCAGTTTATCATTGCAAGTTTCGTGCTAGAGCCGTTGAAAGATCGTTCATAACTAATGATGATAGGTGCATACCGGCTCGCTTTCCTAGATCTTAATATGTCTCTGCACAACAGTGGCTTATTCCACTGCTACTACAATATTCGACAATGTAAGCAATGCTCTGCCTCATACTATACCAACAATTCTGTGGAGTGTCTGCTACATTTTCCTCGGCTGATTGTGCGCCCATTGGCTTCATTTCGTGCCAATCCTACGTATTAGTAGCCAAGGCCAAAGGGCTGATAGTGGTCGAAGAAATAATAGCGTAAATGCCGAACGCGGCCAAGATGGAGAGCATGTCCTGGTTGCTTTGAGCGAGAAGAGCGGCGAGATGAGCAGAAGAGGGGAGTAGTGGCGGTCGCATGTTTCAAAAGAGCATCGTCCGCATGTTTTAAGCCTCACAATACAGGTAGACCTTGGTGAACGAGTAATTTCCTCCGATCGGCGAAGCAAAAGTCGGTGATTACGCAGCCGGAAATCAAGCCTCACTAACCTCGGCAAAGGCCGTGTCGAAGCTTGAAAGAACAGAATCCTCCAACATCACTGTTGTCGGCAAACTTGATGCTACCGTTTCAAATGCCGATCATCACCGCAAAGAATTACTCCGCAGTTTGACAGGATGCACGACAGGTGCGCAAAGCCAGTCACGGTCATTCCCTCCGACCGCTCGAATGCATGGGCAACTTTGCCCAACATTCTAGCCAAATTAGGAAGGTATGATGCTTGTTGAACCAATCATCAGCCGGCCCGGCCGCAGGACATGAAGCTCCACATGGTTGCACGCGATCAAGACCCTGGTCTAACGCTTGTTCATTCTGCCCATCAGACCCCGCAAAATTTTATACTTAAACACGATCTCACGTCCTTGTTACCCCATAACCAGGTGACACTTCCCCGGATTCCTTTCCTTGTCTTGCTGCATCTTGAGTGGAGCCGTCCCGCAGTTGCCTCAACCGGCCAATACGTCACTGTTCAACCTCGAAAAATTTTGCCTTAGCGTTGAAGGCAATCATGGCGACCGAGAAAGAAATAGAGCCCACCATGGCTCCTCAAGTGGATCATGACCATGAACACGACGATTTCCACAAACGAGCTGCGGACAGAATTGTCAATGATGCACGACAGGCCACCGAAAAGGAGCACAAGATGACCCTGTGGCAGGGCATAAAACTTTATCCCAAAGCCATTGGATGGTCGGTCTTGATCAGCACATGCATTGTTATGGAAGGCTATGATGTGTGTCTCTTAAACAATTTCTTCGGTTTCACGCCATTCAAGCGCAAATATGGTGAACAGCTCCCGGACGGCACATATGAGATCCCTGCCCCTTGGCAAGCTGGATTGTCTAACGGTGTCATTGTTGGAGAAATCATTGGACTTTTCTTGAATGGATGGATCAGCGAGTCCATTGGATATAGGTACACTGTCATGGGATGTCTGTTCTTGATAATCTGTTTCACGGCCATCTTTTTCACTGCGCAGACAGTGGTACATCTGTTGGTCGCTGAAATCCTTTGTGGTATACCATGGGGTGTCTTTCAGACTTTGACCATCACTTATGCAAGTGAGGTTTGCCCTGTGGCTCTTCGAGGTTACTGTAAGATATATTCGTCTCTCCTCAACGCCACATGCTGATTCAGTACAGTAACAACCTACGTCAACTTTTGCTGGGGTCTTGGTCAGGTTATCGGCATCGGTGTGATCCGTGCTATGGTATCTCGAGACGACGAGTGGTCTTATCGTATTCCTTACGCACTGCAATGGATGTGGCCGGTTCCTCTTATGATTGGTGTTTGGCTGGCACCTGAGTCTCCGTGGTGGCTCGTTCGTAAGGGCAGACTGGAAGATGCTAAGAAGGCCCTGCTTCGCCTTACAAGCCTTGATCGCGAAACTGATTTCGACGCTGAAGAAACGGTAGCGATGATGGTGCACACCACAGCTCTCGAGGAGAAAATCACCCAGGGTGCAACCTACATGGATTGCTTCAAGGGCGTTGATCTTCGTCGGACCGAAATTGTTTGCATGGCCTGGGCTATTCAGAACTTGAGTGGAAACGCATTCTCCGGGTATTCGTCTTACTTCCTCCAGCAAGCTGGTCTGCCAGAATCAACTTCCTACGATTTTGCAATGGGACAATACGGCATCAACATGGCTGGTGTGTTCGGAGCATGGTATCTTATGAAGGTGGGCTTCGGACGACGAACGCTCTACCTCGGCGGTCTTTGCGGGCTCTGCACCATGTTATTCGTCATGGGCTTCCTTGGACTAGTGCCATCCTCACAACGTGATAAAGGCGCGCTAGCAACAGGATCGATTATGATCGTATGGGCTATGTTCTACCAGCTCACTGTCGGCACCGTTTGCTACTCTCTCGTCGCCGAGCTCTCCACCCGCCGACTACAGATCAAAACTGTCGTTCTTGGCCGAAATCTGTACAATGTCGTTGGTATAATCACATCCGTTCTAACACCCTACATGCTTAATCCTGGAGCGTGGAACTGGGGCAACTATGCTGGTTTCTTCTGGGCGGGGTCATGTTTCCTCAGTATTGTCTACACGTACTTCAGGCTGCCAGAACCCAAGGACAGGAGTTTCGCAGAACTTGATTTGCTCTTTGAGAAGAAGATTAGTGCACGCAAGTTTGCGAAGACACAGGTGGATGTGTTTGGTGAGAGCAATGTTGAGGGTACGGCCGTCTTTGAACGATATGAGGAGAAGGTAGATGGTGCACAGCGGACGGAGTCAATTTCGGAAACAAAGGCGTGATTGTAAAATTGGTACATGTCTACCAATTATGCGTTGTACTGCGCCAAAGACGGATCAATATGAAGAACACTCGAAGGCTATGCAAGGCTTTGATGCATATGGCTACTTTCATCATCACTACTTGGCAGTCTACTCGTACCCGATTTCTACAACCAGATATTGAAGCTTCAGAATGAACGTTGGAGGATTTCAGCTCACTTCCCCATTGCCGATCCCACTTTCTCACTATGCGTGATTGGCTTCTTCTATCTTGATATTGCGCTCTATAAAACCAAATGATCACGACCTACGGAATTTGGAACAACACCACGGCATTCCTTATCCTCCAACATTCAAGTATCTGAGCTTCTTTGACTTGTGGAAATAGACCACGAAGAGTAGGTTTATTCCGAAGGTCACAATGCAGACCCTTGCTAATGCCCAGATCTCCGCCGCATGAGGCCCGGGATTTTCATCTTTTATGGCGCTCGCCCATATCTGATCCTTGAGCCCTGGATAACGGATGATTTTTCGAACCAAGTCGAATGCAACGCCGATTAGGTACAACATAGTGACTATGAGGTCTTTGTCTAGATTTCGGTAGAGGGGACGCTTAAGGGGAGTGTAGTACTGCGCAACAACTCCATAGGCAGTGAGAATCCACGCCAAACATGCGCCGGGCCCGTAGGTATCATTCACTCGATCGTAAAGATGTGTGGGATTGAAAAGCGCGGCTGATGGTAATTGTGTATCTGCAGCCTCATTAAGTGTATGAAGAGAGTCGCTAGGTATTTGCCAAAATTGTTATCAATGACTTTAAGGCGTGTTGTAGCGCATGCCGATAACACAATTAGACAATCTCAGCAAAGTAGGAAGCAATTTGCCTGTCGTTGATTCAGATGGCAACACAATCTTGTTACCCCTGAGGCTGAATTTTGAAGTTCGTAATGGGGGGCTGAAGAAAAGCCACCCGCTGAACGCCATCCTCGTGTGTCTCGCAGTAGCGCCATGCCCTTTTAGGCTCAAGAGTATCAAAACGACCTAATTGAGCCCATGATACTGTTTACTGAGCGCCTTAGGTTTCAACCGGATTCATTGCTGTGTATCCCTACCGGCTAAGAAGTCGAGAATGGCACCTCGGCCTATTCAAACTTTATCCCAATCACAAAGAATCGCGGCTTACATTGAGTAGCATTCCTTCATAGAAAGATTCACTTCGAGATACTGGTCGATTTTCGTCCTATGGCGATGCAGGTCTGGGCTGAATGATCGGTGCTTGAGATTCCATCTCGATCTGAGCAGGAAGCCTCTCATATCGATGTTTCTTAGGCCCACTCTCGTAGCCTACTTCTTCGAGCATGTACGCCCACCACCTGGTTCCGAATTCCTTGACCAATGGTAGCACAGAGAATCCAAGGCTGAGAATGCCGAAGATAAGCGCCGAAGCTTGCCCCAGATCTAATAATGAGTGACTTGATTCTGGGAATGCGAGAGTGTAGCCCGGCCAGTAGAGAATGACGCCACATGGAAGCATCAGGAATAGGGCAATAAAGGGCGTCCCGATAAACATACCGAAATTTCTGAAGGCTTCAGAGTAGTTGCCTCGGATAATATGAACAATGGTGAGGTAAAAGTAGAGCGCTGTGAAAATGAGATAGTGTGTAGGCCCGTATATACAAGCAGGCGTGGCGAAGACGAGAATGGCTACTCCAAACATGCCGAAGAAATTGGCCATTCCATGACTACTGTCCTTCGAATTGGCAACGATGACGGCGATAATAATACAGATGCTTGATGCAAGAACGAATTGTGCCCGCCTCTTATGATGTTGGATGAGGAAGATAATAACTAGGTTAAAGCCGAGTGATACGACGCAGACTGAGGTTGACGCCGAGATGGCTGAGGCGTATTGAATGACGCTCTCATCCGTAGTCGTCCATATCTTCGATCTTTCGCTTGGGTAATGCATCCACTGACTGATGAGGTGAATGGCAACAACCAGCGGGTAGGCGATGGCAAGGACGAGGTCTTTGTCTAGGAGTCCAATTTTCGGCCGCTGCTCCTTCGATCCTCCGAAATACGCTAAAACGCCATAGGCCATACATATCCAGCCCAAGAACACTCCTGGTCCGTAAGAATCATGAACCCGATCGAATTGGTGGGGTAATATGATACGAGGCGGCTTTTTTGGCGTTATCGAGTTCATTATGCTATATCGTCGAAGACAGATGCGATAGTGCCGTAAGAGGTGATACGTGAAGTAGTGGAAAGTGGTAAGGGGGGTCGTTTTCGAAGATGTCGTCGAGGTTCGGATAAATCTCGTGTCGGTGATGTGCCCCTGACCTTCAGCTGAGAGGCTGAAACGAGAGCTAAATGAGAGCAACACGCTTGCCAACGTGAGGCGGCCAATTAGGGCAGATTCTACTTCTAGCATTGTGAAAAGAACAATAACATCCTCGAGGGGTTCTCAAGGCGTCCTTCAGAGCCGCAAGAAAGGTGCTTAAAGCCAGCATGTTGCCATTTCGCTAGTATCGCTTTGGAAAGAATGTATGAAAAAGTAGTGTAGTCTTCAGCGGTGATTACCTAGTTATTCGAGGGCGACAAAGTATAGTTTATGGAGGAAGAAGATAGCTCACACATCACCACCACCATTTGAGACCTTTCTATACTCGGCCGAAGGAACCACAAGATAAGCACGGGCTTCGTCTTCTGTGAAAAACACCGCCGACCAATTGCCATCATAGTCTTCCAACAAACCTCGCAATGCGAACCCAAAGTTTGCCAAACCTCCAAGGAGAGTTAAAGCTTGGAACGGTTCGAGGAGGGAATGCTGCGACACCGGCATGAATACAAAGTATCCCACGATAGTAAGTCCAAAACACGAAGACGTGCTCATGACCGCGAAAAAGCTGACGAAAAGGTTGCACCCGTTTCCCCGAAATTCCCGAATTCGGAGCCGTGCAAGTAGTAAGACGATAGTGCGGAAATTGGCCAGAAGTACTGTTGTGAATGCCGCTGCAAGAGCAAAACATACAGCATTTAAGGTGATGAAACCCATACAGAATACGATCGCCAAAAGCCCTATTCCTATAAGCGCTTTGCAGTCTCCCTGAAAGCCCACCCAGACACAGGCGACCAAAACCAGTATATTGAGAGTAAGAGCCGCTGCAAATCTTCGGCAGGACCCATGAAAAGCAATAAAGCCAAAAATAATAAAGTTCGTGATACTGATGGCCAGAATGCATGTGGTTGTGGAGGCCCAAATCGCGGCGTTGTACTGAATGACATCTTCTTGCTTAGTTGACCATAGATCGTTGCGATTGCTAGGAAAATGAACTATCTGGTAGATCAAGTGACCCGCTACAAATGCTTGGTAGGCAAGGGTGATGAAAGCATCCTTATCTACGTTTCGAATGACACATTTAGAGCTTGCGCGAGAAAGGCACAATTGAAATAGCACCGCATTCGCTGTTAAGACCCAGGCAAAGTAGCTTCCTGGACCATATGCATCGTGGACGCGATCGTACTGATGTGGAAATGTGGGAGGTGGTGGTAGGCGCGGTTCCGTGAAGAGGTATCCTATTGGTTGTCGTCTAGCAAGGTTCGACAACATGTCCTGCATGTTTTGGGACGTCGATAACTAGGCGTAAAGGTAGTATCTTGTGTCGATAATAAATAAAAGACTGTTAATGTGCGAGAAAACCACTGAAGTAATCTGTACACAGATTTCGATGATGCTCTTGGCTAAATAGGAGCCCAAGCTGGCTAGGCAATGCGAAACAAGAGCTGAATGCCGCGCGCGTAGGACAGATTCAATTCTATGGGCATAGTCTGCGATATAAATAAGCAATGAGGTTGCAGTAAGCGAGATAAACAAGTCTATCCAGGCTTCCAGTGGTAATAGAGTTAGTTGTGTTGGGCAAGCATAAATTGCGAAATGAGAATGAGCGTCGATAAATCAACTCGAGTTTGACAACGCCACAAATCAGGCACTGCAACTCGCAATATGGCTTAACCTAGACGTAATGAACAACAACCACTTGAACTCACACATGGATTGAGTACAAGCAGGGACAAAGAGTAAAATTATTCGCGAAATATTTGCAAAATCAAGCAATCCCATGAACAAATCTGCGCGCTATGAACTCACGGCTCCGAATGAATGCTTTGTTACAAGAAAGGAGCGTCGCAACGATCGGCGCGATGTACAAGCAACGCTCAGGGGTATGGCAAGCCATGCTGGATAGATGTACTCGTACAAGAAAGCAATCCTAAGCCTCGGCACGTTCGCTTCAAAGCAGTGACGGTTACATAACATAGAGAATCGTCCTAGTAAGAATGGTGTGATGTTAGATGACCGAAATTACTTTCCTCCAGATGCCAAATGGTCTGCAGCCTATACCCATTGATTAGTCCAAGTGCCTTATAGAAAGCAGCGCCGAATTGCCTACCTTATTAATGTCGTAATCAAACTTCTCAAGCGCAGATAGGGCATCATTGCGTCCATATCCCATTCCTGTCAACTTCTTGAGAATAGGGTCATCGTGCTCGGTTCCAGTGCTGATAGCGCGACCAAGTTGAGGCATCTGAGGCGACGAAAGTCCCTTTGATGACGAGGCGGCCGCTTCCTCTTTGTCCAAGGTATCGAAGACAGACTTGCCGAAGTCTGTCGACGCTTGCTGCGAGTGCGAGCCATTGTCGACTTGGGATGATTCAAGATTAGAGAAGATAGCATCCCAATCCTGAGAAGAGGCTGCAGGTTGTGGCGCCTGAGGTTGTCCGAAGCTTTGAGATAGATGCTCGAAGTCGCTGAAACTGTCATCTCCCCGTGGCTTGCCAGTTGGTGTCTGCTGAGAGGCCATCGTATTTGCCTTGGACGCCGCTGGTGAGTCGAACACAGGGTTGAACTCATCCAGTCCGTCGCGGTGCTGCGAGGAGAACATGAAATCGTCATCAGCCCGATCATCTACCTCTTTTGCATCAGCCAAGTCATCGAAGCCAGCGTCGAAGTCGTCGTTGAAAGCCGACTTTCCGAGTTGAGGAAGATTAGCAGGTGGCGAGGGTCCCTTGTTCGTGTCACTAGTCCCGTAAGAGACAGCCGAGTGGTATGCATCTGAGGGGACAGTTGATGATGGAGTGTCTAACGGAGGTGGCGATGTTGTAGTAGGCTTGGAGGAAGAGCCACCGAAAAGCGCAGCTCCGTGGCCACCCGAAGCACCGAACGATTTTTCAGGAGATTGAGACGTGGTCGGGGAACTGGGGACTTCGCGAGATGGGAGTAACCCACCGAACTCTGGTGGAAATTGGTTCGAGCCACTTCGGGTCTGATTGACACTTGAGTCATATGTTGGTGGCGACTTTTGCGCACTCGGAGAGGGCAAGCCACTTAGATTCGAATCCAGACGTGTGGTTGGAGGTGGTGCCCGATAGAGCTCATCAGTTGAAGCCGTACCCGGGCGCTGCTGCTGCGTCTGTTGCTCCTGCCCGACGCTAGCGCGCTTCTGATGAGGTGACGCAGAAGTAAAGTTGTCATCAAAACCTCGGCCATCGTTGCTATCGCTGTCATCATCGTGGGCAAGATCCTCAATTGGAGGGAATTCTTTGTTGAACTTGTTCGAGTTATCCGCGGCGCCATTTGCAGTGGAGGTAGAAGATGCATTTTGACGACTCGGACCGAAGCCTGCGAAAGCTGCATCGAAATCATCTTTACCACCTCCCCGGGCCTGCTCCACTGAGGTGCTTCCGAAAGGGTCTGTGCGGTTGTTGCTTCTGCTCTGACCGCTGAAGTTGCTTTCTCCGGTCTGTGTCTGCTGAAGTGGCGTAGCAACCTCCCGTGGAAAGGCCCCTGGAAGGTCCTGAACAGGGCCACTTGATGGCGCCCCAAAACTCGAGTAGGTATCCCTACGATCCTCAGCCTTGGTGGTCGAGCGCTGAGCATCACTAGTGACGCTGGCTACGGGAGAGGCTGAGAAATTCCTGTCGAACAACGATGGATTGAAGTTATCGGTCTCAGTCCTCGTCGTTTCAGTTCGCTCCACTGAGGGCTTCTCAGGAACAGGAGTGCTCGCAGGCGAAGCTTTCGAGATCGTGGGCGTTTCATTTCCAGGAATACCTGGACCACCATATCGGCTAGCGGGCGCAGAGACTTTAACAGACGAGCTGAATGAGTCGGACCGTGGAACGGCATCTCTCAGGGGCAGAAATGAGGATGCGAATTGACGAGACTCGGGGGGAGCTGGTGGTTCCGCACCACGTGGAGATTCTTGATAAGAAGAAAGCGGAGGCGAAGTAGATGGCGTGGGGACATCAGGCCCTTCTGAAGAACGAACAGATTGGCCAGATGGAACCGAAAAGCTTGGTCCCTGATTTTGGCCATCACCACGGAAAGATACGGAAGGTGCTGCGGACTGTGGAGATGCGAAAGAGCCAAAGACGCTGTCGAAATCTTTATGAGTATTGTCTCGAGAAAAGCCTGATGGCGACATGGTATTCTCTGCTGTTGGCTGGGGTGACTTGCGGAAGAAAGGATTGGTATTTTGGCTTGCTGTGGAGACCGCAGGACTAACTACGCTTGGGCTTTGCGTTTGAGGGCTGCGGAACCCGTCATCCTGCGTCTTAGTCAATTCATTCATTTCGTTCTTGATCTTGTCGCGTTCGCCCTCATTTGTAGCGAGCTGTTTCTTGTTGATCGCTACCATGCCTTTTTGTTGTCGGGCATCATTCCTCATCTTGTCGAGCTGGGGGCGTAATTGTCCGACCTCAGCATTGATCTGACGGATCCGCTCCTTAAGATTATTGTTCTCGCGCTGATCGGCCTCAAGTGCACCTCCGACCTGGCGATGTTGAGTCTGGAGATCCTGATAGGTGCCCTCAATCATAGCAAGATCTTGTTGCAGCTTGCGTGTTTCATTGCGTGAACTGGCAAGACGATCCTCCAATGTCTTCACTGCTTTAACCTCTTGCTCGTACTGGCTCTTGAATTGCGACAGGCGGAGTTCGAGGTCACGCTTCTGGGTGTTGACACTGTTAAGGTCGCCCTCGGTAGCGACCTTCTTGTTCTGCACTTCCTGCATCTGGTTTCGCAATGTCGTCATTTGATTCGACATATTAGCCAACTCAGTTGAATCTGCTGTTAGCTTCTTATTGATCTCGGCATCGTTATCACCACCTAACAAGTCGTCCATAGCTGATGGTGGATTTGCGCGCGACTGTACACCAGAAGTTCCTGACTGACCTGTGGAATGCGAAGTGAGCGTCTGTCCAAAAGATGAGCTGGGCATAAAGGGTTTGAAAGTTGATGCAGGGTTCCGCGGTGCCGGCTGGAAGGGGTGTGGTGATGTTGGAGAAGCAGCCTTGCTCGAGAACGGATCGTTGTCAAACGGCTTGTTGAACGGACCAGAGCCGCCAGTTGACTGTGGTAGCTGCTGTGGAGCAGGAGCAGGGACCGTAAAAGCATCCAAGCCGAATAGATCCTCCGCAGCAGATTTCGGCTGAGGGGCTCGAGAAATAGGAGGTGCAGGTTGTGGCGCTGCGATTGGTACAGCTTGGTTGGCTGTGGTACGCAGGCTGGGAGGAATCAGACTCGGCGGCAATGTCGTAGGGAGCTGGTCTCCCTTCCGTTGCTGTCGAATGAGGTACATTGCAACCGCAAACTCATCCTTAGACAGTTGCCCCTCGGAGTTGATATCTGCAAGGTCCCAGATACCAGCAAGCACATCTTCAGGTAGGCCAGAGTCGCTGAAGAAGCGTACTGCCTGGTCTCCTGTAATAAATCCACGCCCCATGGTATCTACGCCCTTGAAGAGGTTGTCATATGAAGCCTTCTCTTGTGCGCTGATTAGCCAATCGCTTCCAGTCGCTTGCGATGATTGAGGCGGTGCTCCGAAAGGTGTCCGGGCGAGGGGACTTTGTGTACGGGGAACATTTTGCTGGCCACTGAATTGGCGAGGAATCGACATGGTCTGTTCTGGGCGTCCGGGAGGAGGTGGGAGTTGCCCACGTCTAGAGGCCGCTTCATACAAGCCGGGTGGCAGGATGTTGGGCAACGCCTTCATATTGCCAGTTCGGTATGATGCCAGCAAATGCATGGCAATGATGAATTCTGTAACGTTGAGGGCTCCGCGCTGCTCGGTGTCTGAAAGATTCCATATGCGACCGAGGACTTCGTTGGGTAACCTTGCCTTCTCGAAGATTTCCTTCGCATTCTCACCTGAAGTATAGTCAGCTCACATATTTACTTCAGCATCAAGATTTATTACCAGAGAGCACGCCATTGACAGCCCCTGACTTCTCGAATAGACCTGCGTATTCGGCAGTCTTGGCGGGTAGCAGCGGAGGGACACGGATTGGACCGTTACCGCTTATCTGAGGTTGTAGCGAGCCAGTCGTCTGTGGAGAGAACCCTGGAGCTGCTGGAGGGGGCGCGGAAGGGATGTTCAGGCCTTCGAACTTTGGCAGCGGCGCAGCTGCAAAGATGTTAGCGAAAATCAGGGAAAAGGGTTGGAGAAACAGTACGTCTAAATGCAAGCTCTGGCGCCGGATCTCTGCCGGCCTGGTAGTGTCCGATCAGACGCAGGACCTGGCAGAAGCCAGCCATGGTCAAGAGGCCACGGTTCTCCGTGTCTGCAATCTGCCATATTTCACCCAAGACAGCTGGTGCCAACTTGGTGCGCTCGAAGAATTTGACGGCAATTTCTCCTGTGACAACGCCGAGCTTCTCGGTGTCGGCTTGCTGGAAAAGATACTGGAAGACGCGCTTTTCCTCAGGGTTGAGGTTAAGGATGGGCTGATCTGGGCTAGATTAGCTTGAAAGGGTATATTGACAGCTGTCAAAAGCAACGCACTCAATTCTCCGCTGGCTGAGAGGTCCGCCATGGTTGTGGGATGTCAAACGACGGAGCTCGTGGATGAGGGCAGAGGCCTGCAATGAGGCTGGAGCTCCCGGCGCTGTCGTGTAATAGCGCGGGGAAAGCGGTAGGCAGCCGGTTGTGGAAAGTCGAGGGGCTGGCAGTGAGCGCTTACACGGCACAGGACTGCTCGACAACAGCGATGGACTGCCGCAGCTCCAGAGGAGAGTAGAGATGGGTAGAGATGTTGGTGGATGTTTCGTAGCGAGATGCGCCAGAGCACCATCCTCGTCGTCGTCGTCGCTAGCTCGGAAGCTACGTTAGCTGCGCCTGCCAAGTTTGGCCGATGCTCTGGCTGACGGCTATTGGACGGGCGCAGCAGCTGTCAGCGTATGTTGTACGAATCAACCACGCTGTCTTATTGTCTCATGCATCTCGTCCCGCGGGCAATTGCGCTATCCAGTCAATTGTCAGCACATGATCCTTTCTCCGCGTTCCAGATGCAAACAATTCTGCGACACTGGGCAGTGGCTGAAGTCAAGGCGGCCTCCACCCGCAAACGTTGTTCAAGATCCCCATGTTTGAGCATGCCTTATGCGCAATAGCCTGACTTGCAGTGCATTCGCTGGTTATCAACGTTGACTGTGCTGCTCATCAATTCCAATGCTATGGAGGCACGGAAGAAGCAATTCATCTTCATTAAAGTGCTGGAGATGGGCTATCATTCATGGTGTGCGCTATCCTACAGAAACGTCATGGCTTCATGTTACACAGTTTGTACAAATAGAGTGGTGACAGGCCTGGCGGTGGTTACAATATGTACATGGAATAAGAAACGTCGAAACAGGGCCCAAATAAGCAACAACTGTCGCAATTGGTCAGTCACGCTTGTCGAATACCATAGGTCACAGGCACGAGTCGTGCACGTCGAACCTTCAATGTTGGTCGCCATGTCTTTGGTGCCCGCTCTTCATCCTCCAGTATCTCACACAGGCCAGGCTTGGATTGCCCTCCTCGCGCCTGCGCCACGCTCGTCCAAGCAGCCAGTCTGTTACACTGATCACTTTTGCAGTCTTGTCCCAATGTCGTCCCTCGTCCGTATGCTCAATAGTATGATTGATGATTCGGCCCTCTTCATCAAATTCGAACATGAACAGGCCAGAGAATTCCTCATTTGGCCGACTGGACCCCGCGACAATACTCATGATCTTCTCAACTGCGTCGCTGACCGGGCCGCTCTCTTTCTTTTCATCCGATTTGCCGCAGGTTCGCCATCTGACAATCAACTTTTCATTGCGCATTTGCGCAGGCGTGGATGTACCACCGTTCTTCACCATGCGCTCAGAGAGTATCTTCAGTTTGACATTGCCGACTACAGGGACCCGGCCCCAAGCGACTGGAGCTGTCCATAGAGCTGCTGCGTATGCAATCTTCCCGCGTACGGTGGGTAGGTGAGGGTGTGTCGAGGGGAACAGGTGGAGGCTGATGTGCGGCGAAAGGACATCTTGCGGTAGCGGTGATATTAAAAGGGTTGGTAGGTGGTCATGTAAAACTCGAATTGCTGTCATTGAGTGAGAAACTTGATTCTACCTGTCTCAAGGCGTGATGCAGCATACTATTTCCCAACTTGAGATTGCGCTCATTCAGGCGTTGTTGCTCGCGCTCATCGAGCTCCGGATAGAAGCATGTTGATGAGCTAGTGAACCAGTGTCGCAAGACTGATATCTGCTGAGGCCGAATGTCTGTAATAGTCCTCTGATACTGCTTCAGCCCAAGTATGCGTGGAGCTGTGAGCGACCTCGCTGTGGCTCTGGGAAGTTGCGTGCGGGCCGAACTCGAGAATCGCCGCATCAGACCGCTGGTCATCTGTGTGGATAGGGATATTCAACCATAGAGAATGCGATAGGCAGGAGGAGAGTATCTCTTGAAGTTGAATGAGGGTCTAGTGCGGTAGCCGGTTGACGGAAAAGAAACGGGTGGGTCCGAGGAAACGACTGGGGTGTGGCCGTGACGTAGTTTAGCGACTACACTCCATGTAACGTGCAACCCCGCGTAGTTTTTGGACCCTTGTAGATGATGTTCTGGCGGTACATTTGAAATCTTGCTAACAATGACACGTATAAAAAGCCGAAGATCCCCTTGAAAAGTTTTCATTTTTGTCCATAAACCCAATCTCGCAGCGGTCGACGGAAGAAAGACTACCCGATCGTCAACAACTCTAAACAAACGAATTGAACGAGGCAATCTTAGCTTAGCACCGATATATTTGGCTACGCTCTAATTGATATCGCAGTATCAGACAGGGTGTACCTAATCAATCAAAAGCTGTTCAAGGGCAAAACGTTTGAGAATGGCACCCGCAGGCAAACGCATCGTCTTTACCGGGGGATCAGGGAAAGCCGGGCGCCATGTTATCCCAGAGCTTCTGAAAAAAGGCTATGAAATACTGAACCTCGACCTCACTGAATTTCCTGACCCAACTGCTGGCGTCTTCACTTTGAAAACCGACCTCACCGACAGCGGACAAGTTTTCAATGCCCTCACTACCCATTTCAGCTTCGGCGACTACGAAGGGCCTAACAATGCTGGACCACCGGATGCTGTTATCCACTTCGCTGCTTACGCCCGAAATATGTTGGTACCCGATAATGCATGCTATGCAGCCAATGTTACATCAACTTATAACGTTATCGAAGCTGCCTGCAAGCTCGGTGTCAGGAAAGTCATCATCGCTAGTTCCGAGACAACGTATGAAGTGTGCTTTGGCCAAGGGGACCTCGAATATACTGCATTTCCCCTCGACGAGGATGCCGACGTTAATCCCATGGATACCTATGCCATTTCCAAGCTCTGCGGTGAACGCGTAGCTCGAGGATTCGCCCGTCGCTTCGACGCAGACATCTATGCCCTCCGCATCGGTAACGTGATTGAACCCCACGAATATGAGCGCGACTTCCCCAAATACATCCAGAACCCACAGGTGCGGAAGCGTAATGCATGGAGCTACATCGACGCTCGCGACCTAGGACAGATCTGCGACTTGTGCGTGCGCAAGGATGGGCTGGGGTTCCAGGTGTTCAACGCAACGAATGATACGATTACTGCAACCTTTCCTACTAGACAGTTTCTGGAGCAATGGGCCCCGAAGACGCCAGTGACAAGAGAGATGGAAGAATGGGAGGCACCATTGAGTAACAGGAAAATCAAGGAAGTCCTAGGATTCAAGGAAGAACATAATTGGAGAAAATATGTCGATATTCATGCATGAAAACCTTGAGAACCTTTCCATCAATAGTAGAGGAAGTGGAGAAAGCTTCTACGCGGATCAGACTGAAACCTGTAGAAGTGGTCCCAAGGTTGCTAGGTAGAAGTCTAAGGTGCTACAACAAAATATGATCGGAAGCATTGCAGCTTAGGGTTTTCCACAAACTAATAAAACTCATCTGTGCTCGAATTATAGAAATTTTACAACACAACACATATTTGCCTGGTGTCATTCAGCGAGGCATTAAAGCTGCGTGCAGTTTTACAAAGAGCGGTGGATGAACTGTCTCCGCAGAAATAACATCGAGGCGGGGCCTTGGCGAAGCTCCGAGCTCGCTTCCCCGTTAACTTTTTTTGGCCCTGGGTCGTTGAGAGCTTATCTTCAGCTTTCACTTTTCGCACATCGATACCCCAATTGCCCTGCGCTGTATTTTGAACTGCCTGCCTACAAAATTTTGTAATTTGTCATCTATTTGTAGTTCATCACCATGACCCCAACCGCATCAGAAGCCGCCGCGAAGGTGGCGCAAGTCGCTTCTGGTACCAACTCATCGGCGAAAGTGTACAAGAGGGAATCCAACACAGCCAGGGTATTGGGCGCAGGTACATGTAGTGATTCTGATTGGGAATACATGAATTGACAGCAATAGGATGCGCTGGAATTGCAGAGCTTATGGTGTTCCACCCCGTTGACACCACGGCAAAGCGGTTGATGAGCAACCACGGCAAGGTGCGCTATCTACACTAGACGTACAGCGAACCCATCTGACTCGAAACCCTCATAGATTGAATCGGCATCACACTTGAACAAGGTCATCTTCAAGGACGCAGCCTCGGCCTCGGTTGCTGGCCGATTCTTCTCTTTGTTCCCCGGACTCGGATACGCTGCGGCCTACAAGGTATATTGGGTTATGCAAATTGCCAGGAGCATCAACTAACAAATATAGGTGCTCCAACGTGTGTACAAGTACGGTGGTCAGCCCTTTGTTCGGGATTACCTTGCGCAGCACCATGGTGGTAGCTTCGATCGAACATTTGGTAAGGGTAACGGCAAAGCGATTATGCACGCCACTGCAGGATCCATAATTGGCATCGGTGAAATCGTTCTCCTGCCTTTGGATGTGCTCAAGATCAAGCGACAGACCAACCCAGAGGCTTTCAGAGGTCGTGGGCTATTCAGGATCATTGCTGATGAAGGGTTTGGGCTATATCGTGGTTGGGGCTGGACAGCTGCACGCAATGCACCAGGATCGTTTGCGGTATGTTGGGATCTCCGTTTCGAGCATATATGCGATCTGACAAAGCACTAGTTATTCGGTGGCTCCGCCGCAGCCAAAGAGTATCTCTATAAACTTACTGATTATAACTCCGCTTCCTGGTCACAGAACTTCGTCGCCTCCATCGCCGGTGCTAGCGCTTCGCTCGTTGTCTCTGCTCCCCTTGATGTCATCAAGACCAGAATTCAGAACAGGAACTTTGACAACCCAGAAAGTGGTTTCAGGATTGTGTCCAAGATGATGAAGCATGAAGGGTTCACTTCTTTCTTTAAGGGATTGACACCTAAGCTACTTATGACCGGACCAAAGCTCGTGTTCTCCTTCTGGCTCGCCCAGACGCTTATCCCTGCGTTTGGCAAGATAATGTAATATTCAGTTTGCTCTCGCGCTGATATCTGTAATATATGGGAAAATCGGGCTTAGATGCGCCTTAGAACGGGCGGCTTGCGCCAGGGTTCATGACGTATGAGGGGCGCCATAGTGCTTTTAAGTGAAAGATATAAATTCTCCAATCTCTGAATACACTAAGCCACTTGCCTCAATCGTGATCTATAAGCGATGTTGCGAATCCTGGGCTGGCTGATGCCCCCAGGCGGAGATCAAGATCACGTGGTGCTGTCTGGTCCATCCCACCTGCTCAAAATCGGAGCGCAGTCTACTTGCGTTGGGAAGTGACAACGGACAGAGAGTGTACAGGTCATACGTCAGACAGTGTATTAGTCGCCGTGCCGAGGCGAGCTAGGCAGCAGACGACAATGGTGAATGTGATGTTCCTAGGCTCAACGGCCAACGGCAACCTGTGACCACGGACTGGGGCTGAATGCCAAGTCCTTCACGCCTGGTATCCAAGCACCTGCACCTCGTCAACCTCTACTTAACACCGTCTGTCCCAGCGACCCGCGATACCCCACGACTCCCACCCCCGGTATCATCTAGACACACATATCGCAGCCTGACCTATACTCCACCCTCCACAACACCGCCAGCATGAATCCTGAGTAGTATGTACCCTTTGTGCGATTCCCACCGCCACTGACCGCGGACTGGTCACACCAATTACTTGCCTAGAGCCGTGCTAACTCGAGCGCCTGCAGAGCATCTCCCCACGTTCTCCACAGTTTTGACGCTGCTCGCCCCGTTATCGAAGCCTCCCGCTGACCGCACGTCGCATAATAGATACGACTACCTGTTCAAGCTCCTCCTCATCGGTGATTCTGGTGTTGGAAAGTCCTGCTTGCTCCTCCGTTTCGCAGACGACACATACACAGAGAGCTACATTTCGACCATCGGTGTCGATTTCGTGCGTCTCCCCGCATCCTCGCTGCCTAGGATCCGCATCAGGCTAATCTGTCTCAGAAAATCCGGACTATTGAGCTCGATGGCAAGACTGTGAAGCTACAAATCGTACGTGCCCTAAAACGTTACAGAGTATGTAACGGCGTGCTGACAGCGATCACAGTGGGATACTGCTGGTCAAGAGCGATTCCGAACCATCACATCTTCGTACTACCGCGGCGCCCACGGTATCTGCGTCGTCTACGATGTCACCGATATGGACTCATTCAACAACGTGAAGCAGTGGTTGCAGGAAATTGACCGATATGCCACTGAGGGTGTCAACAAGCTCCTGGTAGGCAACAAGTCCGATATGGCAGACAAGAAGGTTGTCGAGTACACCGTAGCAAAGGTATATACATACTCATGATTGTGCAAATGCGCTAAAACTAACATTGGCACAGGAATTCGCAGACAGCCTCGGCATTCCCTTCCTTGAGACTTCCGCAAAGAGCGCTACCAACGTCGAGCAAGCTTTCCTGACCATGGCCCGCCAGATCAAGGAGCGTATGGGAACTACAACCGCCAACACGAAGCCCACAGTCCCCATCGGGCAAGGCCAGGGCGTGCAGAATGGATCCGGCGGTGGCTGCTGCTAGAGGATGAGCAGAGACGGCGGAGATCGTACAAGATGAGCGATATACGGCGTGGGTGTCTGTCTTCCGGTCCCGGTGTGATTATGAGTCTGGCACGGCAACGTAATGCTTATGGATATGGCTTCTCCTCGATGACCTGTTCGCCATATATCATGTCCCGTCTGCTTCCGTGTCTACCGGTCTTTGTGCTTGCATGGCGACGCGGCTCGCTTAGAAGGGGCTCTCGTTTGGATTTCTGGGTCTGCATTACAATTTGTGGTGACCGCTGGGTCCTCTTTCACTGTGTTCTCTAGGTGTTCTTAATGTGGGCAATCATATCTTTTCTCCTAGATGTGCAGTTACTGAAACAAGCATTTCGTATTGACAACGCTCCATTCTATGTTTGCACATCATTTTAAACCACTAGATACTATAGTTACTATCCTTTCACAGGATGCAACGCCACTACGTAAGGGGCCACGAGGAATGAGTGTCGGTTGTACCAACGCCTAAATACTCCAGTCTGTCGCCCCTCGACATGCCCGCATTAAGTCAGGATCATGTAATCGAGCTGTTGAGCCTTAATGATAAGATCACTTAGTTCTCTCAAAGATCGATCAAACCCTAAATGCGCCTTCGTGGCGTCCTTCTTCCATGCACGACATGTCATTGCGGCGCGACTTCCTACATCGGAATCGGGTAAATGTGAACGCTGACGTACTTACCATAGCGTGAATCCTACTCAGGTCTCCAGGCAACACCTGAACTTTCATGGCTGTACAAGTAAACACAATGTCCTCCACATCCACCTCTGCAATTCTCCTCACTTTCAAATTAATTCTCACACTCTCTTTCTGATCTGTACACATTGTCTCACCCTGTGCCGTCTTACTCGTACATCTTGCATCGCAATTCTTGAGCAACTGTGCACGATTTACAAGCTTCAAATATGTCTGTCAAATATGGACCCGCCAACGCAGCACGATGGCTCGGAAAGGAATTGGGTTTACACACGATGAAGTCAGCAGGGAAGGATGTGTACATTGTGATTCTCGCTCGCTACATACGGCTTTTCGCGTACGGCTCAGTTGCATTGGTCTTAGCGATTTATCTGAAAGAGCTGGGATTCTCAGATGAGCAGATTGGTTTGTTCATGACCTTGACGCTCCTAGGGGATGTTGTCGTTAGTCTTCTGCTCACATTGGTTGCCGATTCGCTTGGGCGTAGGAGGATCCTTCTTTTCGGTGCCATTGCGATGGCAATATCAGGTGCCGTCTTTGCGACAACTAATAGCTACATTGGGCTGCTTTTGGCTGCAATAATAGGAGTCATTAGTCCGAGTGGGAATGAGATTGGGCCATTCAGAGCGGTGGAGGAGTCAACGCTGGCACATCTTGTACCTGAGGAACGACGCTCCGATGTGTACACCTGGTACGTGGTCCTCGCCGTATTGGGAACATCTACAGGACTGGCGGTAGGGGGTATAGCTGTCGATAATCTACAGGCAAGAGAAGGCTGGACGGATTTAGATGCTTATCGAGCCATCTTCTGGATTTATACTGCTGTCGGCTGTGCCAAAGCCATCATGACATTATTTCTGAGCCATCGATGCGAGCATAAAGACTGGTCCGAGGTCCGCGAGGCGCCCAGTGAGACGGAACCTCTACTGAACGACCATGGCACTATCGATGGTGCCGAGCCTCCTTCGCAGGAATCCACCCCTCCCAAATCTCCCAAAAGGCTCTGGCATTCAATAAGCACCATCTCGAAACCGAGTCGTTTGGTCTTGATCAAACTCTGCAGCCTCTTCTTCTTGGATTCGCTAGGTAGTGGCATGGTCCCCTTTTCGTTGATCAACTACTACATGGAGAGAAAGTTTCATCTTCCCAATGGCCAACTTGGCGGGATTATGTCCGCAACGTGGTATGTTCAGCTCAAACACTTGTTGTATGTACCATAGCTAAGTTAGATTTAGGTTTGTCTCGACTATTGGCAACATATTTGCTGCCTCTCTCGCGAAGCGTCTTGGTTTGATACAAGCAATGGTCTTCACACATTTGCCTAGTTCCATATTCCTTGCGTTATTGCCAGTTCCTCCCGGATTACCGTTAACTATATGTCTACTGGTGGGCAGATCTGTTCTCAATTCCATGGACCAGGCTCCTCGATCGGCGTTTCTTTCCATCATAGTCCTTCCTGAAGAACGGACAGCAGTCATGGGCGTAGTCAACATTCTCAAAACGCTGTCTCAAAGTAGCGGCCCTTCAGTCACCGGAGTGCTTGCTGGTCGGAACCACTTTTGGGTGGCATTCGTGGTAGCGGGTTCTTTAAAGGCTACGTATGACTTGTTGCTTCTTGCTTTCTTCGGTGGACGGGTTCAGCGGCAAAAGCCCTACGCGAATGACGCCGAAGACGATCATACGAACACGGAAGCCGATACTGAGGTACCGGTATCAGACGGTTCTGAAGAGCAAGCAATGCCTCGGAGCTAGTATTACTCTTAATGATACACTTACACTAAGTATAATGAGCTTTAAAAAACGATCCATTCGCATGGAATTGTACAGATAGCGTGGTCATCGTTATGTAGACAAATGTTTGCATTCGCGCAGGTTGTGCAACTACTTGCATCAAATCTATTGTGGCGTAATGAGATCGCAGATCGCTTCGACGCAATCGACAATGATGAGGGGTTTCTGCCCACATGAATAAAACCAAGTTCTTGAAGAATTCGACTGTGTTTTCGTAAAAGATGGCGAATCTCCATGAGACGTGAGATAATTGTGTCAATTGATTGTCAACTGCAATGGAGCATGTTCAGCCACCTCCTGTGAGCAGCGTTCAGTTAAGCAAGTGCCTCGCAATCTAATATCTATTATCTGCCTAATGTTATTAGACCTCATAGAGAAGGCTGAGGTCAAAAGAATTCGCAAAGCGGCCCTGAGGCATTACGGGAAATCACGTCCGAATCTTGCTTCGCTCCCTCCAAAATCCCCCAAGGGAGAGGAGGCGATGCCCGAACTTTGCAGAATACACTCAATAGATCCCGCATTTGTAAGTCAATAGTGAGGTCGCTTGACAGCCACGAGCCTGCCAAAGATGATCGTTAGCATGGTCTCGATCCCCAGGTTCCACACCGCGAAGACTCTCGGACCTTGAGCCGAGCTTTGCCTCCTTTCAGATGAACAAGGGGGTGGCAAATACTCTGTTTCAAGCGACTGAAACAGTCACGGCTGTGGGTAGACTTCCCATTCAAGGAGATGCGCACCGCAGCTGTGGCCCAAGCTGAGTCTTCGCTTCCGTTAGCGGCGTCTAGCCGGGACCCTGCATAAGAGACCGGACTAACTCGGGAGGCGTTGGTTCAAAGAATCGTTATCGCTCACTAAGCCCTTCAACAGTCATTCCTCCCTCCTTTCGACTCTTCACGCAGCGTACATCTCATACAAATCTCTTGCATTGAACCTCAGTCGCGTTCCATTCAGCCCTTCGGCTTGCGCCGGCGTTTCATCGGGATTATCGCGGGTTTAAGTCCTCAGCCCTATTGAAGCCTGCGACAACTTTTTTTTGCAAGGGTCGCCAACACCGCGTCCCACTGTCATAATTGCTATCTTGGTTATTATCGAGACTATCAAGACTGTCCACATTTTTAAGATCCGATTGACGCTTTCGGATCTTGTCCTTGCGGAGCATACCTCTTCAGGCGATGGCGCCAGCGATTCTGACTCAACGCCCACGAATCCTCTTCCTGGATGCCTATGACTCGTTTTCGAACAACATAGTCGCGCTCGTTGAGCAAAATGTGGATGCTGAGGTCGTGAAGATATTCATCGATGACCCGCTCCTCACCAAGGTCAATGCTTTGGGAGAGTACGCAGCTTTCACCGATTGCGTGAAAGGTTTCAATGCCATCATTGCAGGACCCGGACCTGGCTGGGCAAAATGCGATAAAGACGTTGGACTAATGAAAGAGCTATGGAAGCTTGAAGACAAACAACTGATCCCTGTACTGGGGATTTGTCTCGGATTCCAGTCCTTGTGCTTAGCGTTTGGGGCTGATGTCGAAAGATTGGAAGTCCCAAAACATGGCATCATATCGGCAGTTTTGCACAATGGTCAGTCGATCTTCCGGAACGTAGAGAAATTACTCGCGACACAATATCACTCTTTACAAGTGAAGTTGGACCACCTCATCCAAACGAAACGGGCTGTTCGTTACCCTGCGCAACTGTGGGAACCGACAGAAAGTTGCCCACAGCTGGAGCCACTTGCATGGGACTTCGATAATGATCACAATGGCGCTGTCCTCATGGGTGTAAAGCATATACAAAAGCCATTTTGGGGCGTCCAGTTCCATCCGGAATCGGTTTGCACGAATGAGGAAGGGAAGCGTATCATTCGAAACTGGTGGGAAGACGCGTTGTCATGGACTCGAAAGCGCATGTTCCACGACGTACCCAAGAACAGTCCCACACCCAATCATATATCCCTACCCATGACGTTTGATGACTTTCGACACGAACTTGGCTTCTATAATGCCAAAAAACAGAACCCGTGTTCGCGCATCGAATTCGCGGCAAAGCTCGATAGCGCCACTCTTGCGCCAGAAGAGCTGGCTTCACTAATCGCGCACGGGGATGGACAATCTCTGCCAGACCTGGCACCAAGCATCGTGCATTGCGCAACCACAGGGAGTGGAAGACTTACAGTTGCGGACGTGTGCGAGCTGCTGGAGATGCCAAGACATGAAGCTATAGTGCTACAATCTGGACTTCAGTCAAATCTACTCCCAATGGCAGTCGGTACTGGCAGGTACAGCATCATTGGTGTCGTCATACCCGAGGAAACCTTACGTTTGCATTACTATACCGGTTCTAGGAAGATGCAGCTAAGAGATGGCATTGATGATGTTCACACCGAGTGGAACGTGGCTGACCCATGGCCATACATTCGCGAGGTTATGAAAAGCCTGCAGCCCTCAATGCCTCCCCAAACATCAACCTGGGCACCGTTTTGGGGTGGGCTCATGGGCTATGCATCATATGAAGCTGGCCTAGAGACTATCAATGTGGCTGGTCACGAGGAAGCCGCATATCCAGACGTCTGCTTCGCATATATCACGCGAAGTATTGTTTTTGACCATCAGATCAAGAAAATATACGTACAAAGTATTCGTGGCCAATATGACGAAGCTTGGATCGAAGATACAACAGAAAAGATTTACGAAGCCGCCGGCTACAAGTCGCTAGAGTCGACACCAAGCTCAACGCCTCTTCCCAAAGCAGATCCTTTTGAGCTCTATGGTCCGATGCGCCAATATATCGACTCATGTGAGTTGCATGTAGTAGACGGCGAGACGTACTGCAGTAAAGTACAGTCATGCCAAGATGCCATAGCGGACGGGCAGAGCTACGAGCTTTGCCTTACAACACGCAATGAGATCCACGCTCGCAAACCTACGGCTTGCAAAATCTCTCATTCAGAAGACAATGAACATTCCTGGAATTTGTACAAGCGCTTGACGGGCCAAAACCCAGCTCCTTTCAGCGCTTACATGAGGATGCACAATGTACACATTCTTAGTTCCTCACCAGAGCGATATATCAGCTGGAACAGATCGCAGACTGCCCAATGTCGACCAATCAAGGGAACTGTACAGAAGAAGCCCGGAATTACTGCAGAAATGGCTCATGCTATTCTTTCATCGTCCAAAGAACGTGCAGAGAACTTGATGATCGTTGATCTAACCCGGCACCAACTGCACGGGGTCTATGGTTCGAATAACGTCCGCGTTAGTCAGCTCATGGAAGTGGAGGAATACGAAACACTTTGGCAACTAGTTTCAGTTGTAGACGCAGTGCCTGATGGAATTTACAAGCCAAGTACACCAGATGAATGGGAAGATCCAGCGGAATATGCTAGCACGTCCAAGAAGCAGCCAGTTCCATACTTGGGCTTCCAAGCATTCGTCGAGAGTTTACCTCCAGGAAGCATGACTGGTGCACCGAAGAAGAGGTCTTGCGAGATCTTGCAAAAGGAGGAAGACGGTGTGAGACGCGGTATATACTCAGGCGTTCTCGGCTACTTCGATGTCGGTGGAGGTGGAGACTTCAGCGTTGTCATTCGAACCGCTGTCAAGATTGACTCTTCAGACCATGATAAGGAAGACGTGTGGCAGATCGGCGCCGGAGGAGCTGTGACTAGCCAAAGCACGCCTGAAGGGGAGTTCGAGGAAATGGTCGCCAAGTTCCAGAGCACATCACGAGCCTTCAAGCACCAACCGCCGCCGTCAAAGTTGGCATCGAAGAATAAGAGGATCGAAATCATTGAACCTGACAACCCCGAATTTGCTGAGCTGTTGGCAACTATGAGAGGTGGGGAAGAATTGAGTCTCGATGATGCGCAGATGATGCTCAGGGCAGTGGAGCGTGAACTAAGGAGGAGAACTGCGACGAATGAGGGTGATATTGAAGTAGAAGTGGAGTGACACTTCAATTGGGGTCGGAGATTTGAGCTTAACCTGTGATACCATACTACTAAACCTACTTATATAGAGATACCTGGTTTCAACACCAATAAGATAGATATTTAATTTTGAAATCTACCTGGTCAGTTTTGAGTCTACGATTTAGCCAACGGAACTCAATGGGTTTACAAATGTCACCTTGAACAAGTCATGCAGTACCGGTAGGATGACTAAGCGGGGTGTGGTGGGGAAACGTATCGCCGTTGCTTCAATACCTCAGTTCCATGACCATTGTGATTACCACGTTCGCTACTCTTGATAGAAATGGCGACGGCGAACGAAGCGCCAGACCCACGGACTTTTCAAACTTGGGAAGACGCGTTCCAATATCCGATACCCGTTGTTCGCAAGCTCGAACAGCAACTCCGTACCAATGCCGACGAGAATCGAGAGAAGCTGCGGTCGCTCGTGGGGTATGAGATAACGCGAATACGGGACATTTGAAGTCTACATATTGACGACATCCTAGGACGAGCTATCGCAGCCTTCTCGATACCGCCGAGACGATTATTGACATGGAAGTCCGCATGGAAGAGGTCGAGTCCAAGCTCTCGAAAGTAGGACGAAGCTGCAATTCGAGGGGTTTGGAGAGACTGTCGAGCAATGCAGTTACGATGGACACACATATAAGGAGTCGCGGTTAGTCTATGTCAATGGATTGGGCAAGAGCCGCAAGTTGACGGGGAACAGATGCAGAGCGATATACGTTCGCATCCCAGCTCTCAGTTCTACGAAATGCGCCTCTAGTAATGACGCGCTTGATGAAAAGAGAAGGGTCATATTTGCTCATAGCGAAGGTTTTGGTCGTCTCGAGGCTGCTTCATAAGGCGCTGAGCCAGGCGAAGAGTAAGCCGCCTATTGTGGACCAGTTGTGGGAAAGACTTTTGTCAGTACGGAGGAAGCTACTGCGGAGGATTGACAAGAGACTCTCGAGCACAACAGGCGAGGCAACAAGTCTAGTGGAGAGTATGTGCGCGTATGCGCTTGCGACAAGCTCACCGCCAACGGATGTTCTGAATCATTTTCACAAAGTAAGGCTGGACAGGATGAACAGCGAGCTGAGAGAAGGTGGCGATCAGCTGGCGAAACACGGTATCAGCGCGCTCAAGCTGTGCATACAAACATGTCTCGATACGCAGGTGATCTTTCCACGACGGCTGGCAGACGGTCTAGCGAAGCTCAAGCAACACCCATTGATCCAAGACCCAGACATCCGAGGCCTCCATGAATTAAATCTGGATGTTCATGATCGCTGGATGGGCGAAGAGGCGCGAAATTATACGCCATGGCCGCGACACGACGAGCTACAGCGACCAGAGGCGGAGAGGATACTGCACCGATGGTCAAAAGACGCTATTGCTGCATTCTTAAAGGGAATCAAGAAAGCACTTGATGGAGAGGAAAGACTGAAAGAAGTTGCCAGCTTGAGGCAAGAATTGATTGAAACGTGGATATTGTCAGGCTCGAGGATGGCGGGCGTAAAGTCTGCAAATGTGCTTGATGATTTGCGGGATACGATGAACGAAAAGCTGGAAAATATCGTACAGTCGCGTACGCAAGAACTGGAAGCCGTCGTATCTGAACTCACAAGTCGACTGAATGCACTGGCTATTGATAGCGATAAGTCGAAGCTATCGTTGTGGAGTTCGACAGTCAAGACTGTAGACCTGAGCAATGGTGCACAAACCTTCAAGACCACAATTCTCAACACATATCAAGGACGCGATGAGCCTGTCAGAAATGTTACATCTGCGTTCGATAAATGGATGGAATCTGTTTTAGAGGTCAGAGGCATTGTGAAGGGCATGAAGGAAGCACGATGGGACGATACGTTTGCCGACGATGTCGAAGACGAATCGGATGACGAGCTTGGGAATTCAAAACAAATACTCCTCAGTGATGACGATCCCAAGTTGCTTGAGGATACGACGCAAGAAGCGCTGCGTGAAGCATTGCAAATATTAGGGACGAGCTTCTCATTAGTTGTCAAGTCTTCGACTGAGCAGAGGAACGATGTTGAAGTACAGAAAGCTGCATTCGTTCTCCGCGTCATTCGCGAGATTGGCGACCGAATACCTCAACTGAGTCTTCAAGATAAGTTATCTCCGCTACAGTCTCCTTTTACAACCGAGATCCTGCAACCATTGCACATGGCAGTTGCTTCAAATATAGTTGAGCCGGCAACGAAAGCATACCAAAAGACACTCAGTGTTTCATCGAGCACACGGACTGGCTGTCACATCCTCTGGGAAGGAAACCCACCGCTCCCCAGTCAGCCTTCGCCTAGTGCCTTTAGATTTTTGAGGGAGCTTAACAAGAGCATGGGCGTGCTTGGTAGCGACCTTTGGGTACCTGGCAGTGTTGCCGTGCTCAAGAGTAAGGTATTTGAGACACTGGTACCACTATTCCAGGATCATGTAAAAGAAATCGACACGCTTGGAGAGAAACAAGTAGCCGAGGAAAGCAAAGAAAAAGTAGCTGAGAGTGGAGAGGCGGCTGCGAATGGTGAAGAGAACGAGGAAAAACCTACCAACGATGGAACTGAAGTAGTCGACATCGCTGCGCCGTCGGCATCAAGCTCTCAGGAACTCAAGGATCAGAAGCTCAAGCAGTTGGTCTTCGATGCACTATACATTCAGCGATTCATAACTGCTAGCAATGAAACGAATGGTGGGATGACAGAGCTTGTATCACAAGCGGACATCGAGGGACTAGACGAGGCTGCGATCAATAGGCTGCGGAAGAACGCAACAGATTATGCGAAAAAGACATATCTGCTCTTCGCGCTGCTAGCATAGATACCCGAAAGACATTACCACATACCAATGATGAAAATCATTTGTGGACAGCTTTATTGCTCGGTGTTTGATGCATGCTCAATTGTTGTATCACAGGGCTCATATCAATGGCCAGTATGTTAATTATATATATTGCCTTGGTAAGCCCGCAACCAAGTGCTACAACCATATACGCGCCAATCAAGGCAGCCATAACGTCAACTGCCGTTGAGACCAGTACATTCAACTCAATCTCCCAGACTGTTCAACGGTAGAGCGTGCAGCTAGTTACTTTTGTCCTACTCGCTGGTCAGGAATGCATCCAGATCATTCACACTCACTTCCGGCACAAGTCTCCTCGCCCTTCCGCGTCCAACTGGGTTTACAGAGCGCCAACGCTCCCAACTTGTGCTGATTATGCGGCCTTCGGGATGCGGGCGAGCTGTAAGACATATCCCGCTGCCAAGCATGCTTCGTTTGATCTGCATATCGATCCTGCCTCCGCAGATATTGCGGAGAATGTGGGTGATGGGGCTGTCTTTATAGGACCAGATGAACTTGCTGGTGGGGTCGCCGGGATAGAGCAGGTGGGCGGAGAGCTTGGTGAGAAGGGTGGGTTCTGCTGGAAGCAAAGTGCGGACGAGGCGGGCGAGAGCTTTTGAAGCGACAGAAGATGTTGCAGGAGGACACGACACAAAGGTGGAGGCAGTCTTTGTGGATTGACAGTCTCGAGGTGGGGGCCGTTGTCGATGGTCTGGATGATTGGAGTTTCTGGAGGGCGCCATATCACGACCTTGTGGTTGTTGCAATTGAGGGGCTACTGTGCTTGGGTGATCAAACGACGGCATGGATGTGGGAGTACTGAAAGACTCTGCAACCGTAACGCTGGCCAAAGGCTTCAGGTCATCTTCATCGCTTTCTTCCTCCGAAGAAGCGTCTGATTCATCGTCCTCGACATTGGCATAATACCCACAGATGTGCACCCTCCGAGCCGACTTTAATAGGAAAGGGTATAAGCTCTGCATGACGAGAATGCCGTATGGATATGTGACATATATTGACAATCCTTCCTCTTTGTGTACCCCCTCTTGAGCTTGTTTGTTCCCATTTGGAGAACGCGATCGTGTGATTCTAGTCCTCGTCCGCATGTAGTCGTTGCACTCGTCATTGACGAGCCGGCACGTCTGCAACAAGGCCAATGGCGCCGGATATATTAGCTTCCCACCATCAACATCATCCACTTGACCATTGTCAATCGGGGTTGTAGGCGGGTTAGCGACAGATAGGAGTGAAGGTTCGTGGTGGAACCGTATCAGAGGCGCGAGATCGAGCGGTAGGCCTGGGATGTCGGTCTTGCGAGTGTTCTCTTGTGACCTGTTACCGGAGACAGTGGTGTAACCCGCAGAAATTGTGATCGCATGCGAATCGGCGAGTAGGTAGTCGTAGATTTGGCATCGTAGCTCTGTCGATAAGCTGAGAAACGCGCTGTAGGTGCTGCTCGACTCGTCTGCGGAGCGCATATTGATGGATTTGGTGGAGCCACCGTTCCCAATATCGTGGCGGGATGAGCTATTTATTGGGAATAAAAGTATCCCGGCATGAATCGTAGAGGTTGATGGTGGGGCAATGTTTTGTTGTGGTCGTACGTTCGGAGATTGGGGAAGTTCAAGTGTAATCGAATCATGTAGCGGGGGTTTGCTCAAGTGAAACGAGTAAGATCCTTGTCAGAGCGAGTCGCGTCAAGTCATGGCGGGTGGGCAGGGACCCTTACGCGACAACGCTATCATCACCGGGAGATAATACTGAATAGATAGCCAATAATATCATTGCCACTTTCCGTTCGTTTACATTGCGTTGTATGAATGAGATTTCGGCCTTGTGAATCGAAAGGAAAAGCTGAATGAGTCATCTACGGATACGCTCACGGAGATTTGCTGGTGTTCCAGGACTACTTCTAATGCGTCTCCTGTATAATCGTCTCACGTATAATCAAACAACACTCTATCGTGCGATATTCAATCATCTTCGCTATCTTCTGCTCTCTGTTGCTCAGCTAAGCGCTGTGCCTCCTCCCATTGGTGTGCAAATTCCCTAAGCTGGCCCTCTCCGCCTGTACTTGCATCGACCACGTCCTTCGGAAGCTTGTGTGCACTGTATTGCGGTGTCGTGAAGCCATATGCTTCGGGGTCGTCTCTTCTTACCAGTCGAAACTCAGGCTGCCAGAAATCTTCGACATCGTCATCATCGCTTTCTTCATCTGATGCTTCCTCAGTCGAGGTTTTCGTGTGGTCGTTCTTGCCTCCTGGCTGAGCTATGCTTAGACGAACGGTGGTCTCCTCTTCAGGTACTGCCACATCTGGCACCTCCATAGTGAGCAGTTCCAGCCACGAGAAGACCAATGGATCTGTCCGCATTGCCCATGGGTTGAAGTCCACAATCCAGACCTTGTCGTGTGGTGGCGGTATGTATACGTCGAAGGTGAAATTCGGGTCAGGAAAGGTATCCCGCAGACGACTATCAAAGAATTCCTGTATTTTCTGGCGTAGTTTATCCTGCATGTTAAACAAGAAGTCGAAGTGATTTAGATCTCGCTGACAGAGTGCGATGAGTCTTCGGTCTCGCACAAAACATCGAAACTCTACACTTGGGTTGAGAGTGATCCACTTCCGTAGGACAAGATGGTATGGTATTTCAGGCTCTGGTGTAGCGGTTTGGTCGGCCGTGTCATCGAAGGCATGTGCCAAATCGTGCGTTACGAAGTCACTGCTCTTGAGGAGAAGGTAGATATCGTTCGGAGTCCGACACTCCATGCTGTTCGTTGCTGCTATCCAGGTTGCATCTTTTGGTGCACTCCAGTTTAACTTTGGCGCCACTTTGCCGCCCAGCTCTTCAATTGTGCGTTCGATGGCTTCATGAGTGTCGCGCCAGTTGGCACTGGGATCTGGTGTTTCCTCCTCATTGTCGTCATTATTATCGGCGCCTGAGAAGATACCGCTATCGCTATCTGACCATGTGGCGTTGTCCGCATCCTCGGGGGGTAGGATGATGCCATCGGACCGTAGATAGTCTGTGAAGGCGGGTGGAAGCGGAATGAGGCGTGCCTTGGGGGTCACTGCACGATACCTGGAATTGTTAGAGTGTGGAGTACAGTGTTTGTGATATAAGAGGCGTACTTGGGGTGCCAGCTGTGGTATGAACAATTCAAAATGTGCTCTCTGGTGACGGGCGGAAACGGAAGCGCTTTCAAACCTCCCGCCTCAGGCGCAGATGCTTGAGGGTCGCTGGCTGTGCTTTGTGTACTCATGGTGGCTGATTACTATCAAGGCTAGAGGGCGGAAACTGAAGGCGATAGTATACTGGGCGAAGTGGTGACTCCATGATTGTGTGAGTCTTCGCCCATTCTCGGGGAAAGTTTTGGTGGGGCAAGTGCCATCATTGATCCTTGGCGCTCACCTCCGACTTCTCCGCAGCTTTCATCACCGAGACGATCACCGAAACGCTCACTCCTTTAATGCGGAGCTGATTTGAACGCACCACACACCAAATATACACCATGGCAGACAACGTAGGCCTCACTACGCCCAGAGGTAGCGGCACCTCTGGTTACGTCCAAAAGAATCGCTCTCTACTTCGACAACGAGAGAAAGCAGCGCCTTACCCCAAGGATTGGGAATCGGCAAAACACCGTCCAAGGCAGCCAGACGCGGAAATCCTGGAGCACGAAGCAAAGCGGGAGATAGAAGTCAAAGTTCTTGAATTAAGGGACAAACTCGAAGACGAAGGGTAAGTTTTAATGCAACCAGCCACTTAAAATATAGCAGCCACTGACGGTCGCTAGTGTTGATGAAGACGAGATTGACGACCAATGCGAAGCTTTGCGCCGAAAACTTGATACCGAACGAAAAGAAGGCAAAGAACTGGGCCCAAACGCCAAACGACTCAAATCTCATCAAATCCACGATCTGGCCAAGGCAAAGATTGAAGAAAGCGAGAGATTGCGGAAGGCTCTGGGCATTAGCGCAGATTATGAGGAAGGCAGTCACTGGAGAAAACAGGAAGAAAGGATGCGAGAGAGTCTTGCCAAGAGAGAAGCCGATGACGAAGAGAAAGTTGAAAAGGCGAAGGAGGCCAGGCGACATCAGGAAGACGACTCAGACTAAACTTCAGTATGGCGTTCTGGCGTTTGCGGGCATTATCTGATACCCCTCGAGGCGATTCCAGTTTAGCAATGAGTGTGATAGCTAGTGTCGATATGTAATGCTCCAGGAAACAGCATCATATCTGCTCGCTTGAAGATAACGCGAAGAGTCTATCCTTGTACGATGACAGTGGAACGCATGCAGATTACATTGCATAGAGGTCAGCTGAATGTTTTTGGTACAGTCTGAACAACTGACTGATCCAAGATAGTGCAACTTCGAGACGATCATGCAATATGCACCTAGCTTACCTTGATGTCTGTCGATGTGATTGGAAATCTCCCATATATACATATCGGGAGATTCGCGTCCTTTACCATCTGAGACCGTTCTGCCATCAATGTCAACGGTCATGATTCACCTAGAGAACTAAGCTCTTGTGGTTTGCTCAAGTGACCACCGCTCGAACTTCACAACAGCGTCGATCCAGTGAGCTATCTGACTGCCGCTCAGGTCTTTCGCGCTAAACCAATTGATATTCGCTGATTCTTGACCTTGCCCGTTATGTTTGTGTCATTTCTTCTCTTGCCGGGGCCTATAATTTCACAGAATAGTCGGGCATCATCAGCGACGTTTGATTACCGAGGAGCTTCTTGTCAGATCTGTTATATGCAAGATCTTTAGTAGACATGCATCGCAGGCCAGGCTCTCCACTGTTCATACTTGAGGCTTCGCATTTTCTGATGTAAATACTTGAGTGATTGACAAGCCGTCCCTGAACTGCGACTGCTGAATGAGAATCAACCACAGTTTGGTGCGGCTGACGATTTTGAGCGACAGGTTGCAAGCCTATGATCACGCGAAGACCTCAAGAACCCACCTTCTCCACCTTGCTTTTTGAAAATGCTGGTATCTGATGAACGATTCCGAGTAGCTGACGCAACAATGCCGTATCCTTAGAAGTCGGTTCCTACAGTCACTGTAGTCACTCGAGACGCGTATGGCCAAGAGGCGGGCGAACATTTTCGAAGCATTAATTTTGTATGATCTAGGTGCATAGCTGAATGACAGGGCTGCGAGAGCATCTTTCAACTGCTGAAACCCATCTCTATCGATTATTAGTTATGGGTGGAAAGGCTAAGCCTGGTCGGTCCAGAATATCTTGAGAACCATGAGGGCGTGGGGCATTTCCGAGATCTAAGTGGTGCAACCACCCGCCAAGTCCGAATTGGGACTGGGGTACGCAGTGGCATAACTTGGCCGCTGGTTTCCAGTACGCCGCGTCTCTTACTGACACGAACGACGGGTTTCCTCAAATGCCTCCTCGTCACAAATGTGGGCGCCGCAGCTTTTGACTTTCATGGGCGAGCTGTAGCGTGCAGCAAACGGTTCGTCTCATTGGACCGGCCTTTCAACACCATTATTTCGGCATCGTGGAACTATAAACCTGGACTCTCTGCTGTCTTGCTCGCTGTTGCTTCCTGTAACACCACCGCACATTAAGTGCCCCGACGGCTATCACCATGGCCCGGCCCATATCCGTTCTTCGCGAAACATGGAATATCTACACACCTGTCGAACGACGCAATATCGCATTGTACATTGCCGGAATTATGACCTATAAATTCGGGCTCGAAGCTTTCAATGGCTCTGTCATAGCTCTTGCGACTAACCGATACGATGAACTAGAGAAAAAGACGCATGTCTCCATCACGTTCCAGCGAGTGGGTATTCTGACGGGTCTCAACCAGGCGTTTCAGTGTGTCGGCTCCATCCTCATTGCGCCACTCATCAAGCGATATCCAACCAAGAATGTTTTAGCATGCGCAGTGCTCATCTTTGGGTTTATGAGCAGTCTCTTACTCATCCTGGATGCTGCGACTGGTGGCAAATTCGTACCGCGCGGGCATCCGAAAGACGACTTTAGCTACTACGGCGACTACAACACTGATGGCATGATCCCTATATGTAAGTCTCCTAGCTTCTGTCTTCTGGGTTTCCATACAATCTAAGCGAGCGAACAATGGAGCGCAGGTCGACGACAGCTGTCTTGAGTATGGACGACAACAAAAGATGGTTGTGTCTCCTACTAGTATAGACATGTTAGACTTTTGATTTCGGCGCTGTTTTGTTGCTCGAAAATGTTGATCGTGCGGAATAGTCTGGCATGCGCATGACTTGATGTAGTACATGTGCTAACAGCCATCAGTTTGTGTGTGTGGCGTAGTATACGGTATGGTCGAGTTGATCCGACGAGTCATCCCGCGAGATCTTGTGGGCGGTAACATTCAAAAGCTACGGCGAATGGACTCGTTGGTTCATATCTTCTACGAAGTCTCCGGCACCGCGGGAGCTTTCTGTACGGCACTTGCACTCATTCCCCACTTCGGCAACAACTTCTCCTTCATCATCACACCCATATTTTTCGCCGCTGCATCGATTCTTTGGTATTTTATTCAAGAAGCTGGAGTACCCAGGGACACCCGAGCTTTAACCACGGAGACACAGCCGACATACTTGAAGGCTGTTATTGGGGGTTTCTACCTGTTCTTTGAGTCGGTATGGACGGGCGGCAAGATCATCTTTACACATAGGAAGTTTGTCTGGCTGCTGCCCGGATACGCGATCGCTCTCTACGGACATAGATACCTCGAGAACGCTATTGCACCCGCAATAGCCCGTCGATACCTCGGAAACTCTGCTTGGTCGCAGATTATGGTTGGGGGTTCTAATTTTGGTGAACTTCTGGGAGCTCTCTTCGTCTTTATGTTCACAAACATGGTCCACACGCCGATTCCGTGGCTTCGGATAGACGCGCTAGCTCTTCTCATCGTATGGTACCTGCCATTCTGGTATCCACCAAAGAATGACGTCGGACAAGCCTGGATTGTTGCCGCAACCTTCCTCCCCATCAGTTTTGGCTGGGCTGCCGGCGACGTCTCTCTGGCTGCCTACATTCAAGCCTCACTTGCTCGCATAGAATCGGAAACGCAGAATGTGTCCGCCCTTGGTGCTGTCATGGCCTTCCTCTATAGCTCGTATATTGTTACCTACGCGATCGCATCCGTCTCTCTCGGCACATATATTGATCGAGTCTCAGACCGAAACAACGAGCAAATTCAGCCAGCCATTTTGAACGTAGCTGGTGTGCAATTCACTATTATATTTGCATTGGTTATGGCCAGTACATTCGTGCCTAAAGGTGCTTTCTCCCTTAACCCGAAGATGTTGAGCGAGGAAGAATTGGATACAGATCTGGAGGACGAGGATTTGGAGTACGTGCCTGGCGCACAAGCTAAAAGGAAACAGAGCCATGAGAGCCATGAGATGGTCAGTAGGGCGAATAGCTCATAAAATAATCTGCATAGCGAAGATGTATACGCATCCTAAATCAAGTCATCACATGTCCAAAGATTGACAATCATAACTTTTGTAATTCTCATTTGACGCTCGAGAAACGCTCGGTCACATTGCGCATCCATAGATGTCCATCAAAGGCAGGTTGTAACTGAAAGGGACGTTCAACAACTTGCCGAACGTCTCCACGCTCCACTTTCATGTATTTATACAGGCTTTCGCAATATGGAAGCACCTTTTACTCTGTTTGCAATTGACTGTTGTACGCACAGCGAGTCTGCCACCTTAAAACTCAAACTTTCATTCAATATGTCTTCCGCCTTGTGTCAGGCACGATCCTTACAAGCGGCATGCCTCCCTGTTGAACGGGCAGCGGAATCCTTCACCGTGTTATGGTCCGCCGCCACCACCCGAGTCAGGAGATGCTAGCTCCCATTAGACACGTGCCCGCGTCTCCAGTGCTCATTGAATCCTCCACACTCGCGAGGATCACCGCTTGGAGACGCTTTTTCGCTTGATATAGAAGGTGCCCTCCGCAGTGCTCCGGCTGCACGGTACAGCCTCTCGCGGCGACTATAGGCTCGGCACTCTGGGTGTTCGACAAGGGCGTACTCGACACGTCGAGGCTTGTGAGGTCCTTGGCGCGTGAGACACGATGTCAAGATGGACGCTCCGGTTGGCCAGCCACACAGCCTGCACCCAAGACACCACAACAGTCAGTATCTCGCAACCCCGCCAAGCAAAGCTTCGCGTGCTCTCCCACTAGGAGCGCCTTTTGCTTTTAACAGAGCCAGGCAGCATGGGCGGGATCCGTTCCAGCCTGCGCGTCTCCGCCTTTGTGACCGCCGCTGCTATCGACCCATGAACGGAGCCGCTAGACGACAGCTCACGCAGTGCTCACTGCCCACTGGAACACACCTGTGTATGCGCACCCAACAGGCCCTGGCTAATCACGTTTAAGGCCTGACAGTCTTGGTTTTGGTCCTTCGTATTTTGCGTCTTTTTGGCGCTCATCTTTTGCATTCAGCGTCTTGCGTTTCCAGCGCCAGTCTGACATATTCCGCGAGGGTGCATCTCCTGTGTTGGACGTCTCAACATCGCGTGTGCGACTTTTTGGCGCTGTCTATGAATCATGCAGCCATATCCACAGCAGCCGCCCGATAATGACAGAAATGGGGGTGGACATCGGGGTCCCCTAAGTAGGACGTGGCCACAATTGTTCAAGAAGAGAAGGAGATATAGTCCCGTACGAGAGAGCGCACAGCAACAACAACAGCAACAAGTACAAGTACAACAAGCACAACCATTACTGCAGCCTCAACCACAGCTACAATTGCCAATACATCCGATTCATCCGGTAAAGTCACCCTCTGTGACGACGCAATCAATAATTTCGCCGGTGTCGTCGATAAGGTCACCGTCACTAGCAGCGGACACAGCGAGCACCATTTCATCAATATCCCACGCATCTTCAGCGCCATCAAATAAAATTCCAATCACCAGGAGGAAGAGCAGTATCGCTCCCGCTGATAGCAATGGTGAGCAGCATCTTATCGCCGCGTTTTCTGTTCGACGCCCTCTATCGCTGTGGTGGCATCAGGTCTCGTGACATGTTGTTTACGGGGCTCAAACTGACGTTGCACAGGAGCAGGAGGCGTAACAACACCCCAAGCCGACCTGTTGGCTTCAAAATCAAATTACGAATTGATATCCTCGGGCCAGCATCTAGAAATGGGTCTTCACTTCAGCACCGCCATGGCCACTGGCGTAATGATGAAGCGCGCGACACACCGTGCTGCCGAGCAGGCGCGGCGAGACCGCATGAAAACTGCTATGATCGACTTGGCTGAATTCCTACTAGATGGCGAAGTCACATTTGGTAGCGGAACCACGTGCTTTGTAGTCATGCGAGGAAAAGATGGCGAAGATGGAAGCGAGAAGGGAGAAGCAAAGAAAGAGAGCGTGGCTGGAGAGAAGAAGACAGTCAACAAGGCACGATTGATTGAAATGGCGTTGGAAAAGATGAGAGCTCAAGAAAGGGAGATCGAGATGCTGAGAAAGCAAGTAGAGGAATTGAGATCGAACGATGCCAGTGATCGCATGGATGAGACGTAGGAACCGGAGAAAACGCAGGTCAAGAGAAGGGCGCAGAATTGGGGCTGTGGAAATGGTTATGCATTATCAAGATATCCCATTCATGTTAGGCGTTTTGTTTCCATTTCTTGGGAGGTCGGATTAGGATAGGATAGACAGTCAGTCCATCTGTCGGCCACGACACAGTAAATGCCTTTTACGATAGATGAAAGGCCCTACAAATAAATCGTTTTCTAATCTAATACTCAAAAGCAAATCGCTACTCGCTCTTGTTTATCCAATGGAAAGTAACAGGTCACAGAGGCCAACGTTATCTGTACGCTCTCCTGCTCAAACGGCGCATCGCCTTGTGAATTGTTGTCAGCACTGAAGAAGTACGTGTCCTGATAAGCTTTTCCGCGATCTTCTCGAAGCGGGCGATCGTTCTGCACCGTCCAAGTCGCGCTATGACATCGTGGTGCCTGCATATGGCTTGAAGCCAACGGGCCGGTTTAGCACTGTCGTTGTATTCTTGATGTATTATGAATAAGCCTGTTGCCCGAACATGCATCCGTAAATTATTACTTCTAATCGGCGTTGTGTAAGAGGTAGAAACGCTCGCAGAGACCAGGCTATCGATGTCGAAGATCACGAATTATGTCCTCGGCTAGTAGCGCGATGCGGGGAAGTACAATATATCAGAGAAAACGGCATTTCGGAATAAAAGATGGTCGTTTGTAGATTCCAATTAGACCTGGTTTGTACTCGCTGCAGTACAAGAGAGGTATGTAGAGTAATTCCGAAACCAATCACATTCGAACAAAGTACAGTCGGACAAATTCATGAAGCAATATCAAACATCTGGGCCACTATCCAAAGCAACATTGAACAACAACAATTAAACTCTCGCCACAGAACCATACAATGCCTACCAACGAATCATTGTACAACCAACTCATTGGCGCCTGGGAACTTGTCTCGTATCACGCGCACCTCCCGGCCGACCCATCAAACAAAGTGTACCCGCTTGGTCCCAACGCCCGCGGCACAATCATGTACACCCCGGACGGCCACATGTCCGCCCAACTCCTGCGGCCTGGCCAAACCGCCTTCAAACACGGTGACGGCATCACCTCTGGCACGGAATCCGAATGGGCGGACGTGGGCAAGAATTTTGTGGCGTACAGCGGCTGCTTCTGGCTCGACGAGACGGGCGGGAGCAAAGGGGAGCCATTATTGCTGCACGAGATGAGTGTTTCTAATCTACCGAAGTTGGTGGGGCAGGTGCAGAGGCGGACGGTGAATGTGGAAACGGGGGAGGATGGAATAAGATATCTGAATCTGGGCGTGGAGCGGATGCCAGTTGAGGGCGAAATTAGAGTGGTGAGAGTCAGGTGGAGGAGGATGGGTGATAATGTGGGTGTAAAACCACCGGCGAAGCTCTAAGAACAAGAGGATATGTTGCAATGTGGATAAAGAAGATGCGTGATGCAGGGTAATGTACACCGAGTACTTGTAGAAACAATACCTCGGAATTGAAGACTGTTGTCTTCAACAGACTTGTTAACGCCGTATTCGGTAACATAATCTGTGATTCATATTGAATACTTGATTATTTTACTCTTGAGTAGTTGCCACTAATCATAACCACTCTTGTAACACGCCTTGCTCTATGCTCCGCCTGGCACATGCTGGATCTTGATTTCCGGAACTGCAATTCTGGTCTCGGATACCTGGTTTTCGTCATGATGTACATTTTCCACTTGATCCTTTTTCGCTTTTGGTACCAACTCTTCCTTTTCATCTGTCGCCATTTTCGGCTTAACTTGAGTTACGTACTGCCGAACTATCACTTGGTCTTTACCCTTAGCCTCGAAAACGGCAGGAACCAGCTCAAACGGTCCAATTACATCGTCTGTGCCCGGATCTGGGATATCGATGGCAGTATCCTCTCGGAGGTCTCTGAAAGACCTTGCAATCCTAGCAGCAGGCCGGCGCTTCCCATGAGTCCTATCGCTCGGTAGTAGATCGAGCGAATCATACTCATCGTGCTTGTTGGGAGTTGGTTGACCGAGCAGAATATGCACTTGGGGCCTGTAGTAGCATACAATCCAGACGTCTTCTGATTGACTCTTTTCGTTCAGCTGCACGACAACGACATAGTTGGTATATTGCCAAACCATGTCGGCAGGGAGGAGGCCTTCCTTGCGCAAGGCCCATTGCTGGTAGTCGGCATATTCGAGCAATCCAAGCTGAAAAAAGACGAATCCTGTGTCGTCGTTCTTTCGGCCAGTTGAGAGGATCGAGTCTCTCCGAAATGCTCCATGCTCCTGGCTCGGCAACTCCACAGTCCTGTTGAGCCCAAGATACATAGGTGGCAGAATTTTACGAAAATTGTTGTCTCGATCCTTGGGAGACACCAACCTTTCGGTGAGGACCGTTGGGGATGGCTTTAGACGATACCCGAAGCCCCGGTGTTCTCCGAGAAGTATATAGACTGGTTCAGGGTGGTCCAACAGTTTCATCAAGTAGTCCACCTCCATAGGGTTATTATAGCGCGTATTGCTGATACAAGTAATATAGTCAACAGCTTCAGGAGTAAAGCTTTTGCTCTGGGACAGTGAGTGCTGCCAGCAGCTGAAAGCGATAAGATCTTCGTAATTAGGAAGCTCCTTTTGAAAGTATTTGTGGTCGGAAGCGAACTGGAGCGAAGGATCATCCGTGGAAGGCAACCCACAAATGATTCGTTGGAAGTCGAACACCGTGAGCGTGCTTGGCTTTGCAGGGAGCTCCATTTTTGCGTTGTGAAGAAGGCTAAATTCGTTATTGAATGAAAATGCTTATTTGGTTGATGAAACGTCAAAGTCATTTACGAAGAGGGAAAACGCTCCCACAATTTCTTTCAACATTCACCCGGAAGTAGGTGGCTCTGGCACAGTTCTGGAGCGCGGTTGCCAGAAACACTTCATTCGGTTATGGGTCTTCTTGCATCCGCTACCAAGTGATCCACTGAATCGAACCTGGTCTGCCTGCCTTCATATCTTGAGAATTGGAATACTCGACCTTGGCTTTTCGATCATCGTCTTTCACAAATGTGATTGCAACAATCAATATCCGTAGATCGTCCGGTACAATCAAATCGCGGGTTGGAGTTGCTGAGAGGCCAAGTTCTGCTTGTGTGCTTTCCTGCTCTAGCCTCAACACTTCCTGCGCAATTTGACCGGCCAACATGCCGTCCCAAAAGCCTTCTCTTCTCGGATGGCTCAACATGAGATTAACAGCGCGCTTGCGCAAGGCGGCACATGTAGAAGGTGCACGCATAGCAACAAGCCAGAGCGCTGATAGTGGGCCGATCGTTGTTGTGAATACAGGTGCAGCAGAGGACGAGATTGGCAAAAGTCTGGTTGCTAGCTCAAACATCTGAACGAACTGTGCAGAAGTATCGAATGGCTCCTTGAACAGATCGTCGATGCAATATAACTTGCTGGTAGAACTGAACTTGGCCTCTAGGTCAGGCCTTGGAGATCGCAGCAGATACTCCGTTTGGCACTGCAGAAGCTGTAATGCAGTCAAAGGCAGGGTGAACTCATCCATATTTGAGGACGCCTTACTAACAAGCCTCTCGAGTACAGCAGCTCCTCTATGGAAGCGATTAATTAAGTCGACGTACTCCATCAATATTAAGTACGCCTGTTCCGAAGGACGCGATACGATTCCCTGAAAGAACCAATGGATATGGTTGAGAAGTGACTCCATATATCGCAACATTGCAAGCAAGGAAGACATGTTCAATTCAGCCCTTGGCAAAATGGACGGTGCCTTCGTTTTCGGCCTTGACACCCATCCCTGGGATTGAGATGAGGGCATTATGCTTCTGACCTGCATATCAAGCCCAACGAACAAGGACCGCAAAGACTCCATGTCGACCGGATGGTCTTCGACCTTGTCAGTTTCCTCACTATCCACCTCATTCAACATTTTGATACCGCTTCGCAGGTGCTCAATTGCGTCTTTCTGGTGGCCTTGAAGGCAAGACATGGTGCTGAACAGGATTGAACATGTCATTAGAGTCACTTTGTCTCTCTTGACCGTCTTGCCATCCGTGCCAGCCTTTTTCACTAAATCGTGGATTGCCTGATTGGACTGGCGTAATGCGAATTGCAAATACCTGTCAGACATGTCCTCCTGATTGATATGTGATCCACTACCTTCGAAGAAGCGTCGATGCATCGCGCCCAAAGCAATCACACAATGCTGAATTGCTGGGTCTCGATGAGCAGCTTGAAGGATTTCACGTTGCCAAAATGACGAGTCGAGGAACCCACGGAGAGATAAAACGGCATGCGAGGTGAAGAATTCAAAGCTCTCGCGTTCCTCTGCGGTATTCAAACGTAGGGCTGGGGCTAGGTAGACGGGTGATGGGGAGCGGACGATGCTGTGATTGGTTGGAGGTTGAAGATATCCATGTGCCGTCGAACAAGTTGATTGTGAGGCTGATGACAAAGACGGGAATGGGGGTCGAAAATTCGGATCGTAGCCATCGCATTTGCGTCCTGTCGTTGTACAACGCTTGCAGTGTGGTTTCTCTTCGTCACACTTGACCCTGCGTATCCTAAAATGGTCAATACATGGTTGACCATGTATCGGCAGTAGCTCTATGCGCGTAGATATGCTGCCAGGACGGGCTGCTTGAACTAGCTTCGCTCAAGAACTTATGAAAGGCATAAAACTCAGTATGGCCACTTACTTGCAGGTCTTGCAGCCAGTTCTATTTTTAGGCTTCCAAGCTCTTTGGCGCGGTTTCCCAGAGGGTGTTGCCATAATCGCAAGATAGAAGTTGAGTTAAACTAGCCCGGAGAGCAGACTGAATATTTAAATGAACAAGCAAATGACAGGCCATGTGTTGCTGCAAGATCAAGGTTTTGAAGCTTACATTGGAACAACGGGGCGTTGCGGCACATGAAAGTCACGTTGCAGGACTGGGCTGCACGCTGCGGTAACGTGCATTGACCATCTGTCAATGAGGAACCAATAGGATACGAGCGACTATGTTTTCAAGAATGACAGATGCCGCACGTACATTAACCTTCTGGGAACCTAGAACTAGGACGGAGATGTTGAAAACCATATAGTGATTAAAGGACGGAACTAGACAAGGTATTGGTAACTTGATTCATCACAGCCACCATGTTTCTCAGCTCCCACCCTGCCCAAAATAATCAAATGGGTATGTGAACGCAATGAACTCATGACTAAGCAAACATTGCAGTATGAAACGCCCAAATTTATTGTCAACCGGATTTTCAGACAGGTCAGACATAGTGAGCCTTGCTTAGAAGTTGCGCCACAATCTCTTCGCGAACGACTCCTTAGTATGTGGCTCTGCATGTGATTCGCCTGGCACGTAATCATCCTTGGCCTCCAAATCCTTCCTTCTTCCAGCATCGAGGTCGATTTCATGGCTTCTCCAGAAATGTGTCTTGAACCAGAATTTGTAGCCAAAATAGATAATCGCGAACAGTGGAAGTAAGATGTACGCGTCAACAAACAGTCCAGCATCAAATGGACTCAAAGTAGTCCAACCTTGCACTATAGCGAGAAACAAGTTCGAGGAAACCCCAAAATAAGCGTTCCATGGATATGCAAATGACTTGAAAGGAAGTTGATCGGGAGTGCGCCCTTGCGCTGCCCAAGCCTTTCGAAATCGGATATGTGTAAAGGAGATGGCCCCCCAGACCAAGAAGGTAGAGACGCCGCTCAGATTGATAATGTAGGAGTAAGCCTTTCCACCTCCTGTACTTAGATTCATCAAGGACAAGAAACCGAACAAATTCGTAAAAACAATCGCGTAAACCGGAACTCCGCGGGCGTTGGTCTTGCCAAGAAATTTCGGTGCCATTTTTTGCTGTGCCATGAAGAGAATCGTCCTGGAACCGATGTAGATCGAGCTATTAGCCGCTGATATGACCGTGATGAGGATAAAAGCGTTAATAAGGTGCACGCCTCCTTCCCAACCAGCTGTCTGAATTGCAATCGTCATCGGACTCCTGAGAGCACGACTTGCTCCATTCGCCAGACCTTCGGCATTCGAGGGGCATGTCAGGCCGAAGAAGAATGCAACACCCATGTAGACGAACAAAATTCGCCAGATGACTTGTCTGATGGCTAGGGGAACCGCGACGGACGGATTCTTCGTTTCAGTTGCGGCAACCGCCACTGCCTCTACACCTGCATAGAAAGTAGAGGCGAATACAAAAACGGTCGCAACTCCACGGAAGCCGTTGGACCAAGGTCCTGGATCGTGCCAGTAACGAAATCCGAGAGCTTCTTTCTGGCCAATGAGACCTCCACTGGCGTAAACGATGGCGAAGAGGAAGTAAGCACAAAGACCTGCAAGTTTCATCAAAGCAAGCCAAAACTCTGCTTCACCAAATGACTCTACACCCAGCATCTGGAAAGCCAAGAAAGCAGACCAGAATATCAAGAAGTAGCCATAAGTAGGCACTTGGGGACCCCAGAAGACTAAGAGCGACGATATAACGTTGTACTCATTGGCGAGGACGCAGGCCCAAACCAGCCAATACTGCCAGCCAACAGCAACTCCGAAGGCTTTGTCGACGAAGCGATCAGAGAGGGTTACGAAAGCACCCCCGGTTGGGTAAAGTGTCGTCATTTCTCCCAAGGATTGAGTGACGGAAAAGGCAATGATACCGATGATACCGAATCCGATGAGCAGAGAAGCTGGTCCGCCGTTTGCCAGAGCTCCTCCAGTTCCAACTAAGATACCAGGGCCAATGATTCCAGCGAGAGCCATCATAGACAAATGCCGAGTTTTGAGGCCTCGTTTGACACCACTGGGGTCCATGCGGCTGAAGTCTTCGTCATGGTTGTAACTTGTTGTTGGCGACGCACGATCAGGAGGGTTTTTCGAATCAAAGAGCGCCATGGTGAAAAGTTTGATCGTCTGAACTGACAGCAAGTTCGGCGACAGGTCATGGTTATAAGCGATTATTTAGTCCCTACAGTGCATAGTACGGGTTGTCCCGTGGGCAAGTGAACATTGGATCTAGGCGAACCAGGGTCCACCGATGGTGCAATTTCGTGGCACATGTCGCGATAAGATAAGCGACAATGGCGTTTAGCACCCCAGGACGACGCGCTGGTTCGAGGAAGGTTTTTTTCTTTCGATGGAAAAGGCAAGCGAAGGACCACGAATGCAAAGCCTCGACTACATGGCGGCCCCTTCATCTTAAATTTTGATTGGGCAAGCATAATAGTGCAAGAATATACCTAATTGATGAAATGACTAGGCCAAACTGGGCTTCGTCTAATCGGCTAGAACTTCTTGGTAGCGCGGCTATCTTTCCTCGTTGAACAACAAACCTCACCGCATGATACCGGTAGGTCGTCAACCTCTGCTTTTGCCACAAGTCCATGGCCATCTTCTATGAAGCGCCTTGGTGTCGACAGATTCAAGATACTGGCCCGTCCCTAGTACGTCACACAAAAGCGTAACCTGCTGCTCCTCGTCTGAGCGTTCTTATTTATGACGAGGTCGTTTGGAAACTGGGATTGAGATGAGATACGCTTCGCCATCGTCGAGGCAGGTCAAGCCATCAACTCCAAGCCGATACGAGATGAGCCTTGGTCTCGGAGTTGCACTGGAGAGCACTGGAGAGCAGGGAAAGCTGCAGTCATGTCTAAGCAACTTCATTCTACCCTACTCATTATCTGAATATTATACAGTTCCCCTGCCTCAGCTTCTACTTTCTACATTGACACTGATCCTGCCAGGTCAAAGTTTGACATGTACAAAATAATCTTCAATCCCTAGCAACACCGAGAAATAATTTAGAGCTTGCGGCTGAGCTCCATACGCTTCTTCAGCCTGTAGGCAACAGCTCGCTTCCTGGCAGCATTGCTCTGAGTGAAGGCAACAGAGCCACCGAAGGGTCCTGCAGCAGCACCATTGCGGACGCGCATGACGCAGACGTTGGAAGCTCCGGCAACGGTAGCGTCGCAAGTCATGCCAGCCGGCATCTGAACCTGCATTTCGAACTCAGTGTTCGTCGCCAGTGAGATACCCTGAACACCGAGGCCAGGAACGTCCTTGGTGACAGTCGCAGGCTGCATGGCAGACTCATCAGTTCCACCAGATGTGCCATCAACATCGGCGGTGAATGGTCCCGCACCATCCTGGTTGATCTGGAGCTGGTCAGACAAAGCCATAGGGACGACTTCTTGGGGATTAGCTTACCTGGCGGAGAGTCATGGTGACTGTTCCGTCATCAGCGCAAGTTGGCAGGCCTGACGACGCGCCTGCGCCTTGTGCGGCCGCAACACGCGCCTCAGGGGGACCGTTGGACTTCTGGCCACCACCGCCGAGGAGACCTGCGATTCCAGTAGCTCCAGCAGCTCCGCCAGCTCCACCGGCACCACCGCCGCCGAAAAGTCCGCCAAGTCCACCCAAGAGCTGTCGCTTCTGCCCATTTTGCTGGATGTTGTCCTCCACGCCAACACTGCCAGATGCACCCTGGTTCGCTGGTGGTGCTGCACCCTGGCCCATGAACGCGCCAATCATTACAGCGGCGTTGACTGGGCCATTGCCCTGTGTACGACCAAGAGGAGTGGCCTTGCCGCTTGCAATATCCCTGTCTCGGATAATGGCAGTATCTGCCTGAGATCCACAACCGCTGAGAAATATTAGTGCCGAAAGAGTGAATTTGAGGTTGGCATCTTACTTGGAAGAGCAATCTCTTGGAGTTCCATCCTGAATAGTCAAGCCCGGCATGTTAACGCCGTTGGCTCCCTGGATCTCGGTGACCACACCGTGTGCCGAGACATAGGCTGCGAAGGCAACAACAAGTGCGTGTGAGAAATGCATTTTAAGAAGTGGATGGTAAATCGAGCTCAACTCGTTGTATTAGGTACAAAGTCAATAAAGTAAAAGGGGAGAACAGAAAAGCACCAGGCTGGAATGGAATATTAGAGAGGCTGTGAAGTTGACTGCTGATGCTTCTCAGAATATTGCTACCGACACTACTTCTTATACTCCGTCTCATCTCTATCAACTTTGGCCATATCGCAATCCCTCAACCAATGACCTCACAACATACCCTTCGCGCCCTCGGAGCTCCCTGCCCTTCGCCCCGGCATGTCAAGATCTCCAAGGGTGCAAACCGTCTCTTGCTTCATGATAATTTTTCGAATCCCATTCCACAAGGCCAAACGTGCTTGGCTACAACAAAGCGTTTCCCCATAACTCTTGGCCATCACCAAAGACCAATCCTCGGGCGTTGACAGGTGCCAATAGTGGTGCTCCTAGTTTCATTCCGTGCCTGAAGAGGATGGACTGAAGGCGCCAAGGCCCAAACTTTTAATGCAAGATGCCGAAACGCAACATCGAAGTCCGGATCATCGGCAAGATGGCAACTTAAGCTTTTACGGATATGTTTGTTCCTCGAAAGCAGTATCTTCCATTGTAAACCCAAACATGGGATTTCAACCTTGAGTTCTCTTTAACCACTCCAGAATATTGTTGTAATACACTGTGTAGACAGCTCTTGTTCTTAGGAAATTCCAAAGTGATTCCAAAGCGCACCTTTCCCATGTCCAAAAATAGCCCACTACCACCCCCTACGCCCAAAAGCATGACCCCGAAGGGAAAGAATAACAGCCAAGTCCCAACAAGCAAAACAGCCAAGAAGAAGTGAGCGTTTCTAAAGCCTAGTGTTCCAGAATGTCGGTCTCCGCGGGGGATTTTCGCAGGCGGTCACAAGGATGGTGTTCCGATTCTGGATGTTGCAGCCCTGTCGCCCTAGCGTTTCACCAAACTAAACACAGCCGATCTTCAAACATCTTGTGCGTGGTTTCGCATTAAGAATACAAAAGGTGCGGCGTAGCTAGGATCCGAAGCCGAGGTGGGTTTGCGCGAAGGTGGCTGTGTTTGTGTGATTTGTGTGATGCGCCGTGAGGTTGGTAAGTGGGAGCAGTCGAGATCGATGCATGGGTTGCGCGACTCAAGGAGTTACCCAAAAAAAGATCACCAACATGCAGCATCCAGTTTATTTGCGTTCAAGGGAAATTTGTCAAACAGATTCCAAAATTGTTTTATTTGTAGCGTAGAGCTGTGGCTTCTTGTGCAGTCGCTTCACACACTTGTTCACACTGCTACCTCTTTGCAGTGATTTACATCGTACACTACCCAAAAGATCGCTGTAAGTTCCAAAAAAGGAGTGTATCATCCTCCGCCTGCTACATCGGTGTCTTAAATTTTTGGGTGAGGCATCGTAACCTGCTTACGAATCCTTGCTCGGGCCCCTGCCAGACAGTCCAGACATTGCGATTGACAACCGCTGAAAGCATCTTCCCTTACAGCTTGGTCACGTTCTTACGTATCGCGCAAAGAGCTTTCACATACCTTAAATGTGTCATTCATGTGCGAGATGATGGATTTCAACTTGTATGGGAGCTTCCGGACCTTTCTTTACGACCGAGTGGACGCGACGACTTTTTCGCGCGGCGGTTCAGCCTACAGTGACGGGTGTGGTATTTCCAAGATTCCAAGGATACCAAAAGCGTTTGTAACGATGGCCTGCTAGGCGTGGTAATGTGCTGGCAGCTCAAGGGGTCACATACGCAATCCAGTAAGATACAAATACACAGGACTCCGACCATGAATCTCAGCATATCTGCAACTAAGGTAAGCAAGTATATTAAATATTAGGCACAATGTATCATTTTCCCAAGCTTCAAATCTTATGTAAGTTCTATTTTGTGTCTCTGGGGGGCGTAGAACTCCTACTATGCAACTTTCCTGCAAGTCTCTAGTGAGGCTTAAGTGTCAAGCGAACGTTCAGTTTTCGACGACAGCAGCACAGCGAAACTTCCATGTATAGGCTTCCTTCAAGTATTTTAGTAGATTGTCATTCAAATTACAGAAGCTCTACAGAATCTGTACGCTATTAATAATGCTATCCGACACACCTTGAGTATGCTTTAGTCTAATCTGTTGAGTTTAGATCCATAATAGTTCCTAATAACTCTCCCCCTAAAGTAGTCTACAGAAGCTGGAAGTATATTCAACTCAATTTATCTCCAGATCTTTTGGTCTCAGTAATGAGCTGAAGTTGCCCATCAGAACAAGAATGTCACTCCCGGTAACATATTCAAGAAGCCTAGCATAAACATCACAATGCTTTTCACGATTCTGTCCATGACTGGAACTGCTTGGAGAGGCTGATCCGCTAAACGTTGAAGCGCCGACTCTGGTTGGGTGGCGCGGTTGAGGACTTGTATGCAGTGTTCAGCTTACTCAGGAGTTGTTGGTAGATTAGTCCGCATCCGTTGATAGTAGCAGAACCTGAGCCCTACAGCGAGCTGATGCCGACATCGCGTTAACGAGTCCAGGGGCACTGTTGATCAGGATGAATGAATGGGTGAGCAGAGTCTAAGTCGAAGTGCAGGTAAGAGTTAAGGTAGTTCTAGCTAACCTAAACTTTTTCTAGTATTTTAGGTTTTTTTCAAGGCTGTGCCTAGCTAACTGCAAGTCGCCTCTCCGTTCTCGCAGTAAATCCTACTCTAATGCCTGATTCTGGGCCCCTATGAGCCAAGAATTCAAAAGTATCTTAAGTAACATATCTTAATTTTACTTATCTCATAGCCCACAACGCTTTCAGCCCTGGGCTATGGGTTGGGGCTCTCGACCATCCTTCCTACGAGCGCGATAGAGGTGCTCGTCTATTTCTTGAGACATAAATTTATCCATTTTTAGTCTCTCGCAAATTCACCGTCTACCTATGTTTGACCCACAGCATTATAGTCTCACTCTACGCCACATTATGAGTTGCGAAATCAGCCACACCCCGCTTGAGCTGAACTTGCTCAACCTCACGAGCCAAACATGCAACATCCGACTCACAGCTCACAGCGCTCTGTCCCGCACTCAAATATATTTCCTACGTATAGCCTCGCAGCTTTTCTCTGCGTATGTTTGCTAATGTCGAAACTTAGGACTGACATGCTCGTTGAACAAGCGAGCTGCGTAGCTCTGCTGTCACTTAGTTAGGCATCTAGGGACTGATTGTCAACGATGTATAAATCAATACCCACATGAACGATACCTACGACATGAAATTCTTCCTATATGCCCCTTTACTTGTTGAAAGCTTTCATTTGTAAAGACTCCGCAGTTTGGGCGCTATGTCGAACCAGCGTTCAAAAAAGAGGGCAAAATCTGCCGATCCTCAAGATGAAGATGCTGGAAAGGATGGAGGTGATGCCAGCAAAAGCATTATGATTGATAAGTTGCAAGATATGTACAGTACGCTGAAGGATGTCGAAAAGGAGCTGGGGAATGTCAAAGGTGAGCTGGCAAACGCCAGGAATGAATTGGGAGATGTAAAGAACGAATTCGCGGATATCAAGAAAAGACTTGAAGAAGACTCGAACCGATCTCAGAAACACATACGAGATATTACAAACATTCTCCGGGCGCTCTATGCGAATAGACAAGCGACCAGTGGTGTAGCAGTGAATCATACCGCTCTCGTTGCGAATCCGCCTCCCTCAATCCGTCCTGCTTGTCATCCCTTAAACGACCAGACCATTATGAAACATCCCAGATACCAGGATTTCAAGCGCAAACTGAGATTCAGCGAGTTGCAAAAGACGGAAGGCGAAGAGAATGAGGAAGGACCGAGGTTACTAGAGCTAGAGTTCCCTGAGATCTTTGCTGCCGTTACAGGTGACTTCCCAAACGACATTGTACAGATCAATAAGACCATGAGCAATGTCACTCTGACCAACCACACCGCAATTTGTCCCACCTGTCTCAACCTGGAGTGGACACTTTATTCGCACAAACATGATCCTTCGAATAATACTGAGAAATTGCGCGATATTTCCCTCTACAAACTACGGGTTTCGGGACAAGGAAAATGCACGATATGCCGGGTTCTATACAATGGCATCGTTCACTTCTCCAGGATCTGGTTGAGAAATAATCCTACAGATAAAGTCCATCTTGCGCTGGGATCTGTTAATATCTATTTGAGATACAGTCACACTGTGAACGTTAGAGTATGGACGCCTCTTATTGCGACCGAGCAACCTCTCCTGGACCTTGAGTATTACACTCCGATTGGTAAATATTAGCATATCCGTTTGCCACTACCTACTGATTTCCGTAGGCTCCAATCCTCCCTGGTCCGCCATCGGCGTCTCCACCGTCATGCAAAAGCGGCTGGACATTCAAAGCTGTATATCTTTTGTACGCCCTTTGCTGCAAGAATGCACCCATTCTCATCAATCCCCGTGTTCCAACAAGAGGTCGAAAGTTGTGCCAAAGCGCTTCCTAGACGTCGGTTCAAAAGCTTGGAAAATGGGCATCAAGCTAGTAATGACTGAGCATATTGAGCAGATAGATACTGTAGAGTACATTACTCTGAGCCACTGCTGGGGAAATGGCGTTGGGATCACTCGAACGACGACCGGGAATATTCAAGAACGATTTCGTGACATTCCGTGGGGCGACATTCCAAAGACGTTCCAGGACGCGATACTTATCACTCAAGAACTGCAAATTCGATACTTGTGGATTGATTCTCTTTGCATCATCCAGAATGACTCTTTAGACTGGGAGGCAGAGTCAGTCAAGATGGCTGATGTGTTTGCTAACTCATACCTGACGCTCGCTGCTACGGGGTCGAAGAATAGTTCTAATGGGTGTCTTTTTAAGCGATGGACCACGGTACAAGAACAGGAACTGTCTCGAAAATATCTCACAACGCGCGACTCTGATCAGGGATCTCCATTTGAGGTTCATACTCGTTATGCGGTTCGATCAACCCACGGACAAATGACTGATGACATGGAGTACGACCGGGTTACAGCCCCTCTGTTGCATCGTGCATGGTGCTTTCAGGAGCGCATGTTATCAAAGCGGTTGCTTCACTTTCACTCCGAGGAGATGGTTTGGGAGTGTGGATCTTCTACGATTTGCGAATGTGGATACCTCAAATGGTACTCAACGGGCTCTCAACGCGAATATGGCGATCCCCGCCAATCTTGCAAACGCGGGATCATCCAGGCACTTCATGGACTCAGAACAAAACAAGAGCTGCTAGATTTGTGGCTGGATATTATCGATCAGTATTCGGGACTGTCTATCACAAAGCAAACTGACCGATTGCCTGCGCTCGCTGGACTAGCGACCCGATTCAGTAAACTTCTGAACTGTCAATACCTGGCTGGGGCATGGAGTGATGACCTTCCTCGTGCATTACTTTGGACACGAGGACGGAATGGAAGTCTAAAATTGGACTACCGACGAAACCCAAAAACTCCTACCTGGTCCTGGATTTCTCTTGATCTCGATGATATTTCGGAGCGCATGCATTTGTACCGTGTTTGGCATGGGGACGCGAAATCCGTGATCATCGACAGTCGTTGCCGGATAATCAGCAATACCGGTAAACTAGATGCCACTAAGCAATTCGTTATGGCTTCGCATGATTTACGTCTCCGTATACAGGGAACATGTATTACTACAGACGTTCCTAAAACACCATACGCACCGGTTAGGGCAATATTCGACATCAATGAGCAACGTAAGCAAGAACAAATGACGTGCATTTTGATTGGGCATGATGATCCGCAGTCGCGTTATTCAACTTTTGCAAAAGCATTGCATTTCTTGATTATAAGTTGCGTCGGCGGAGACCGGTTTGAACGGCTTGGCACGGGTTATTTTCTCTCAGAAGCGCCAAACTTGTTTGAAGGTGTGGAGCCTAGAGAAATTGAGCTAGTCTAAGCTGGACACATAGTAATGCTATTGAAATTCCGAACCTTGGAGTGGAACTATAGTAAGCGTTAATAATTACATTAAGTACCTTGTAGAGTTTATACAGGAGCTAGCTCAATCTTCATTTGCTATTCCTACAAAGAAATACTTTCTCTTATTCTATCGAGTAGGATTCTATTAAGAGAAGTAGCTACTCCGCTTCATTTCCCAAAGAGTATTGTGAAAAGCCCTTCAGGTTTGGCACGGCGCTCTTTCAATGGTTGTAGAATAAGGAAACGGATGGCGTTGTTGTGTAAAAGGAGTGCAGTATGGGGAGGGAACTACTATCATCTGCGACCACCTGTGGAAGTACTCGCTGTCTCAAAATATGAAGTTACACTAAGCAGCTTCATCAAGTCGATTATCGTCGATCGTGCAAGCCTAAGCGTCCACGTCTGTCACTTGGAGTATTCATCGAATTTTCTTTTGAACACAGCGCCTACCCCAACGAAGCAGGAAAATACTAAGCCCCCTAAGAAGTAGAAATGAAGAAGCAAAATCTGGCCTTTAAAAGGGGTTCAAAATTCTCTCGTCGGCTGGATCGAGGCCCAAAGCGGAGAGGGGCCGGAAAAACTTTGGGCAAAGCAGGATAGCTGCAGCCCACCTGTCGTACGCTACTTCAAAGTTTACACAATTAACAAATAGCGTACGTGATAACACCGGAGTTTTCGCATTCCTCGACATTGTAGTTCCAGGAAGCTGGTGCAACACGGGGTCGATTGGTAATGGCGAGTCTCGTTGGAAGTTTTGTCGGGGCGGAAAGATGAGGCGGAATGGCAGGCATTATACGAAGCGTTCTTTATACTAAACTTTATAGTGGGGATGATGATGTAGGGGGTGGAAGATATCGGGTCCTACAGGAAATGAAGATGTGGAAGACTTGAAAGGTGAGCATTGCTGACGGAGAGGGGTAGGCTTTGGGGATTGACGGAGAGTGAAAGAAGGATACTGGAAAAAATGTGTGACATGTTAAATACCAGGATTCGTAAAATGATAGATTTGCTTCTATTATGGCTTGCTTAAGGATTCGAGGGTATTGCTGGCTAAAGCGGGAAAATGACAGATTTGCTTCTATTATCGCTTGTTTAAGGATTCAAAAGTATTGCTGGCTAAAGCGGTAAACTGAGGGAAACCCGCCGTGGTGGTGTAAATTCAAGGTTGCATCGTGACAAATAAATCAACAACACCAACAGAGACATGCTTGACCTTGTGATTATCCCTTTGGAGAGCGTCACGAGCATGTGCAATACAATCAAAGATGATGAATATACCTTCCGCATACAGACACGTGTATATTTCCCAAACGTGGGAGCAGGCACGGTAGCATCGGCGAGAGACGCCTTGCAGAGGAGACAAGATGATAGGGACCAAGGATATGTCCAGATCGGCGAGACAATAACGGCGGGGAAATCTTACGAGGTAATTAGACGCGTGATCTGCACAAGTTCCAAGATCTGACCCCCCCCCTGGGCTGGGCCCAAGCCATCGCGTGTAAAACAGACCGGGCTACCCGGGGTGTTTGGCCTGGGGGTGAGCGCCGCATGCGCCCATGCATGCATATTCACCTGAGGGATATACAGCGGACGAACGGGCCACTTCCAACAGAGGTGCAATATGCAGGTTGTTTTCGGCGGGTGTACAGGCGTGAGGGAAAGAGGGTCGCTTTGATGAACGAGTGGGTAGTGGTTGGGCCCAGGTAATCTGTGTAAAAGGGAGGGCTACAAAGAGGCTTAACAGGTAGAAGCTTTGGTGATGAAAAAAACGTGGAAAGAGCCAAGGAGGATTTTGGCTAAATCGGCCATTCCTGTCGTGGTAAGGGGAAGATTGGGAACTTGGTGCGGGAACCTATTCGCCACAGGCCCTAAAGCATCAGGGGGGGAAGGGGGGGAGCAAAGAAGGGCGCCAATGCGTTGAGACGGGCGTGGACGTGGGGATTAGAGGGTTGCTTTGAGAGATGAGCATCTGAAGCAGTAGAATGGTAGAGGGGGCGCTGATTTGACGCGCCAGCAGGGGAACCGAAGGTACGGACCGCATAACAGGCAACGTGGACGAGGTATCAATTCTCCAAGGCTGAAACGCGTTCTCCCGGTGGCTTCTACCTGCTTCTTCCAGATGGAAGCGATGGCGAGTTGGCCGCAAAGGGTTGTTGTGGAGTCTCGTGATGAGCTGGTTGCGGATAGTGTCCGGGGTTGGGAGTGGGCTAGGCGATCGGCGCGTAGGAGCGCAGGCGTAGGATTGCTTACAAGAGGGGGGGAAATTTGGAATGGTCGCTTAATCGGAATATAGGAAATATGGGTCAATGGGGGTGTTGATGAGGACTTCATATGCAGCGCGTGGGCTAGGGCTAGGTGCTGGGTCGGGCGCACGAGAAAGCAGCGGGTGCCCCGCAAAGGACGGACTGGCGTCGTGAGCTGCTACACTGCGGTACAGGCAGATGCTACATGTCTGTAGTGGCAGCGATGGCGCATGTGGTCACAGCCAGATGCTGCAGGTCGCAACTGTTGTATGCTGCATATGAGACAGAGGCGCGAATGCGAGAGTTGAGCGATGCGTCGACGGTTCGGTGGGCTGGGCGCGGCGCAGTTGGTGGCCCCAGTCTGCTTTGTGATGTCTGAATAATCAAGGGTGCCCATGTGGGGAGCGAGGATGCGCCGGGTGCAACGGGCAGGACGCGGCCAGGACGCGACTGGGCCGTCGAGGAGCTTCAATCGACGGGAAGCAGGCTGCGAATCCTGTCGGCGCTATTACAGGTGCATGCAAGCCATGCTTTGGGGTACCCTGCTGCATGGACAGCGGATTGCGCCCATAGTAGGTTCGTGGAAGCAGCCACTGGTCGGGCGGCGTGCCTACATCACCGCCCGTCATCGCGCGCTCGTCTGGGCCAGCGCCGAGTTTGGGTGCTCCCTTTGCAGGCTTACGCTTTGTTCCGCCCCCCCCACAAAACGCCAGCAAGCGCACGTTGTTATAGAGGCTAGCGTGCCCGCCGTCTTGACCAGGCGGCCGTGGAGAAATCGGACCTTGTCTGTCCTCCCATCCTCGGCTGGTACAACCTCGGATTGCAGCACATCACGCCGCAACGCCTGCATTGCCTGCGATGTTTGCGTGGGCTGGAGAGAGCACCAGTATATGACAATCACCACCGAGCGCCGCGCCTCGATGCTCCGCCGACGCTGAGCCCACCAGTCACGGGAAATGCCCCAGGCCGGCGCAACCATCACCACCACCACCACCACCGCCTCGACCGCCACCACCACCATGGCCACGGGTTCGCACGCCCGTTTCGACCATGACGACTCCCTCGTGCTGAACGAGTACGGCCTCCCGGAGCTCCGAGCCTCGCCGAACCCCATGGTGACGAGCCCGACCAACATCCTGTCCACCTTTCCCGATTTCGACATGGCCTTTGCCCACCCCCACGACTTTGGCTCTGCCTTCGACGGCATCCAGCCCAAGATCGAGACTGCCTATTCCGACCACCGAGGCAGCGTCGGCGGCCGGAGCGAGGGCAATCGCAGCGGCGGCGGCAGCGCGCATCCCCACCGCATGAGCATTGGCGGCGGCAGCCCCAGGAACGCCCTCGACGCCGACAATGCCAGTCCGGAGAACGCGCCTGCCATGGGCATGCTCGCCATTGGGGAGATATCAGAGGCCAATGCCCTTGCCATGAAGCTCAGCGGAAACGACGGCACCGACAACTCGACCACTTCGAGAAGGAGCAAAGATGACGCAACCGACCCCCCACTCTGGAGCGAGATGAAGACAAAGGCCGGCAAGGAGAGGAAGCGGCTGCCACTGGCCTGCATCGCCTGTCGCCGCAAGAAGATTCGCTGCTCCGGCGAGAAGCCCGCCTGCAAGCACTGTGTGCGCAGCAGGATCCCCTGCGTCTACAAGGTCACCACGCGAAAGGCGGCCCCGAGGACTGACTACATGGCCATGCTGGACAAGCGCCTGAAGCGCATGGAGGACCGCGTCATCAAACTCATCCCCAAAGAGAGCCTGCCTTCGGTCGCCAACGTGGGGCGGTCGGTGGTCAAGCCTGCCATTCCTGGCATTCCGCCAAAGACGCCAACCACCAAGAAGCGCCCCGCCGAAGAGGCCTTTGGCAACGAGCTGGACGAGTGGTCCAGGTCAAAAGGCGCAGATCCAGACACCACGGCCGGGCTGGGATCCCGCGGGAAAGAGTCTGACGAGAGCAAGCTGCTCAGCGACGGCGCCGAAAGCCTTCCTTCCAAGGAGATGCAGGAACATCTTGCCGAAGTCTACTTTGACTATGTATATGGCCAGAGCTACCCTCTCCTACACAAGCCGAGCTTCATGAGGAGACTAGCAACCGGCAAGGTTCCGCCCGTGCTCATATTAGCCATGTGTGCCATATCAGCACGATTCTCCACACACCCGCAATTACGCACAGAGCCCTGTTTCCTACGAGGCGACAACTGGGCAGAGAAGGCGAGGGAGATAGCCCTCAAGCGATACGACTCGCCCAACATCACCATTCTGATCGTCTACTTGCTGCTCGGACTGCACGAATTCGGTACGTGCCAGGGTGGACGGAGTTGGATGTTTGGCGGTATGGCACAGAGGATGGCGTACGCCCTGCAGCTGCACAAAGAGAACGAATACGACCCTCTTCTGAGCGAGGCCGACAGGAAGCCTCTGAGCGCAACAGATAGGGAGATACGGCGGCGGACCATGTGGTCCTGCTTCTTGATGGATCGATTCAATTCATCCGGCACCGACCGCCCGCTGTTCGTACACGAGCAGTACATTGAAGTCCAATTACCAGTCAAAGAGCACCTGTACATACACGAGATTCATGCACCGACTGAAAACTTAGAAGGCGACGTGCCAAACCCGGTACCGCCGGACATTGGCCAGTTAGCGAACCCTCGCGATAACATGGGCGTGTCTGCATACACAATTCGGCTAGTGTGTATTTGGGGGAAACTAATCAAATACATGAATCTAGGTGGCAAGGAGCGTGAGGCCGAACCCATGTGGTCCTCCAGCTCTACCTATCACCAAATCAAAAAGGAAGCGAGGGAGTTCAAGGCAGCACTGCCAGAGATGCTCATTTCCACGCCAGAGAATCTCAAGAGCCACGCTATTGGCAAGACGGCAAATTCATTCCTCTATCTTCACATCCTGTGGCAACAGATCATGCTCTTCATGCACCGCTTTGCCCTGCCATCAACCGCAGGCAGCCGACCGCCGAAAGACATGCCCCACGACTTCCTGACAGAGTCTGCCCGCACTGCCCTCGATGCTGCGAACCAGATCTCAATCCTCATCAACGAGGCCATGGATCACAACGTTGTCGCACCATTTGCCGGCTACTCTGCCTTCTTCGCCTCCACCGTCCACGTCCACGGCGTCTTCTCCAAGAACCCGAAACTCGAGGCACAGTCGAAAAAGTACCTCGCCTATAACGTCAAATACCTGACCAAGATGAAGAAGTACTGGGGCATGTTCCACTACATTGCAGAGAATCTCAAGGATCTGTACCGACAGCACGCCGATGCTCAGCTCAAGGGGCCGGCCACGGTGGGCGACAAGAAGAAGGGAAGCATTTTCCAGTACGGAGACTGGTTCGACAGGTACCCCCACGGCGTCTCCAAGACCGACTACGAGGATGCCGCCGAGTCCAACGCTAACGAACCGGGCACGGATGCTGTCCTGGGCCAGAAGAGTGACTTGCAGAGTGTCGAGGAGTTCTTCGCCACGCTCTCACCACCCTCGAGAGCCGACCAACAACGCAAACAAGCCCGCAAGAATAAATCAAAATCTGTCTCCAAATCTGACACCACTAACACAAACCACGCAGAAGCAGCCCAAACACAACGCCACAATGGCCAGTCCCACACACTCAATCAGGCCCGCCTTCAGCCACAGCAACAAATGTCTCAACTCAATCTTGCGTCTCAAGATGCTATCGAGGCCGCCCTCGCCGCCGGCTACGATCCTGCAGCCCTGTTTGCCCAACAACAGCAAGCGCAACACCACCAGCAGCAAAATGCCTCTGCACAGTTCCTGGCTGAATACACAGGCCACCTCCCCATGCTCAACACCTCGCCCACGATGATCCACCCCAGCCACGCGCACCAAATGGACATGTCGCCATTCCCCGATCTGTCTGCAGACTTCAACAATGCCTTCTGGAACCTCGAGGCCATGGGTATGGCGAATAACAACTTTTTCGATCCGATGAGTAGTTACTTCGTACCCTTCAATGTGGACCCCCCGCCCATGGGCGATGATGGCGCGTTTGCGCAGGCGAGTGCCGAGGCGTATGGATTTACGCTCGGAGCAGGGACCCCAGTAGACCTGGATTTGATGCATGGTGGCGGAATGGCACATAGGCAGAGTGTAGGCGGTGGCCAAGCGAGGCCACGAATAGGCAGGAGGGGGACGGGAAGTCAAATGGAGTGAAAGCACTTTCAAAGAACAGCCACGAAAGCTGGAGCTTCCCATCATTGGCAGGGAGACGAAATGTATGGTGCATGTTGTTTCTTTCTGACTTGGATATACCACGACGTTTATATGAGGCAAGAGCTTGTGACGGTGTACATAGGAGTTTAAAAAGCAGACGATGCACCTGTAACATGTTCGCGTGTAAGCAATCAATTTCTTCTCCTATTTCTACCTAAACCTAGTTTCGAGCTAGTCCCCCGGCGTTTGAGTGGCAGTAGTCATTCCAAACCCAAGCACGCCAAAATCATATACTAAAAGAGCGACGTCCATATTCAGAAACATGTCTCAAGTTGAGGGAAGTTCACCAGCGTATCAACCAGCGTATCAACAACCACCACCGACATCACTCCCAAACAAACAAATCTCCCCAACCCACCTCCCCAGCAATCCCCCCAGCTCGTGCCCATACCCAACCCTTACATGTCGATGCCAAGGGGATACCTATAATACCCGTTAAACCGTCTACACCCTTGCATTAGCAGCCTCACCACCCGCGCACATCTCCGTCTCGCGCATCTCCGCTGTAGGAAACAATGGGCGGCACACTTACACATGCTTGCCAAACCAGGTACTCGGCAGCGAGGCGTCGCGGGCGTCGCGGGCGTCTTGCGCATCGGCGGGCGAGAAGAGAGACTGGGTGCGTTTGACGGGGTGGGCTGGCTTGGGGTTGGGGGGAGCGCGCTTCATGTTGTTGGGTGTTGGAGGGGCTGGATTGGGCATGGACATGGACATGGGCATGTGTCTTTTATTGTTGGTTGGCTTTGTAGCGTCGTTGTTTGTGTGGATGTTGTTGGCCATTTCATCTGTTTTCTCCGTCTCCACACCCAACTCTACATCCCCATTCATATCCATCTTCGCTGCCTTTTCGGCCGGCGCGGCGTACGCTCCGTAGCCGGTGTACGGAGTGTAGCTTGTGTACTTGTTGTACCAGCGGTTGTCCGCTTGGTGCATTGCTACATCGCGCTTTGCGGAATCTCCATGGGTACCTTGTCAGTCTCGTTCTCCCGCAGATGGGGGGTGGTATACCATTCTGCATGTAGGCAGCCTCGGCATCAACTTCGCCAGAGTAGGGGTCGTAATGGGCATACGCCTTGTACGGAGCGTACGACCCATAGCTGCCGTCGTCAGCCATTTTGACGGGGGCAGCGACAGCAAGAGCCGCCAGGCTGGCGAGGACAAGTTCAACGTGCATCGTGAATGTCTCTCTAGGGCAAGTTGGACAGTTTGAAAGAAGAAGGAATAGGGACCAGACTGAATAGTGAAGATATGAGGTTGTCGTCAGGAGATGATGTCTTGTCTACCAAGTCACCCTTTTGTAGACACCTGATACGCAACCCTCGCGATTACAAGCTATGAGCCGATCTCAGAGGAATATCGTATCGTCGTACCCGTACGCGGCCAGGAAGTGATTGTATTAATCTGTAGCACAACTACGAGGCGCAATCACATTTCCATCTAGTTCTTGCAACGTGATGAGCTACCGTGCTCAACGCAGAAAGGACCACAGACAGCCGGATGGAAATAGTGCTGAAATCTGTTGGGGCCACGATCGAGATCTAAGAGGGGAACCGGCTGTTTTGTGCGGAGAGTATCACATTCGATCGCTTCTGGTGGGGATTTGAAAGACTCGAGTCCGGATGATGCGAGGAAGAGTGGAGTTGGACTTGGTACCTTGTATGCTGTTGTCGCGACTAAGTAACAATCCAGGCCTGGGCCATGTGAGTTGAGTTGAAGACTCATCTTCATGATCACATACGGAATGGAAGTTGTCCATCCCCATCTAGTCACTCAACTATCATCTTCATGATCACACACGCAACGAAAGTTGTCCATCACCATCCAGTCAGTCAATTAGCGTCCAGTAGCTTTGTACATTACCTCAGCTGTACTGCGTTACAACAGCAATTAGATAATGCCGATAGTACCTCATCATTCTGACTGTTGCCTGTGTTGCGAACTGTATTGAGGTTGATAGGGCACTTCTCTTCACTTGAGTAATAAGTATCCATCTAACCGTCCCAACAGCAACGCACTTGGCCGCTCTGAAGCAGTCACGGTGCACCTTCCCGTCACACCCGGGAGGTGTTGTTGCAGCGAGCGCTTAATTCGCAGCGCAAGTCGTACTCGACGGGAAACGGGAAGAATCAATAGTGGCAGATGGTATTTCGGCATTAGGGGAGAAAATGGCGTGAATTTGATCAGGCTTGCTTCATGTGCTAGGAAGCAATTGCTCCATTTCTTCCTCCATCTCTTCGTTCCGTCAGTCCAACTCATTCAAGTCTTTGTCTGCGTTAAAGGAACATCACTCAAGATGTTTGATTTTCTCTTCTGTAAACGTCCAAAGCACACGCATCTAGCCCAGTGCGACCCAGAGGACCTCGACAGCGATGCTCTTCTACCCTCCTCCTCTTCCTCGACTTCACTAACCCTCAAAACCACCGCAACCGATCGTTCTACTCGGGATATTCAAGTCGCTGTGAAGACGCTCGCACTGTGCACAATTGTGTATCTCGCCGCGGCGCTATGGACAGCCTATAGTGTTGGAGAGACAACCTTGGTAGCGGATGCTGACGACTTTTGCTTGCATCATGTATCCTTGTATTGTGAGTTGGGCTGAGAGTGTGCTGAGGGTCCATGATTAATCAAAGCAGCACCGGTAGTCCAAGAAGTGAAGCCAAACTGGCATACTAAACTTTTCAATGGGAGTTTCCTGCACGAGAACGCGTATCGTCAGTCGGCCGGGCCTGAGGTAGATGCTGCTTGGGAGGCTTTGGGCGTGAATTGTGAGTTTGACCATTAGCATATACCACAGTATTAACCAAGATATCTAGATCGAAGTGTTGTGATTCCCAAAGATGAAGCAGAAAACACTGGGTTGCGTCACGACCAGGTGAAGATCAGTGAAGAATACGGTGGAGGGTTTCCGGCCAATATCGAAGGTTTGCATCATCTACATTGCCTGGTAAGCAGTATAGGACAAGACTGACCAGCAAACGTTGGTTGACGAATCTTAGGATCTGCTTCGCAAAGCGTTGCATTGGAACTACGACTACTATCTGGCGAAGAAGGAAGGGTCGTTTGTGAACAGCGAATACATTGTGCGTGTTCACACGACCCACTGTTTGGACATTCTAAGACAAGTGTTGATGTGCAATCCGGACGTGGGAGTGCTGGGTCAGGTGTGGTGGCAGCCCAAGGGGGAGCCAGATCCGATGCCATTCGTGGACTTCAACACGAAACATCGATGTCGGGACTATGAGGCGGTCAGGGCATGGGCAGAAGCGCATCAGTTGCCACCGGAAAAAGAGGTCAACATGAGTCGCTTCTACGAGATGCCAAAGCCAGGAGATACAATCTATCCTTCAATCCCGTGACGACGGCTTTTGCTGCTGTATCATGTTAGTCGATGGCTAGTTTGACAATAACTCGTTTGTCCCCTGTACCAATTGTGTTCCTCGAATGGGATTCTCTGTCAGTCAGGGTTTACATGTGGTGGCATGATCGACATCATGACGTTTCCTGTGCTTGCGTGATCGGGAGGCAGAAAGGCTGGTTCATGCTCAGTTCTGGCGAGGCTTGACAACGCCATCATGGACAATGTAGTAGACGACAGTGCTGTCCGAGTCTACAGTGCCCAGCATCACTCTCTTTGTCGTCCTCCACGGATTGGCGGGGACATGGTCATCGACAGCAGGCGCATCAGGCGCAGGCGGAATCATGCTGATGGCGTCGAAGACCTCAGCAAGCCTGCGCAGGGTCCACTTCTCATTCAGCCTGGTAGGCAGTACCCATTCGCGCTCGGGCTCTGCTTTGACGTCCAACGTGCTACTCTCGCCTGCTTTCTTCCGGCTGTCAGCCTGCTTCAACAGCTCGACCTGCTCGTCTGGGTGCACGTAGAGGCGCTGCGGCGACAGTCCAGACACCAGCGGGCGTGGCAGAGGGTTGCTGGTGACAGGCGAGTGCGTGTGCACCTGCAGGTCTGTCCAGTGGTGCTGGTGCTGGAGGTTGTGCAGTATTTGTCGGGCAAGCGATTGCTCATTCGGAAGGTGGGTGGCGCCGCCGACTTTGACGGGCCCTGATACGAAGGATTGCAGCGGGGCCGGCACGATGGCCGGTTTCGAGTTTGTGAGGGACGTCATTGCTGAGGCTTGGGAGAGGATTTCTGGGGGGCGATTGGTGGTGCAGTGTTTCGCACGGCGTTGGGTGAGAGGGAGCTGTTCTGTAGGCGGAAGGTCGGTGCTGGGAGCGTAGATCCCGCCCGCACCCCACCAGTCACAAGAGCGGCGCCCAGGAAACATGAGCAGAGCAACGCGTCCCTAGGCAACCAGGATCGTCCATTCATAAACTCACATACATGTCAGTTGCCATCTCCAGATTTCTTTCGAGGAGTTTCATTCACACCCAAGCCTCTCTTCCAGACTTGTCCAGAGCCCTTCATCATGTTGTCTTCCATCCTGGGTCCTGCAATGCTCCTTCTGGCTAGCGCCGTGGGAGCGCAAGAGACGCCCAGTGTTGTGACCTTCATCTCAATCTCGCCCGTGCCGACGACGGAAGAGGTCTTCACCATTCAGACCTCTGTCCCCGGTACGTTGACTACACCGTGCTATGAGGTCTGCGTCCAGGAACCGTGCACCGCATGTCCGCCACCACTTCCACCAGCCTCGACCAGGTTGAGTACAGTCGTGCTGACTCAACCAGGCCCCTCCGATCCGTTGATGAGCATCCCGGCGGGAGAAACACCCCTCCCAACTTCCGAGTCAGTCGCGTCCATCATCACGGATCCGATTCGCCCATCAGACTCTGGGGTGATGGGGATTCCTTCTGGAGAGACGCCCATCTCAACCGGCTCGTTGGATATTCCGGCCAGTTTGAGCGCGAGCGTGACTTCAAGGCCCAGTCTGAGTCTGAACTCGACGTCGAGGCCGAGTCTGTCCAGCTCAGCACCAGCTCAGCAATCCACGAACGCAGCTTCACCCGCCATGAAGGGTGATGGTGTGCAATTTGTTGTCGCGTTGGCAGGAGCTGCTTTCGCTCTCGTTTAGTAGGGAGGGTGGTAGCGCCGAGATTTTCAGCAACGGTACAGAATCAGTCGAAATTAATGCCAAAGAAAAAAAAAAGTGAAGGGCCGAAGTATGCGCTACACCACAGACCAGAAGACGGACCTGGTTAGTCGCAGATGGCTGTAAAATGGGCAAAGGCCTATCATGTTCATACGAAATACGCGCATTGATACCCGGCCCTTGCGACAAGCTTAGATTGTCAGGATGGATAGTTTTACATAGCAATAAACTGCGATGACAAAGATGCAAAAGTCGCAAGTCTAGCCGAAATACGCTGGATGAAGGCAGCAACAGAGAGCCAACGTACACGTATTCGTAAAGTGGACGCGGAAGTGGCTTGAGAGTGGATCGTTCGGGCGCAGCTCCCCCAGTCCTGGAGTGGCCGCGACCGCTCATCCGTGCACCCAAGCCAAAGCAAAGCCATTGCAGCAAGTCATCGACGTTTCGGCTCCTGCTCTTCCTTGGGCCCTTTGCTTCTTAGCCATGACACTCCCACCACTGTGACGATTTTTGTTATTTTATCTCCCAGCACAGGCGCTCCGCCAAGGTAACACGCCACTGCCAATTGAGCCAGCGATCGACCAGCTTGGCTGACGAGACGGTCCGCATCCGTACATAATAACATTCGCAGCCGCCAGATTTACAGACAAACAATGGCTTCCTCAAACCCCAGTGCAAACGTCCCCACGCCCGTCTCCTTCCCACAACCCGACGGCATCCGCGACCCCAGCGCAGCCCCAACCGGCCCCGACTCCCCCAAGACCCGCCAAAGGACGTCCACCAATGCCTCGACGGCCTCAAGTAGGATTCGCGCAGCGAGCATAAAGCTGATGGAGGCCACCCCTCCGCCTGGCATGTGGGCGGCCACTGGTCAAAGCGCATCCAAAGCCCCGTCGCTCGCGGATATTCGGAGAGGCTCGTTTGGCTCCGAAGGCTGGAACGAGGAATCACAGCGGAAACGAGCCAGTTCGCGCACAAGTCAGGGCGAAACCTCGCCGACCGAGGACGCAGGACGCAGGTTCGGTCCTCAGAGGAGGGCTTCGTCAAACAATGCCCTGACCGCGGAGCCCTTTCCCACCTTGGCCGAAGAGGAGACACACCACACCGCGGCGTTGAATGGCCAGGATAAGGCTGTTGTTGCTGGCGTCGAGTCAAAGCAGAGCTCAGAGACCGCGGAGAAGACCGACAGGAGTACTCCACCACAGCCAAAGCGGACCCCCTCTGGACATGTATGTTCGACCCGTCTCCCTTGCATGAATGACCCAAGCATCTGCTGACCTTCGTCCAGTACGCGAATGGCTACGTCCCTCCTCCCAAACTGCCCTGGACACAATCCTTCGCCATTGGTCTAAAGGGCTTTTGGAAATGGTTCCTCACACCCATGGGCTTCCTCATCACGCTATACGGCCTCAATGTTGTCGCTTGGGGCGGTATGCTGTTCCTGCTGCTTTGCAATGCAGCGCCAGCCATGTGCGTTCCCACCTGCAACGACATTCAGTCGCCCCGCAGGATCTGGATCGAGATCGACTCCCAAGTACTCAATGGACTCTTCTGCGTAACTGGCTTTGGTCTGGCGCCTTGGCGATTCAGGGACCTGTACTGGTGGGGATGGTGGAGGTTTGGTGGCGCCCAGCGCAAGCAGATCGGCATCCGACGACTGGCAGGTATACATAGAGGATGGTTCCGACTCCCAGGCTCAGACCAATTGCCCGACGAGGCAGATGCAACCCAGGTCAATGCCGAAGACCCTGCTGTTCCCATTCCAGTCAAGTCGATACCCGACCCGCCGCCAACCGGAATTCGCGCTCCCCCGACAAAGAGCTGGAAGATGGACTTTGTGCTTTGGAACAACGCTTCCAATACCTTTTTCCAAGTCGTTTTATGTTACTACATGTATAACTACAACCGGTACGACCGCCCGTCTTGGGCGACTGGCACCTTCGTCGCTCTGGGATGTATTGTCGCCGGTATTGCAGGTATAATGATGTGGCATGAGGGAAAGAATATCAAAAAATTGGAGGGCGTACCCGTACCCAAGAACTATCCGGACCGCCCGGCAGACGTCGAGACACACTCGTCGCAGAACATACCGCTGGTGTCGACGCAACAAGGGGCGAAGTCTTGAGGACATTCGCCATGACTCTCGGCCAGGGTGTCACCGCCATTACACAATTTGTTTATTATTATCTTGATGATATCGTTGCTGAGGACTGGGCAGCTAGCTGCCTTGCGCGCTATTCTTTTTTAATTATATAATTTCAAGGCCTTCACAAGCATTTCTCACCCAGGCACTATTGTGATTTGATTTTCGATCAGACATTGATTGGGACGTGCCATCAGCAAACAAGACGTTAGTGGCATTGGTAATGCCTGCACCTGCAGTACCCCCGCCACGAACGGTCGTTCTGCTCTCTACCTGTTTTGAGGACCCAATTTTTGTCATGTCCTCTCCAACCTCAACCCATCGACTATGCATTTTCTGTCGCAAACTCGAACCCACAAACACACCATGTCCAATCACTGCAAACCTCACTCAGACCCCTCCTAGCAGCTCAAGCACCGCTATAAAACCTCTCAGCGTCGGTTCTGGCATTTCCGCCCGAGACAACCAACTCATCCGTTCTCTGCAAAAGCAGCCCAGCACCCTTTGTTCAAGATGCGCGCACTACAATATTATCGACGTCTTCACAAAGTCTCAGCCTTTGGACATGATGCAAAACGCACAAAGCACCGATCCAGAGCTCCTCGTTGACGAGTCAAAACGCTACATAGATAATATGACGCCCTATCGATTGTACTTCGGCCCCATGTCTTCCGTTCATTTGACCCCCTCATGCCCGTTCTGCCGACTGCTGTATTGCATTCTGCCCAAAGATCTCGCATCCGACGGCCTAGACATGCACCTTGAGCCCTACCGCTCGCACATCCGGCAGGACGGCTGGGAGACGTTTCCCAGCGAGCTGAAAGACCAGTGTGCTGTGTTCCTGGGCCTGGCCACGGTGTGGAGTCCGTTTTCGCCGGTGAGCGATCCGTTCCGGGCTGGGGAGGGAAGCATACGCTTCGCTATGATGACGGGGCCCGCGATCTGTATGGACACTGCGTCTGCGCCTGCGGATCGAGTGGGGAATAACGCCAGGTTGATGGAGAGTATGCTGGATTTGAAGTTGCTACTAAAGCCCCTGGAGCATTGCCAGAAGAATCATGGCGAGTATTGTCGTGCTGCGAAGCCGGCTGAGCTGCAGACGACTCGCATGATTGACGTTGTCGAAAGGAAGGTTGTAGCGTGTCCCCCGAACTGCGATTACATTGCACTGAGCTATGTCTGGGGTGGGGTGCAGCCTTCCGAAGGAGCCTTGGAAAAGAAGTGTCTCCCGCAAACTATTGAAGACGCTATTGCCGTGACAAAAGTGCTAGGCCGAAGATATCTCTGGGTATGTTTGATTGCTTCCATACATCCCTTAGCTTTGTGTGGGCCTGATCCATCTAGGTTGACGCGCTTTGTATCGACCAATCTCCCAACCCCAGTCCAGAGGTGCTGGAAGAGAAGATGCAGCAACTCGGTTTAATGGCTACCATTTACGGATGCGCGACTCTTACCATCGTGGCGCTTACGGGGAAGAATTCTAACGCGGGCTTACCGGGGATCTCTGTGCCCCGCCCAAACCAGGTCTCCGAGACGATTGATGGGCATAAGCTCTTCACCATACCGCAGTACTCTTCCCTGGACAGAGAAACGTCTGAATGGTCGACTCGCGCTTGGTAGGAAAGTCCATGTCCGAAGAGTATGTGAACCTTGCACTGACATTTATCTACTATTACAGGACATTGCAGGAGGAATTGCTGTCCCGCCGAATGCTGCAGTTTACGGAGAGCCAGGTGGAGTTTAGCTGTCTGCTTGGTTCTGTATGGGAAGGTATGGACACTGCTACGGCATTTAAAGACTATGCGCCGAAACACCCAACGCAGCAAATGGCCCACATGATTACACGTGCTCCATCTGTAAGTCAATACTCCACTTTTAAATGCGACCTAGCTAAGCTAACGACTCGGTACAGGAATTGGACAGGCAGAACTCAACCGCCGGAGATATTCTCCAAGGACGAATGAGATTGTTCGATGGCATACTTCAAACCTACACCAGCCGGCGCATGACCAATGAAGAAGACTCGCTGAACGCTTTCTTGGGTATGCTCACAGGGTTCCGGAGACGCCTTTTCCCAGAGGGCTTTGCACATGGCCTTCCGCTCTGGAGCTACCCTGCAGCTCTGGGTTGGATGCATGACAGGAACGTAAATCCCCACCGGCGAGCCATGTTCCCAAGCTGGAGCTGGGCCGGCTGGGAAGGCACGGCGCTCATTCCGCGGGATCTAGTGAACATTTTCGACGACAGCACTATATCCTCCGCAGACGCTGATCTCGAAGTCCGCATTGTATCGTTGGACGGGAACGAACTGACAGTAGAAGGCTGGGTAGCCAGTTTGGACATTCGCACAGAACCCTTCAGCGAGGTATTCATCCCTGAGCAGCAAAATTCCATCGCTATGGTGATGGAAGGCAAGTTCTTACATAACAATACCTTGTCTACAGGGCGCTATGACTGTCTCGTCGTTCAGCGCCAATGCGACAGGACTTCGAATCGCAGCCCGCCGAGACAGAAAACCTTCTTGGTTGTGCTGGACTGGGTTGGAGAAGTAGCACAGAGGCGTACCATGATCACTATGACGTCGTTTGCTGGGAGCGAATTCACTCAGACCAAGCCAGAACTGCGACGTGTTCGGCTGGTGTGATATCCACGGGCTTTCGGAACTGAGATGAGAGCACTGATATCTGGATTGGCATGGAGGCCATCCCAACATAATGGCCACTTGCTTAGCATGTAGCATACTCGGCTAATTGCACGTCTTATCAAGTTTGATCCAGCAATAAATTATCTACAAAGTGTTGCTGCAAACAAAAATAACATCACTGGCACTGTTTAAAGAGATGATGTGGCAAGTCCAAGGAAGAGCTTCACAAGACAAGCTCGCAATGGAAGAGATGCATGTTTGAGTCGCAAGGCAAGATGTCCAACGATACAAAGTACATCAGCAGTGCCGCCCGACATATCATCGTGTTATAGCTTTCTCTTGGCATGACGTCCATTCGTATATTCTCTTCATCTGATTGTGAAGGTTTGTAGTTCTTCCGGAAGAGCCGTTTCTCTCTTCAATATAATGTCGTGAATCCAGCAGTCACCAAGCACGGTCATCGGTTCTGGAGCTACAGCATGTGAACTCGGGTCCGTGTCGTCTATCCCAAGACTAGCCAGGCGAGTGGTTGCTCGTGACACGGTTGATGGTGAATCTGGAGCCGGACGCAGGGCGATATAGGTAGACCGCCGCCCTGCCATACTCACGATTACATCGCCGGTCTGTAGTCCTGCCGGGCCTCTGCCAAACTCGCCGGTCTGAGTGAAGAAGCAATTACGACCAAGGACAATCTCGCGCACATTCATCAAGTCTGTGTACCCCAATTCACGCTTTTTACGAGACGCACTGCCCGCTGACTCGGGGTCCTTGTCTGTCTGCGCAAAGAGGTCATCTAGCTCAGAGTCGTCGCGCAGGAGCAAATTGTGGATTGCTAAGCTTCTGTCGGCTTCATATTTTCCCGAAGCGTGAGTTTGCATGAAGACGCGTATACCTTCTTCAAGAGAGAAAGGTGTGGGTGAGTACTGAGCCAGGAAGAACTCATACCAAGCTTGGCCAGTACTTCCAGAGCATGCTACCCGAACTGTTCCTACGTGCGCCGCGCGGATTGTGAGGATCCCTGTGTTGCGGTCGATTCTGACTAGCTGGCTGTAATCTACTTCAGCGGTGAGGTTGTCGTAATTGTCTTCAGATGGAAGGGGCTTGTACTTTGGCGTAACGCGCCAATCGGGTACCCACGACGACGAAGAGCTTGATGGTGAAGGACACGCACCGGCGTAACTAAACATAGCCATGGGGTCCCGCTGAACCTCTGCTACCGCGAAGTTGAAGTAGATGTCCTCCACAGGCTGACGGTATGCAATGGAAACGGGATATGGCGTGAGACTGTTCAAAGCGTATAGTCGGTCGCGATCATCGTAGCATTCTGATGCGCTGAAGAGCATCATCAAATTCGGTAGTGTATAAGGACGATCGTATGTATCCAATGTTTTCCATTCTCGGAATGCAAGTCGAAGATTGTCCATGGTATGCATCCTCTCCAGGGTGGCTAGGTCGTCGGCCGTCAGCTCGTATATGGTTGGGTACAAATGACGGAGTTCGAGGTCTGCATTTGCAGAGAACACTCCGAACTCCATCTCCCTGTGACCAGAAATCACGATTGCTTCCAGTGATAGGGCAATCTCTTGAAGTATCCAGCGCCGACGAAACCAACTCCGCCTGATGAGGTCCTTCATTACTGTGACATTGCCGTAGAATAGATCCTCGTCCTCGCAGATATGCCGTTCTACGTCAGGTTCGGGACCTAGCCACACAAGCACCCTCGCCGCGTCTGCGTATATTGGTCCCATCTGTCTGACTTGGGACTCCTTCTCGGTGATATCAGATTGATTTATACAGACAAAATCTATCCACAGATAGCGGTACTTTGACTCGAATCGAAGATATTGAAGCATGCTAACAATGTTGTTGCGCAAGGCAAAAGAGTATTTGATATTCTTATCATCGGAAACAGTGATGTTGGAGGTTGCAGTATCAGTACCCCAAGAATACGAAACTGCTTCGTAAAATGATTGAGTTGAACTGGAGCGACTGCCTATGCTCTGCATGGTCTCACGTTGATACTGTTCATGCCCCTCTTGCAGTCTCTTGAGCTCAATTTCACCGACGCCATCGCTGTTCTGTTCATGACCATCGCTACGCGGCCTATTTGTCTCAGAGAGTTCATGTTCAATAGCATACCTAGCATCCTGATAAGCAGCATCGATATCAAATAACTCTTTTGCGCCGGATGATAGTCTCTCGTGGTGCTCAATGCTAACTTGGATCGGATCTTCGAACTGGGTTGCTGGGTGAAGTTTGAGCAGCCGGATATCGCTCCGATGAGAGAAGGGTTGGTACTCAAAGTTGGGGTAAGATGACATGATGGACCTTGAGATGCTTGTTCATCAAGCGGGTGGGGCCATAATACGACGAGTCGAACGTACTACAACCTCAGCTCCAGAGCGCTAAACTTGCCGGCGTGTGGCTGTGCAATGACAACATCTTCGACAGATCAGTGCGAGATTATCGCCAGAATGGGCACACATATGCAGCAATGGGTGAAGAGTTGCGATCAAGGTACTTGGGGCAACTTTGCAACCCTTCATTGCATTTGGTAGTCTGGGAAAAGATGTGCTCCCATTGGAGGCGTGGGTGTATATCATTTTCCTTGGCGCCAAGCAACAACTCTCAACAACACGATGACGATAATGGTCGTGATGAGGATCCTCAGATTGCTATATCGTTGTCACTAACCGGCTCTGGTTATAACTCTCACTATTTCTCCATACTCTACTCCACTTCAGCGTAATGCGACTCATCGCGGTGGGAGAGATGTTGCCGGACGACTTTTCCGTAGTTCGCCCCCGTAGATCAACAGCCTTGCTGGCATCGCCGCCATGCAGGCTTAAACCTTGCCGACCTGTCCGGACTGACCGAAACCCTACCACATTGCATACTAAGCACCGCACAAACCCATCTGTTGATCAGAATGACGTAGCATGTGATGCTATATATGTACGTTCGCATCACCCGTGTGACTACTGCACGAGACCTTGAAAAACTTTATATCCTTGAGCCTAGGGCTGACGCGGCGCGTTGGTGCACATTTTGATTCTTTGCATTCTAATGACGGTCACTTTATTTCCCCATCTTTACTGAGGTAACTGTATACTACGACATATTTTCAAGAAGGGGCAAGGGTCCTCCATCGCTTCAAGAATTATTTTGCGACGAAACGCCAAACGATCCCTGTCTAAAACACCTAGGATCTTTCGAATACAAGGGAAGAGATGGCAGCACAAGAATATTATATGGGCACTTCAGGTGTGCATGAACTTCCCGGCCACAATCTACCAAACGTATACCCGCCAGAAAAACAACCTCCACAACCGCAGTACCAGCAGCCACCGGTGCAGCCATATCCAAGGCAACACTATAATACCCCAACCTATGCGAGCACTCCACCACCTTCATACACGCCATATCCTCCGCAAACACAGCAACAACCCCAAAACTATGCTTCACCGCAGACGTATCCTGCGAAAGGACATCCAGCAACGACTGCGCCGTATCCACATACGCCACCTCCTGCAGCGCCATACCTTGCACCTCCACCACAACAGAAGAATGACTATTTAGCGGCCCCGATCCAACCGACTCGAAGCCACTCACAGCCCCCACGCGTCCGCTTCGCAGACCAAGAATCCGACCATAGTACTGAGGTGGGCTCGATTTCAGACAGCGATAACTCGCCACCACGGCGCCGGCACCATCGCCACCGAAGCCACGACCGTCCGCGAGAGCGCGACATCGACCGTGACTCAGACTACAGCGATCGCGATCGTGACCGCGACCGCGACCGCGGTCACAAGCACAGCAAATCGCACAAGAAAGAGAACAAGACACGGGATACTTTTCTCGGCGCTGGCGCAGGGACTATCATCGGCGACGTCATCTTCCCCGGCCTAGGCACGGCAGCTGGAATGCTCCTTGGCGGGTATGGTGGGCGCAAGTACTCTGAACGATCCAAGAGCGAGGATCCCCCTCGTTCGCACAGACATCGGGATGAGTACCGTGGCGGCAAGGACGAGCGACGCAGGGACAAGGAATACCGAAGCAGGAGAGACGACTACACGGATAGTGATAGCGACTATAAGAAGCCTAACAGAGCGCACAGGAGGCGTGGTGGGTCCGGCTGGGATGACAGGACTGCAACCGTAAAGACGGGTACGGCTGTGCGATGAGCGGGAAGGATGTGTAATGGTAGACTCTCTTTCTCGATACCCCAAGTAACATACTGTATTCTTTCTCTGCCCTTGATGGGCAGTATGCTTTCTTGACTTAGCTAGCTCTAAACTACTATTACTTCTGTCGATTTCGATGGATTGGATTGCTGAATCACCAGTAAAATTAAAAAGTGTATGTTACTTTTCGTTGTGCCTTTCTTGTACCATTCGTGAAAGCAAAGTATCCCTGCTTCCCTGTTTCCGCTGCTGCCCCAATAGGACTTCTACCATAGCCTCCGTAGTGTTTAATTTACATACAGTCAGGCAATAGACAGGGAAGCGCTCCTTTCAGCAACTATTACAAATTACTAGACACATGCCATCCAGAACCTCCGACTTTTTAGGCTCCAGAAGATAGCTTGGCTTCAATATATCACACGCTCACAAGTTTGTAGTAGTTCCAATGTTGGGTCTCCTCCCAGAGGAGCCACAAGCTTGTAGAAATTCGAAACTCAGCTACATAGCGTTATAATTTCCATTGTACAACGAGCTCTGAAGTGAAACAGACAAACCATAAGCGCATAAGTCATAACCAAGTAAACGAAGTCCTCGCATTGAACCATGCAACTGGCCGCCAACTCCCCTGTACCCATGTCCCATTGATGTGCCCTCGCCAAGAATAACGCCAGTCTTATGCTCTATCTATAAGTAGTTACTTTCCGTTTACTTACCCCCAAAGATCCTCTTGATATCTGCAAACTTTACAGGTTTCACAAGATATGTATCTACTCCCGCCTCTTGCGCATCCCGTTGATCCTGAGCGCTCGCTAATCCTGTCAACGCCACAATATGACTTTTTGGCAGCCCCATTTTAGTCTCAAATTGCCGTATATGCCTCGTACTCGTGAGTCCATCCATGACCGGCATGCTGAGATCCATAAGTACGAAGTCAAAAGGACGAGTGAGTGGGCTTGTAGACTGCGCTTCCTCCTTGTACGTCTCCAATGCTTCAAGACCATTTGCTGCTTCGGCGTACCGCAGATTTTGCCGTTTAGCAAAAACGACGAGGAGCTTGAGATTGATTGCATTGTCATCGACGAGGAGGACGCGTGGGTTAAAGTACTCGCCAGTTTCTGTTTGAAGTGGACTCGTAGGTGTAATGGTCGTAGGGAAGGGTTGTGGAAGTGGAGGCGAGTCCTGGTCCACATTGCTGATCGTTTGTTGCTGCGTTTCATTCTGGGGGAACGCGTCGCTCAAGCTGCGCTGTACTAGGACGTGGGGAACAGCAATAGTTTGATGTTGTTCAACAACAGGCGTACTTGTTGAGCGAGTAAGTGGCCGGTCGCTGTTGGGCTGCGAGGCTCGCTTTCGACATTGTAGCAGTACTCGGGCGAGTTTGCGAGGACCACAACTGTTTGCGAGGTTAGCTTTCAGCAATGAAAAAGGTGCAGCAATTCTTGTATTGTACGTACGGCTGCGTTATGATTTCTGCTACCCATCCCAATGCTTGAATTTGTCGTCCGAGCCGGTTCTCTATTGCTGTTCTCTCCGCAGTATCCGTGCAAATACACACCACAGATAGTGGGGATGTGTTGACTCGGTTTGCACTTGGCTTGTTAATCAAATGGTCCAGTGATGGAGAATCGGTGAGTAGAAATTCGACATCTGCAATTGAAGCATCTGCGTCAGCAGTCTTAGTAAGTACCATCCCAAAACCCCGACAAGCGTTTTGCATCGACTCCTTAGTCTTCACTCCACGTATTCCGCCCCGCGTGTCTGGTTCGGTAATGATGCTAACCGTCGTTCCTTTCAAGTCATCTGGAGCATGAAGAAGGTCGTGGTCTGGAGTATTCTGGGTCTGCGCTGTGGGTAATCGCATGGAAACACTAATAGCGGTGCCCACGCGAATCGTGCTTCTGACTTCGATCTCACCTCTTAGAGATTCCACAATTTGCTTTACTATGCTGAGTCCAAGTCCAGTGCCCGAGCTGAAAGGGTCTTCTTGACTGAACGGGGAGAACAGCTTGGTCCTTTGATATTCGCTAGACATTCCACGTCCACTATCCTCAACAGTGAGCGACAAATTGATGGAGTCGCGCGCACTGCTTGATTGAAACATCTCTATCGCGATAAATCCTGACTCGGTGTACTTCAATGCATTTCCTAGAAGATTCATAACGATCCGCCGAAGGGCACCAGGCTGCGACCGAACGACCCAGCTAACATTCGGTTGCACAATTAGTGATACGGCTACCGAACCATGTGTGTCTCTGCCTTCGACCACGACATTGCTACTCTTGTTGTTCTTCGATGCGCCGGCAACACCTGCGCTTTCTGCTTGATCATAAATTGCAGAGCCACGAATGTTGTGTGTTTTCCGGAATGTATGTCCTGTGCACACGGTATCGCAAACTTCCTCGACGAGTTGTGCTAGGTCGAAATCAGCAGTAACGCCGAGGATCGAGTTATCAGCAGGCAGCCGCCTGACTCGACCCTCGCCCCGTGGCTTGCGCCTGGAAGTTGCGCTCCTCAGTTTGTTGATCTTTGCGTAATCTAGCACGTGGTCGATAGTGTCAAGCAATGTCTTCCCGCAGGTTTCAATGGACGACACCAGTGATTCTTGGTAGGCTGAGGCAACGGTATCGCGGAGGAACTCGACAGACCCAAGGATTCCGTGAAGAGGAGAGCGCAGCTCATGCGAGATCGAGGCGATAAAAGTCGTCTTAGCACGATCCGCCTTCTGCGCGCCTAGACGCGCCACCTCACTTGTGATGGTATTGCCGAACGCTTGCAAATATGGCAACTCGTTCTCCGGGCTCATTAGTCGTCCTGCTTGGGTTGTCCAAATGAAGCCACCCGCTACCCATCGCTCGCTTGAGGGGTCCCATAAGGGTAAGAAGATGAGTGTTCGAACATTTGGTAGGACTTTGAAGAATTCTGATGGGATGAATTTTTCTCTCCTCTTCCTGGGCTTTTTGACTACGGTCGTCGGTGTAGATAGAGTACGATCAGACTGATCTGTCTCAGACCCGACAGACTTCTCATCTGAGCTATTAATTCCAACACCCTCTTCACTATAATTGAAGAACTTCCCGTAGGGATAACGCTGAATATACCGCTCCATAGCCGCTTCGGTGAAGGCGAAATCTGTGTGAACCAATGCTGCGCTGCCCTCGCGTAACGATAAGCCCGCTACAGGGCAGGGTCTACTCGCTGTTGTGGGATGGTCAGTCGAGCTATCAGGGCAGCTATCGTCTTGCCTCGTCCTTCGCCGTGATGCCTTGGAGTCACCAGTATCAAAATCGGTTGTATTGTGCGTTGCGCTTTCGTCGCTGCTAGCTGCGTTCCGACTGAAGTCGTGGAGCTGACCTTTGATGCTGGCGGCAGAAGTATCAAAAAAGACCACACCGTCAGCCTCAGTACTTTGACGCATGACCCGAGCCGCTCGCTGGAATATGCGAGCTGCATCCGATTCAGTATCACGCTTACGTTGGGCCAGCGCGGCAGAGGCTACAGTGGTTGGGGCAGAAGAATCTTTTTCTTCCTCGTCCAATGATTGAAGGCGTGCATTTTCGGTCTGTCTCTCCATTGTTGTAGGTTTGTTACCAGTTTCCTCGCGCATATCTTGTGCAGAGGACCGCTCGATGAACTCGGTCAAGCCACGAACCATGCGCTCGCCTTTATTCTTGTCCATGCTGTTCTTTGCCAGCTCGAGATGTTCCATTACGGCAGCTGCCACATCTTGCATGAAGCGTAAATCGGCAGCGCTTAGGCCTTCACGAGGCTTCTCATCGGAGACAGCATAGACGCCGATTCGATTGCCAGCTCTAGTGATGATGGGCACTCCAGCATAGAAGCGTACCCCAGGCTCACCTTGAACATAGTCTTTATCGGCGAATCGGGAGTCAAGTCGGCAATCGGGAATGACCATACATTCTGCCGTTAGCGTAGTTCCATCATCCTCTTTTGCTGTGTAGGTGGAGGAGAAAGTATGATAGCACACGGCGTCAGTTTTGTTCAGTGTTGCATTGCCCAGCCAAACTTCGTCCTCGGGGACTTCAGCGTAGGGAGAGAAGAGCGAGAGGGTACGGGTGGCTTCAGCTAGGATGTACTGCTTGTTCGAGTCGATCAGAGAGACCATTGCGCGCCGAGTGTCTAAGCGGAGTGCGGCCAGCTGGGCAAAGGCAGTCAAAGATCTGTCGCGTGAGACTTGCGGTTGATACCCCGCATAGGTCAGGCCTTTGCCGGTGCCATCAGCGGCATCGATGAGGCTCTGGGCATCGAGCCATGGGCGGTAGTATCTACCCACGGCGTGTCAGTTACCAGGCGTATTTGTGCTGGACGAGGACCAACCTGTGAAGATCCCGCTCACGGGCTGCCTCTGGGTACGGGCTCGCCATGATGTGTTGTTCTTGCCGACTCCGTCAACATGGCATTCTACAAACACTGTAGGCAATGTGGGGGAGGACAGAGCAGCAGATTTCATTCGGTACCGCGGCAACCCATGCAGGGTGTCACTTCTTCAAGAGGGTCTTAAGCCTCCGCGGATAGTCATGCGAATATGACGTCGTAACTCCATCTGTGCTAGAGACATGCAACCCCTGGTAATTGAGAGGTTTTTGACTGGCCTGGCCACCAAACGCCGGCCAAATACCAATCCTTCGACATCGACGCAAATCTGGAAGCGTCTTGGGCTCCATACCATTCGAGCCATGGCGCCCTTGGCCGCATCCATGCCGGCGCCGTTGGACGCGAGCCACACCATACTTTTGCTGGCCGGGAAGCCCGGCGCTCGGACAGTACCCGTCCAGTCCCTGCATCGAGGCTCGAGGCACGAGGCTCAGGTAGATGAGGTGGACGCGAATCTGAAATTAGCCTGGGATCGGGGTCGACGCTAGGCGAGCAGTCGGAGCAAACCTGGGAGAATGCCGATCTCCCGTCATGTAGCCGATTCACACCTCGTAAAAACTTGGACACCTCACATCCCGCACGATACGCCGACAGACGCTATGTTTGACCTGCCCGGCGCGAAGCGGTAATAATTACGTCTCGTCGCGGCACTCGTTGCATACTGACACTGCGAAGAATACGCCGCGAGGAGCTACAGTCTCCAGTATCATCGCCACGATCTTCTCCCGATCCGGCCATTGACGACATTCTGCGCTCGCGCATATACACCAACTTCACATTTACCACCGCCGAAGCCGACCCTATAAGCCTAGAAAATGCTTCAGACAACAATGAAGACGAGACAGAGCTACGCCTCTTTGCGGCACCCGCGAATGCCCCGCAAAGGACCAATAAAGTACGGCTGTCGTCACCAGCCGCCAGCATTGGAGAACCAGGCTTCAGAGTGAAAAAGCCACGGAGCTACTATTTTGCCGATGAGCCTACAAGCGACCAAGAAGTTGCGCTCCAAGCTGCCGCCATAGATGGCAAGACCGTATTGGCGTTGTCGAGGGAGCCATGGCCTGGTTGCACCTTGCCCTGGAAGGTGCGCAGGGTGTCAGCAACTGGAATGAAGAAGGAGGTCCTCGTCGGCCATCCCCCAACTTTAGTCACAGTAGAAGAAACGGCGCACAAGCGAACCAGGAAAAACAAGAAAACAAGGGTTGCAATCAGGAAGAAACTCCAGGTTTCAAAAACCAAGCAGCAAGAGAAAGCCAAGCTTGCCCTGGAGAAGGAGGAAGCAGAGCGGGAAAAAAGAACTAGGAGGAATAGGGAGAAAAAGGTCAAGAAGAAGGCCAGAGAGAAAGCGAAAAAGGCTTCAGATGAAGCTGGGAATGGCGTAGCAGAACACACCGAAGACGAACATGAAAGTGCTCCCCAAGGTTAATATGGCTTGGGTTGAGGGATATGCTTCCGGATCAACATGTGATTGGAAATAGACAATGTCACCACTGAGGGATCCCTGTCGAGAAATACCAATTTACTGGCAACTATCTTCAAGCTCAGCCGGACCACGGATTGAGCATTCTCCCGAAAATCACTTGCGTGTACTTTCATTGCATTCACTCACTGCTAGTCGCTTGATGGGTAGGCTCTCACCTGTGAGTGTGGCCAATTTAAATTTCCTGCCCGGGTCCTCAAATACTAGCGCTTCTCGACTCCACAAAAATTTTACCGCTCAAGCTCCAACCACTAAACTCACCAAAAGTTTCAACTCCACCAGCCCCCAGCCACATTGCTTGTTCTTGCTTCCAGCGTAAACACTTACTGCTTAAAAGGTATAGACTTTAATAAGACAAAGATCTTTGGCAACGGCTTCAATTCGGAGCATTCTGAATCGGATTCTCGCATGGTCGAGACCGAAACGCCAAGCAATTTGTTTTCGCATTTCGTTTGCAACATACAACATGAGCAAAATAGTTCCAGACCGTCATGATATCTTGCCAGCAGAGCATCAAACCGCACCAATATTTCAGGCGCAACACTCAAATGTCGTCAATGGCGGAAACAATGTCCGCTCGAATTTCGACCGTTCCAATGGCACAGTGTTTGCTTACGCAGCAGATGTACCTGCGGCGCAGATGGACAAGAACAGAGCATACACAATGGACGAGCCTTGGGAAAACTTGGTGGACTTTGACATACCCGACTTCACACAAGCGCACATCACCAATATTCCACAGATTCAAGCTTTGTACGACGCCTATCACATCAACTACACCAATTCCAATGTTACCAATAAGATACGGATGATGTACGCCAAGGCTCTCGCTTTCGCCTTTCTTAAGCACTACTACCCTGCATCGCAAGACTACATTGTCAAGCCAAGTTCTCTAGGCCCAACTGCTCAATATGGGATGAGCTTCATATTAGAAGCCGAAGATGGAACCGATATTTGGCATGACCTTCCTGCTCAAAGGCCTGTAGAGAAGATCAAAAGAAGAAATGGCCTCGTTCAGAAGCAGAGCAATGCAGCCCAGATAGCCGCCGAAGTGGCCAAGTATAATCACGGCCTCAGATATATTCTTGGCATATGGTGGGATTGGATCGCGCCTGAGGACATTGCCGGCTTTGTTGTTGTGCGCAAGCTCAAAACCAAGAATACAAAGACGAACGAGATGAAGTACGAGTATCGCGCACATACCTACTTGGCTATCATGATCGATAGCTTCGAGGAACTACCGCGCTTTTCCAAAGAGAATACGTCACATCGGAGCGATGTCCTCGCGGACGCACTATGCAGGCAAGCAAGATTACAAGAGGGCTATGGCATTCTATTATACGGCCCGCGTCTCGAATTTTACAATTACAATGCCGGTGCTCCTTGGGTTCACTATGAGAGTGACGATGACGGGGCGGACGGGTATCTCAAGAATGATGTGTCTGAGGATGAGGCGCAAGACATCGAGCCTGTCCTCAAGTCGCTCGTGAGTGCCCAAGGAAATGAGGATCTCGCGGTCGATATGCGAACTTCAAACCTACAGAAAGTAGATGCCGCCTTCCAAACGGTCGCAACGATGGGTGTGAAGTACACTTGGGAGACCTCTGGCGTCGGTAATGAGCCGCTCGGTGGGGCTGTAGTTCAGTAATATCATATTACCGACAAAGTTTTTGCTGCGAAACGGACCAGGAAGGCGAAGTTCGTGTTTGTCACTGCCTGCAGTCCTGCCTCTCGATCTTGAAACCACACCCTGCACGTAGGTGGGGATAGGCTTCGTCAGCTCTCAGATAGTCCAATAACACTCTTTGCATCATGATATCTTCATCGTTTGATATTTTCCTCTTCTTTTCTTACTTTCAGGCCATTTCCCCCTCCGCACGGCCTCTTTGTTCGGCGACATGGAAGCTACCCGAACGCTAGGCACTTCGCCAACCGTTGTTGCCAATATAAAGTAGGCCCGACTACGTACCTTTCGGAGAAGCTTGTTATCACACCACTGTGCATGTATGTCGCCGATATTCTCTTGAGAATTTTCGTAACTTCCAATATTCACAGACACCATGTGCAGCCTCTCTGCGCTGCTTTGCGCTAAAGAAGGAACCATGCCTTAACAATAGCTTCACTTTTATTCCCAATTACTTCGTGTGGAACAAGTGTCCATGCAGATTTTCGCCCTACTGACCTTGGGGCTGTCCTGCAGCCGGGAGGGTACTCCGTATCCAATCATCTGGATATGGGTATACAACGAGGATATATACACCTAAACGGTCTTTCGCAGCGCGCCAATGTGGCCTTGTGACCCGCTACACTGCATCTCGGATCTGCAGTGATATTGTACACCGCCATCAGGCGTCCAAAACAATGTTTGGACCATGTTGTGGGGGTTTTTATATATTTCGTTACAGGGGTTATAGTGCGTAATAGTAATCAGAGAGGGATGTGGAGACCAGGATATTTTGCTGCAAGGTCGCAGATTAGGCTATTCCCTCTTCGGTGTCCAGTACTGATCTATTTGTGTTGTTGTATCAACTTCTTGCGAAAGATTTTTAATAGCAAGTAGCCTGAAGACATTCTCGTAATCCAAGTGAACTAATGGGGTGGGGATGGCGTATAGTTCAATTCATTCCAAGGAGTGCCACCCTGCCAATTGATGGAAGCCGCATTGAAAGGTTAGTATGCAAAGCTGTGTGAGGCTAAGAAGCCATGTGTGAGGCTAAGAAGCCATGTGTGAGGCTACAGAGTGATTATATATTCTTTCTGGCAAGTCGGATCAAATATGTAATCTTCGCCTTCTCTTGCATAGGTAAACAACAATGTTGTGTGATATCAAGCGGCTCAATTGTGGTACTGTATCAAGCAAGAAAAGGGAACAATAGTAGAACACTTAATCCCAGGACCAACCTGAGCTGATAAAACAACTGAATTCAGAATCTATGTTTCGTCAACTCAAGATCTTGTTACAGCTGATCAGCTTCAATATCCAATAAGAAACCCGGTTTTCAAAGTGAGGAAGCTACTAATGCTGAAGTTTAACACACATACAGACACGCTCAAACAAAACTAAATTACACAATAACACTCCGTAGAACCAACAGATTCCTAGTCTTCCTCACCAAGGGCCTCCCATGCTTTGTGGATACGCACCAGCTCTCTGTTGGCCTTGGAAGTATCCGGCGCACCCTGGTGGTGGCATACCTTGTCCGTACTCCTGGTCCCGACCTCGAGCGTACGCTGCAGAATTCAAACACATTTCCATGCCTTGAGGCTGGCCCTGGAGTGGCGCTTGCTGTCCATACCCCAGACCTTGTACTTGCTGTGGCATCATACCAGGCTGGTGTGATGGCCCAGCGTACCCAAAGATTCCCATAGTCTGCCCTGCGCCATATCCCTGGCCAAATCCATACGTCCTGTTGGGCTCCACCATTGCCGAGCTATTATATGTAGCGCCTGTCTCTGTGTTGTCCGCTGGAGCACTAAGTGCGTACGCCCAAGTCCCCTTCTTCAACTTCTCCATCACGAACTTGACTTTCTCGCCGACACCCTTAGGTGTCTTACCCGCGGACTCATCGATAGCCCAAGTGCATGCTCTAACGACTGCTTTCCACACTCCTCGCTCCGTGTCGCTGAGCTGGGGGTTTCCTTTTTCCTGGCGCACCCGCTCGAGCACAGCCATCATGAGGCCCTGGATGTGGTTTGTAACTTTCTCTAGGTTCTGCGATGTGGCAGGGATGAGGATATGGAATGTTGCTGGATTTGACGGGCGCAATTGGCCTTGCTTGAAGTTGATCTGAACTGGGGCGGCAGTATAGTATTCCATACTTCCAGCAGCTGCAGGTCCTGTGGCCAGTCTTGCAAATGCTGGTACTCCATTTCCATCGTTCAATAACGCCAATGGGCTGTCAGCTAACTGAACGGCATGATGAATTGCCTCATCTTTCCCTGCAGCTCTGCACTTGCCCTTCTCATAGCTCTCCTTGCGGATACACATACGCGCCCAATGCTTCGCTGTACTGGCATCCAGGTGTTTCTGCACCATCTTTACTGCTTCACTCCCATACGTGTTCCCGCTCGCTGCCCATAAGCGAAAGGCAAACGTTATGAGTTCGTCCTGCGCTTTATGATAGTGTGGACGAGAGAGTGAGGGTGGCAGGAAAGTATTGATGTAATAGGCGTAGAAGTACATATATGTCCCTAGGTATTCGAATGATATAAGCTGACTGCGAGAATCGAGGAAGACGACTGGAACATTCAGCTTTTTCGCATAAGATTCTAAGAGCTCAAGGTCGGGCAGTTTATTCGCTCGTCCGACATTTGAAGGCGCGAGACCGTCCGCCAGATTCAGTGACCCTGTAATCGTGAGGGCAGATACTGCAGATCGCAGCGCCGATGTCGTATGCTTGATCCAGTGCAGCAGGAAATGTATGACCGGACCATGATGCCACACAATCCTCCTCTTCCCGCTCGGGAAACCACCCATATTGAGGACCCGCTCGATGGTAACATTTATACGCTTGACCACTTGCTCTGAAACCTCTTTATTCCCAGTCCCAGTTGGATGCCGCGCATTAAACCACCCCCTTACCACTACAATTCTGCCAAATGCGGCCACCGTGCCGTCGAGATGCTTCTTCCCATCAGCTCCAGTCAGGTACTCGACTAACTGACAAATGCGACCAAAGTTGTCCCTTCGATTCCGTTCTTCAGCAATGATGAGCATGCTTCCATCATTACCATTCACTCCTTTCTGCTTTCGAACACCAAGGTCGCATAGTTTGGCGATGACAGACGTCAGTTGCAGAAGGTTATCGATGTCGGAGTCCGATTCCCAGATGTGTAGAACGTCAGGATCACAGATCTTTCCGAGAGTAGTTGTAGATGCTTTTGTAAAGGAGGCCTTGTACTTCTCGGGCATGGACTGCACCGACGTTTTAAAGGTGTCAAGATCCTTGGACCAGGGACCACTGAAGGTGAGCATCTTGTGATAAGAATGATGATGATGGTGCTTGCGCCGGTGGTAGTAACCCGATCGATAGCGTTGAGGAGAGTTATTGCGCGTCGTTCTAATTAGCGGTATATAGTTACGTGAACGTCGTGGCGTTGGTGGAGAGCAGGAGTACTGGTCAATGAAGCGGTTGATACAGTTCATTGAAGAAAGGTATCGAGATTGTGGATATTGCTGTTATAGTCGAATGGGAGCCTGGATTACTCATACTACCTAATCTAAATGTTGGAGGTAACAAGTGTGACGGTAAAGACCGGCCTGTGAAGCGGAAAGGTTGTGCAAACTGATCAGGTGTGATCGAGTGGCTATCTGCACAAACAGCGACCGTACGACAAAGATAGACAGAAGAGTGAATTCGAGCAGATAGGTTACATTTGAATGAGCGGGAGTGAAGACAGGGAAGATGAGGTATCAGAAGGTATGAAGTGAAAGGTGGCGTAAAGTACAGTGAAGGCGCAAAACCACAATCGCCGGTATGCTTGCCTAAATCAACCTGAAAATCCGAATTAAACTTCCTCCAGCACGCTCCCAAGTTTGCAATGCCGCGCCAAAACGCCTTTAAGGAACCAGTTGGCCACAATCCTCTACTTTCCAGCTCCACTGCCTTGCTGAACAACGGTCTCTTTATCTAACTTCTCCACCTGTCTACTCAACAAAGCTCGCAGCTCGGGGCTTATTACTTTGGCCTCCTCTTGCTGTTCTTCGCGAACCTGCTTGCCTGTGTCTGCACCAGATGTTGCTGCTTGCCCATTCGAATTTGACGGGCCAGCGTCAAGGTTTGGGCCAGGTCCAGCTACAAGGGCAGCGGCCAGCTTTCGTTGTCTCGCCTGCGGTGCCGAAGGAAAATTGCCTTTCTTGTCAATTGTTTCGACTGTTCTCTGAAATCGCTTGAAGAGTGACTCAGCACGGACGAGAGTTGATTCGAGGTCCATGGTACCAGAAAGCTCATTTACTGAAGTTACGTTAGCACGTGTTTCTATGAAAGGCTGCAGTCGTCTCTACACATACCATACTTCAACACCTCATCGAAGTGCTTGAGATGTGCCATGATGACATCTCGGTGCTTCTCCAAGATTGCCAGTGCAATGAAGATGTGAAAGTTACTGCTTTGGTAGTCGGTCCACAGTGATTCCCACAACCGGAGAACATCTGCCCACTCAAACTCTCGCTTGTACCACACCAGAAGCATGCGGAAAAAGAAAAAGAAATTCGTGGAGTCGGCAGACTGGAGATGGAGGTAGAGCTTCGGGTCCATAAGTTGTACAAGGTGGTCGAGCGTTAGAAGCTGCTTGCGCATGCCTGACTGATCTCGTAGGAAATTCCGCTCCTGTACATAGGTCAGCTGTTGGCAGCGCTTCTTTTACAATGAAAGGATTACATACCATGCGGTCCATGAAACCAACAAATCCCCAGAACGCCACAGCGTCGTCCTGCATAACAGCGTAGATGGGCGCAAGCAGGTCGCTCATGCCCTGTACGTAGCCGAGGTCTTTATTGTATTCATTGTAGGTCAAGAGCATGTCCTTCATCTGTTCCAAGTGGACATTAGTGCCAACGTCGGCAAACGGCGAGTCTGGATCAGGGTGCGGAATGTCCTCTCCAGCGAATATCGGGATGTTGCGATCTGTTCGGTGAACATCTTTCTCTACACAGCGAACCCCATAGAATGGGGACAAGTCAGCCAAACTATTGGAGCACGAAGCAAGTGTCGATACGTACCTATTCTGTTCTTTTGCTCTCTCCACCATTCCTCTTGTTCTTCGTTTTGGTGACCTTCAACCATTCGCTCCCACCAAGCGCCTTTCAGCCGGATGTACTCATCTCGGCGACTGTTGATATTGGCACGACGTTCTTCTTCCGAACTGTCCCAGTCATATACGCCCAGAAGGTATAACCATGCCTCTTTCCGTACACCGTCGTCTGGATCTAGGCCACCGTGAAATATCCGATCTTTGACCTCATCTGGTGTTAATTGTAGTCGACCCTTGGAGTCGAAAAAGCCTTTCCACTCGTCCAAGGTGACAGGCTTCCTTCGGTCCGCCATAGTCATCTTATCCATGTCTAGAATCTCAAAGTCGCCGACGTCGCTCTGCTCCATTGCCAAGACATCCTTTGCTGTCCATATCCTTTGATTTCGCTCTCGCTCGCTTTGCTCTGCAATGCCCATGGCCCATCTTGCTAGATACAATCGTGCGCTGTCGAATTCTTCCTGCAACGTCTGCACTTCCGGGTTCTGGATCAAACGTCGGACCTGAGGCGGGATCTTGGGGTTGTCCGCGACAGCCTGGGCCGTTCTCCTCGTGAAAGTGGTCACCTGACTGAGTTTCTCCAGAAAATTCCATCTCGCCTCCTTGAATGCCTTTGTAACAGGGTCCATACCACCATCCCTCTTCCCAGAAGAAGAGCCTTCGGCTGCCTCGGTGCTTTTCCTCGGTGCCATGTCGCGACCAAAGGATCGTCTGTCCTCTTCGGAAGGATCAATCAGAAATATGCTCGGATCCGCTCCTGATCGCTCTACAGTGACATATCTCTTCAACCAGCGTAGGACTTCATCGCCGCCCCAAAACATGCCTCCTCCGTCACTAAATGGATCGAAGCTCTCCTTGGCCAACTTCTTCCGCTGCATGATTGTAGATTGACATTCGCTGTCATGGAAAAACAACGCCGGGAAACTGTCACCAGCCCTTGTATTGACCACCACGCTTCCAAACCACCATCCTATGCTTGGGGGTCGTACCAACAGAGAATATATTTCGCTGACGGGCAGAGCGAATGCGTACCCGGGTGTTCCGATGTGTGAGGAGGTAGTTGGCGGAGGAGGGACGAGATATGACTGTGTGGGTGGGGAGGATGAATCCGAAAGGTCGACCTTGACATAGGTATCGTAAGCATCGCCGAGGCCTGATTCGGGTATCCAAGCAAGAAGTAGCGACGAAGCGCTGACGCTTCGGGCAGAGGAGGACGAGGTCGGGCGCGCATCATTTGTATTTTGCGCCGACTTTTGTTGTACGAGTGCAATAAAGCCCGGGATATTGTCTTTGGCAGATGGTGTAGGGTGAACGTATACCTGCGCATGTTAGTCGGGCTTCACGCCACCTGAGGCATGACAATCGACACGTACTTTGCTCTTAGTGTATAGCAGTTTCACGCCTTTTCCACTGCTAGTGTGCCTAATAGTGTTATATTCGCCCTCCTCATCATCACTTAGGGCGTAGAAGCTTGCCGATGGCGATGGGGGACTCTGGGCCGGAGAAGCCATGCGGGGCAAGGAGCATCCGAGAGTGCGCGGATGGAGGACTCTTGTTTTCAGATGAAGCGAGGAGGTTGGGTCCCAAGTATCAATATGCAGTAGCCCAGGTGAATGGCAGCTCGAAGGGGTACGCGTACATATGGCGGCTCTGGCTCGTTGCAGGTGATGGTTGCGAGGTGTGAGCTAAGACGCGTGTGACGTACTTTCATGTGGCTGTGGCGGGGAACATGGCTGCCGCCACTCCGCCAACCAGGAAGCATTGCTTGACAACTCTACATTCGGGGGTTCTTATATTGAAAACAAATTCATATTCGGGTATGAGCTTTCGAGATCTGTACGCTTCACAAACAAGGACCTGCTATGCTCCCCTGTGCGCCATGCCACCCAGAAGTCGCGAAGCCATGCAGAACCCAACCAGTGAAGCCTAATGACAAACTCCATGAACTCCATACCAAAGATGCACCGACACTTATCAACGCATGCGTGGTCCGCTCGGCAGACCGACGCGTCCACCTTGTGGCCCGCGTTGTGGTGCGCCGCCACCACCGTATCCTCCCCCACCACTCTGGGGAGCATAGGGGTCATCGTTACCCATCCATGGAGAGTTTGCCGACATGCTCGATGAATTTTGCTGTCTTCCACCGCCACTACCAGTGCTTCCATAGCTATTGCTGCGTTCATCAGGATATGGCAATCGTCCACCTTGAGGCGCTGGGCGTTCGTAGGGATTTCGCATGCTCGAGGGAGCAGAATATGCCGGTTCTGCAGAAGAGGCACTCTGCCCTCCGCTGTTGGGCCTCCCTGATCCCCAGAGCCTAGCCTTTAGCCTTTCTTGTGCTGATGTACCTGATCCTGCGCTCGGCGGCGGTGAGGGGTCTGCTTGCTGGCGCCCTCCCAATGAACTCTGATAGCTCCCTGCCCTCTGACTTGGTAGAGGTCTGCCTTGTGTTTGTGGCTCAGGCGTCAACGAGTTGCCCATGCCTGGCCGACTATGCTGCTGGCGTGCTCCTCCTCCGCGTCCTCCAGCTGTGCGACGCAGCGATAGTGGCTCTTGGGGTTGTTGCTGTGGTTGAGGGTTGTCCCAAAGATCACTCAATCCTCCACCTCGGCCCATGGGCGGCGCTTGACCTTGTTGTCGTCCAGATGAGGAGGCGAACTGGGCAGGTGCTGCTTGCGGGGCCTTTAAATCAGGCGGGAGCCATTGCGGGAATGGCCTGCCTTTCTCTGTGTAGTATGCGCGAAGGACTCGCGAGAGGTGCGAATCATCTTCGGTGTCGCCGTCTACCTCGTCGGACAGAAGCTGCCGCCGAAGGTTGTTGTAGCGTGACGTAGTATTTGTGAGGAGATTGTTGAGGTACGACGACATGGTGGCAGCTCCAGGTGTTAGCAGGCAGATGGCAAGTTTCGTAGCGCCCCTGCGCAGCTTTATGTAGCTATGTTGTCGGAGGTGGCTGCGTGGAGGTGGAGGGAGGTGGGCTGTGGATTGGGCCGCGGTTTCTGATTGACAGGGCCGCGTTTGATTTTAGGAAGCGAGCAAGTCAAGTCACATCAACACCTCCACATCAAAAGCACTTCATATCTTGGAAATCTCTTCTCCACCCATAACGAAGCAATTTCAAAAATTCTATCTGGTGCTCTGAGATTCTAGATATCCCTGTAATCCCTGCTCTCGTCGCGGTCTCGTCTCATTCTCGTCAGCGCGCGATGCCCTCTCTCCAGAGATATCACTGCATCACTTCTCCTTTACCCCAACTTGATCAGCACGCTATTATCCGCCTTATGCGCTCTTCAGCCGACTTCCTGGTTGAGTAAAGAAGAATATTTTGATTATAAATAGGACTCTATCAGTCCTCGAACATCATTCAAGAGAGCTTCTAGCAGAGTTGCCTGTTAGAGAAGAACAAAGAACTGCCTTTCACACAAAGAAAACCATGTTACATCATTAGTCATACCTACACCGACTCTTTCGTAGACCCGATCTTTGACTGGATGACCCGAGGCCTTCTTAACCATCAAGCAATAATAGACCGGTGAAGGTGCCGTTTCGGATTTCCATCGCACAAATACCGGAACAAGCCACAGTCGGTCAGGACGGTCAATGGCCACGTCATATTGGAATTCTCCTTCAATGCAGTCGCCTTTCTCTGTATAAACATAAGAGAGTTGATCATTGTCATGCTGACCATTATTTTGAGATGTAGCACAGCCTACTGCGAAGCACTTGAGAGTTGTGCCATTCAGTAGAAGAGCTTTGTAAGTGGCCTTACCAGCAATCTGATGGTCACGGATTGCCAATACCTAAGATCTGTGTCGCACGGATGCCACATATCTACATACCAGTAAGTACTTTTCTTGTTGGTTTGCAGATCGAGGAATTCAATTGCTCCATCTACTGAAGTCCATGACCATGATGGAGCATGCCGATGCGCCGGTCGCTGTAAAGAGACACCCGGTTTTGCACACCACAAGAGACCTTGTAGCTCTAGATAAGGAGGGCCAAACAGAATGCCTTCGTGGATTTGGAAAAGGCCGCCAAAGATCCGTTCAAGCTCGAGCGTCAGGGAGAAGATCGCAGGAATCTTATCACATGGATCTGTTAAGCCGCGAGAGGAGTAGTATGAAATAAGCTCAGCCCAGATACTGTAAATATCGATGACCTTGTCAAAATCATTCTTTTCTTCCGACTTTAAGTTTCGCCGAAACTCTCTAACCCCATCCAGAATGAAGCAGAAAAAAGCTCGGTTTGGAAAACTCATACCGGCTGTGTTAGTGATGTCTCTATTGTCCTCGCCAGTGAAAGTCTTGTAGCACTCCCAATACAGTTGGTCGGATGCAAAATGTAGAGTCCGCCGAGCAAAGAGATGCTCCTGGAGAACCCAACCCCTTCTGTTTAACGGGGCTTCGAAAAAGGTCTCTTCTGGTTCCTTCTGGACGCCCAGGTAAAAGGTTCCTAGCTTCGGGTTCTCCACGTTGCATGGCATCTCTACGTATGTCGCTTGGCTTGGCCGAAGAAATAGACCCTCTGTCGCATCTTTGGCTCCTGTAGCTGCGATTACCAAAAAAGTATTTTCATATATGGATGCATCTGGCGGGACTCGCGGTCGAAATCTTCCTTATCTCGCTGAATGATGCAAAGGCAGTCGATCCAGAGGTAGCGCAATTTGAGCTTTTTTGCAACCCAAGCTGCATCGCAAATCGTTTTGGAAAGGCTATTGCAAGGAATGTATTCCTGGTGAGAGCCCAGAGTCTCTTTCGTCGTCTGTAGTTGTGCCTTTCCACCCCAACAGTAGCTTAATGCTAAGTACTTGGCTTTCATATTGCCCGAGAGCACAAGTCGGAGCGATGATGGATACTTACTTACATCGAGGATCCGAGTCGGCAGTGTCGGTGTTGGTTCTAAAGAAGCGCCCGATATACGTAACATACACTCGGGATGATTGTTCATGCAATTTTGGATCCAGCGTTTGATCCTACTTATTACCATCTTTGACTGCGGAGGGCTGATTGGACGATAAACCACATGTTGGCAAGCGGAAGATCCTAATAGTCAAGTCAGAGACTGAAGCCAGTTTCAGCGTCTATGCTCGAAGTGAAATCACCTTCATCGGCATAACAGGCAAGTTTGACAAGAGGATTGCTACTTGAAATGTCGTAGAGCCAAACACTCTGTACTTTTTGATCAAGATTTACACATTTGTAGGCTCAGAGCACGTCTGTGTCATTCGACATCTTTTTATGAACCTCGGTGAAGATCAACACGCAGAGCGGACATGACAGGCGAGCTAGTTTAATTTCCCTGAAGTTGAGAAATAGAGGTGGCGTCTTTATGTATTCCTCACGAAGCTGAACTGAATTGAGTCTATCGAGATTTTTCCTAAGAGACATGCACGCGGATTTCTTGATTCGATCTAAAGTAAGTGGGCCGCATCCAGAACACAATTCGTTTGGAAGGCGATGGAAGCTTGGTACGCTGGTATTCGTCGAGACACTTCGGTTTGAACTCATGGCTACTGTCAAAGTGGGGATTTACACTTCTCAGCAATGAGGGAAACATGTGGATACAAAAGCAGAAGAAGATCTGTGATCGAATTATAGAAGGCGATTATCACGAAGGAAGGATCGTGGCGGGGTCTTAGGCAGCAAGGCCGAATGGCACCGCTACTTCCGATAACCATGTCATTTGCATTCATTGTACCTTGAGGCGCACGTAGCAAGAGCGGAAAAGGAAAACAACATTCAGGATAGGATATTGTAACTCAAAGATTGTGGGAGCGTCTAATTTTCCTGCCTCATCTTTCTCCTCGAAAATCACCATTGCCACAGCGAATCACTTGCTCTGTGCGAAAGCTCATGTGCGGCTTACCACATCGTCATCGGCAAGAATAACCCACTTTCCAGCACGCATCACCAACATGATGCTTGAGCTGTCCGGCCTAGTGCCATTGTGCATGTTGATACAGAATTGTAGCATTAGAAGCTGAGCAAAGTTTTTCCAACGACCAAATGGAGCGTGTCTTGAGCTTAGGTTATAATATATCTGTCCTGAAATCATTAGATCTTGTCGATCGTTGTGGACCTTGTGAAGATAAGCAGCATAGGTAGGATTTCACAGCACAAGGTTTCTCGTAGCACAGGGCCAGGTATTACTTCTCCTCATTTATTTAATGCTTCTTTCATACTAATATTATTTGTCAAATATTGATCTAATCTAGGATCACATGCCGCCGAGAAGTCTCATTATTTCGGAGAATAGAAAGAAGGCGTGAGCCATTGCCATATCGTGGACGCCGGGACGCTCTGACACTCCACAGTACTTTTAGTTTCCTGAACATGAAGTGTTTTATTGTCGACTTCGTGTCTAACTATGAGAGCCCTATTTTATATACGATGAGGGTTCTCCTTCAATCAAAATTACTCTCGGGCTTTTGCAACACAATGGATTTATACATCAGTCGACTCTGACGTACTTCCCGACCTAGCTGATGCTCCAAGCTCGAGCGAGCAAGTATATTCTAGTCAGATTAAAGCATGCACTGTCTGTCAAGCAGATTTGACCCGCTGTTTCAAACCTGATACGACAACCGCGGTAAGCAAGTGAGTTGCCCACAATCACACCTGTAGCCAAGACACGTATTGATGACCTTAGACTTTTGAGTCCCAGTAACACAATTTACAGCTTAGTAATGACAATTGAACAACTTCTGGAAATTGCGCTACTACCGCGCCGAAGGTAATCGGTTAATTGTTTGGTACGCTGCGAAATTTTCAGCCTGCGGGAGCCTCTAACACGTGCAGCATAGAACTTGCTACATTGGTCTTAGCTCAGGAGAATGTGTGTCTACAAGAGGTTCGAATATTTCTGTACATCGTAAAGCCTTGTTTGAACATGGTGACCGAAACTCGGACAAATTCGGACGAATCTGAAGTCGTTGGACTCGTTAAAGCAAATTCATTTCAAGCCAATCATAGTTGTAGTTCAGTACATCATAGATCGGTTCCGCTGCTCCACTGGACGGAGTCGGAAATTTGCGCCTTCCGAAGGATAACTTCTCTAAGTTCAAGGACTCATATCCCACTCTACAGTAAATGTATAAAGAGTACCTAGAATTTATGTACAAGTCAAAATACTGACCCGTCTCTAGTCAACTCCAAGTTTTTCACAATATAATTACGCTTTCGGATTCTTGCCCACAATGCCGAAATCTATATTCGTTGCGGCAGGCACCGGGAAACAAGGTCGTCTTGTCGCTCGGGAGCTACTTCAGCGTGGCCATATTGTCCATATCTTAACCCGAAATCTATCATCTGATACAGCCAAAGAGTTGCAGTCCATTGGAGGAGTATTACATGCCGGGGACCTTGGTTCGGCGGAGACAATCGAAACCGCTCTGGACAATGTGAACGCTATTTTTCTTGCAATTCCTGCAAACGCGGACTCTGAAATCACTTACGCTAAAAATGTCTTAGAGGCCGCCCGGAAAAAAAATGTCAAAAGTATCGTTTATTCCAGCGTGGCACGAACGGGTGAACACGAAAGCTTTCCTGGGTGGAATGACGATTACCCATTGGCCTGGTACTGGAAGAATAAGGACATTATCGAACACATGGTACGCAAAGCAGGTTTTGAACACTGGACCATTTTACGCCCTGCGTTTTTCATTCAGAACTTCTGCTACCCAGACGTCGAGTACCTATTTCCCGGACTTGCAGATGCGCATGAACTGCGAGTCCCCTTCAATGCCGACACTCAGCTCGATCTAATCGATGTGTCTGATATTGCGAAGTTCGCCGCTGCTGCGGTTGACTTACCATCGGACTTCTCTGGAAAAGAAATATCTCTCGCCGCAGAAAAGTTGACTGCTGCGCAGATAGCAGAACAGCTCAGCACGATCAGTGGCGAAAAAGTCACTGTTAATTACCTTAGCGATAATGATGCAAAAGAGCTTCAAGCGCAAGGCCACGTTATGATAGCGGCACAGGTTTGGCAACGGGACGTGGGATATGGGGTTAATATTCAATCACTGAAGCGATATGGTGTTCCTCTAACACCGCTATCGAAGGCTTTAGGCAAGGACGCGCTTAGATGGTTGCCACAGCACCGGAGCAGGGTCGTTTGAAGGGAAGGCGAAGTGCTAGGCCAAAACTTCTTACAGCAAGCAACAAGAAGCGGAAGGCTGCCGTATCTCAGCCAGATGTGCCAGAACGGGATGTGCAGGCGCTGGCGAGCGAAATACATGTTGCTGCGGCGGTGACCGCTTCAGAATGCTAGAGAGCCTAGGTGGTTGAGTTACATTGATCAGCAGAGAAATTATGAGCGAATGACTTAATTGGAGGCAAATTCCGCGTCAGTTTAGACGATCAATAACGCATGCAGTTGACGTGTAGATTGAGTAAAGTCTACTCGTTCTCTACTATGCTCGATAATATGATGAACGTCATTAATAAGCTGTTCACCATAACCTCGGTACGATATTTTGAAATGATTTTGGTTTGTAGAACCACAGCAATGGATGGGAGATAATAAAGTTAGACAGAAAGCGCGGCATGGTGCGAGGCATTGAGATAACTGGGAGATTACCAGAAAAACCCTGATGCTTGTGATATATTTCCTAAATTGTTTGTGAATTGTACTCAATCACAGCGATTTAACTAAAAAATTTATCTTGCGCTTTGATTGAATGATTCCTAACTGAAGTACCGGCTGATGTGGCGGCCTCACAAATAGCGAGCGATCTCTTCAGCCAAATAAGGCGTTGTCCGTTATACGAGCGCTTATCGAATGTTAGACTATTTTAGGAATCTTTTTTGGGGTTTTGATAGTAGTAAAAGCTGTATGGTAATCTTCTAGTTGGTAAAGCTTGATTTGCCGTAAACACATGTTAATTGTAGATAAGGCGCGAAGGTGTTAAAACGAGCGTAAACATCAATGCAGAGTCGACTTCAAATAGTTAAAATAGCTTTATCAGTCTTTATCCAACAAAAATTGCAAAACTTCAAATGTACGTAGACTCTACATATATTGCTTTGAAGTGGAAGTAAAGTCTTTCCCTGGTAGCGAGACACCCCTAGTGCGAGACGCCCTAAACGCTTCCTATGACAACAGATTCAACAATAGTCTCTAGAGATTTAGGTAGAATTAGAAGAGCAGCTTTAAGTCATTATTTTAAAAGTCTTTGAATAATATTCTGTGCTTACTATGAAACATAATAGCTTGCTACAAGTGTTACGCGGCTGCTATCCTCTAGCTAGTAGTGGGTGCCCTAAAAGCGTATGTATATTAATAAAGGCCTGTAAACTTATAGCTTAGTATATGTTAATTCTATGTGAACTATCTTTAATTAACTGTGTGACGCTACCATAGTGTTGTGCTGATTTGAAGCCCGCCAGCTGGAATAGGTAGAAAGAAGCTCTAAACATCGAGCTTAAAGCAGTTTGGTGTAGTTGATTGCTGCTGACAGTAGTCCTATACGCATGGCTTATATTGAACTTGTTGAGTGTAAGGCTCACTTGTAGCATGACTCAAGCCTTCGACCACTTGCTTCTCGTCTAGCGCAAGCGCGTTATGATCTTAGATATTAGAGTGTTAGTGCTTGAAGTTACGTAGATTAAGCTATTACCCTCTATATCCTATGTACTAAGGCGACATCAAAGTTCAATGTCTATGTGATCTACCTGCCACTGACTCAGCGCAGCAAGCGATGACTTTGTGTCATGCTGGCGTACGAATACTTCCGTTCGCCGCGGTTATGACGTTCACATCCATGATCATGTCTATTGTCTTCAACAAGTCCAAAATCCCCTTGCTTTATTGGTTTTTATTTCGTGGCCTACTGCAAATTACAAGAACTGCCGGCTTCTCTCAACCATCTACTGATTCAGCAATAAAAGCTGCCCAATACGGCTTTCAAATTATTACTGAATCTGGCGTTGGCATTTTTGATGTAGGACAACTTCTCTTCACACCACGTATTATGGACAAGCAGTATCTAAGTATGGCCAGCAATTTCGCTTTAAAGCCACCAGACTCGTGCTAATTATAATCACAGCTGTCGCCAATGGCGCCATCAACCAGGTTCGAGTTCTGGGGAGCTCTGTTGGCCTGTCCTTTGTCATCTGTGCTTCAAATTTCAGCCTAAGAGATGATCGTCTATCTATTTTGTCGCCATCGCAAATTTTCATACTAATGAGTCGTACCCAGAACATCCTGCAATATCCACCCGAAACACAACGTATTGTGCGTAAGATTTTTGGTGACAGTTATAATCTACAAATGATGATTTTAATCGGCATCGCGGCTGCGAATATTCCAGCCACTTTGTTACAGTGGAAGAAAAAGCCTATTCTACTTAGTAACTAAATGTATATTTAGTGCCTCCGTTTGTAGATAGGTAGGGAGGAGATGGCAGGATGATCAGAGAGCCTAGTTGAACTAGCTAAGCAAATTGGATGCCCGTTATAACTTGAGGTTGATCATGTCGAAGGACATGGTACTTAATCAATACATTGTTACTGCCTTCATCACATCAAATCTTATCCGTTCGAAGTGTAGTATCGTATGCTTGATATTTACTTTGTCCAGTCAAAATAATGCCTAAGGTGGGAAGAGAAATTCACTCAATCTAGAGAAATATCTACTCAAGTGGCAAGCAAGATCGAAAGAGTTGACACCCGCTGTCTAACGATGTTTGCTCAAAAGCTTAGCCCTACACACCACTCTTCTTGCCAACTTGACTGCCTCGACCAATTCTACTCTAATACCAATACCTGGAATATCATGGTCCCCTCCGTGCACTAGAACCTCGAACGACTGCGGATCACAGACCTTGATAGCCCATAGGCTATTTGAACACGTAAGTAAAGAGGTTGTAAGACAGCTGAATGACCACGTACGAGGGATCAATGTCGAAGGAAAATTAACTGAGTTGATAGCTAGGTCAATTGGGCTGGCTTCGAAATACTGTACAATACGTGTGGAGATGAAGCTCTAATCGTTTAAAGTAGGAACGCCTAGTCAGAGCAAATAAGTGATTGTTCCAAAGACTTAGGATAGGCCTGGTTCAGCTCAGAAAATGGCAAATGCGGAGATCTCTGGTTATTTTATGCAGTAGTTTAGTATAGTAAGTGGCACAAAGTCTGTTGTTTGTGTAACATTCAGGACGCATCATGGGGCACAGATGCTCATTGCGATTATTGGAATGGGATGTGGTCTTCCAGTCACAGTAACTCGCCGACTGCCTTATGGGATCTGCTCGAACGAGGGGGTGTGGCTAAGAACGAACTACCGCCTTGAAGGTTCTCCTTGGCTGGCCACTATGACAAAGCCAATCCCAGACGCCCCTAGGACCATGAAGTCACCTAGTGGCATGTTCATTGAAGACGTAGATCCAGCTTTGTTTGACGGCCAGTTCTTCAACATCAGCCGTACAGAGTGCATTGCCAGGAACCGCAACAACGGCAGATGCAAGAGGTGGCTTATGAGTGCCTCGAAAATAGTGGTACACCAATTGAGACTCTCAGTGGTACCAACGCAGGTGTGATTGTTGGAACCAATTTCACAGGTATGGGCTGCAGTTTTGTTCAAAAGCCAGGTTTGCTAAGTAGTTCTCCCAAGATTATGGTGCCATTCAGCACCGAGATCCAGAGAATAGAGCCGAGTCGATCATGATCGGGCTGCCCCAAGCTCTTCCTAGTAATCGTATCCGTCACTTTCTCAACGTACATGGTCCAAGCATGACCTTAGACACAGCGTGCTCAGCGTGACTTGTGTCATTGGATGTAGCATGTTGCTATGTTGAAAGCCTCCAGACGGGCGCAGTGTTGGTTGGAGGAGCGAACTTGTGGCTCAGCCCGGAGCACAATGAAGAGATTGGCATGATGCATGTGACACAGTCTGGCTCAGGACTATCTAAAAGCTTCGACGCATCAGCAAATGTATATGTCAAAGCAAAAGGAGTGAATTAGTTCTTCTTGAAAAGACTTGACGATACGGTGCGAAACGGGGACTCGGTTCGAGCCATCATCCAGGGCACAGCGGTGAATGCATCGGGGTGAACCAACGGTATCGCGAACCCTAGCTCAGACGCACAGGCTGCTGTTACAAGACAGACCCTAAAGAATACGGGCATCAAGGAGGAAGATTTTTCGAAGACGCGGTTCCTTAAAGCTCATGGCACAGGCACTCTCGCGGACGACCCGATCGAGGCCAGAGGCGCAGCATCTGTTTTCAGTAAGGGCCGCGAAGACGACCAAGGACTTGTAATCGGGTCAAGTAAGAGTAATATTGGCCACTCTGAGCCATCAGCAGGGCTTTCGGGTCTCTTGAAAGCCACCATGGCGGTGGAAAAGGGCATCATTCCGGGGACTCCGACATTCTTCAATCCAACCCAAACATTGACTAGAAGAGCCTACGCCTAAAAGTCTGCCGAATGACAATGCTCTGGCTAAAGGTGGATGCAGACAACATTTGACGAGCAGGCGTAAATTCTTTCGGGCATATAGTCCGGTGGTGACGGGCTTGACCTTCCCACAACCCGACGACTCGGTCCTCAAGTCTGATGCGCGTTTCTCGCCTCTCTTCAGCAGCAACGAGGGGTCTAAAGATCTAAAATCTAGCGGTGAGAATGCTAACACTGACATCCAGGCGCTCTTCCTCTTGCTGCGCACTGAGTCAGCGGATCCCGCCTCGAGACTGAAAGCTCGTATCGATGTGGCTAATGGATATTTCATGCGTATTTTGCGGCTTGATGAGCCGATGGATCCGGAAAGACCGATCAGCGTCTACGGAACAGACTGTGTCCGCTGTCGAGGTCCGTAAGTGGGTGAGGACCGAGTTGGGCTGCCTTGTGACGACTTTAGATATTATGACTGTTACATCTTTAACGCCCTTCTGCGGGAAGATTCTCACGAAGTTCCAGTCTTTAGAGGTAGCCAGCTGAGGGAAACTTTTGGAGTAGTTGATTACTAGTATAAAAAAGACGGGTTAAAGTATGTTAAAGTATTGAGATAGTTAAATAACTCCTTCGTAATAATATTGTATCCTCCTATTATATACTTGCGAGATCTTAAACTGAGAAGGAGCTGGTTCAGGAATGCAAAGTAATTCTCTAGTATAGAGTGCGGTACTATAGGACAAAGTTTTCAATGCTCAGACAGTGAAAGGAAGCATCAGAAAAGATTACTAAGGAGCGTAAGAACAAGTTAACTACTATCACTGTACTATAAAGTATGATGTAGAAGTTAAGTGTAATAAGCTATTAGAGCTATTACATACGATCCCTATATGTAATTGTTGCGAACAACGCGCCGCGACCTATCGTGTCGCGCCGCTCGTGCTCTGGGTACAGTAACAGATTTCCACGCTCAACCTCCAGCCCGTGCGCTAGCCCTTGCAGTAGACTATGCTTAATTAGGCTATATAGCTAGCTCCTATATATCTCCTAAATAAATAGTAGTCGGTCTTATAGATTACCTAGACAACCGTTACCCAGCTCCTTATCTTTCCTACACACGTGTTAATCTAGCAAATAACGTAGGGCTTCTGGAACAGAGATAAGGCTATTAAGAAAGACATGATATCAGTGAATTGAAGTGTGATTACTAAGATTCATCCGAGTTTTAGGTTTAGATTAAGTGCAGTAGTACGGTTTTCGACACCTTCCTCCCAGTGCAGACACTATTTCTCAGGCTTTTCACCACGGAGACATTTCTTCCAGTTTTTATTCTGCGAGATCTCTTTGGCTTTGTCCTTTTGCTCCACGCGCGACAACTTCGATTCACCCGGCTTCTTCAAGTTTGGCTGTTTCCCGTCTGAGAAATATTTAGTCGCCCGAGCGATTGCTCCACCCCCACCAGCTCTTGCCCTAGCCGCAGCAACAATAGCACGAGCAATATTCTTAAAGGCATTGATGATGGAGCTAAATATATTCTGCTTTTCGATGGACGGCTCTGCATTCTCCGAAGTTGCCTGAACAGTACCATTAATATCCCGTTTCTCAATGGATCGCTTTGCATTCCCAGAAGCCGCATCACCGACCACCAAGAATTCTTTGACATAGTCTTCGTTGGTAATATCACTCTCGTCGTCAGGCAACGATTTATCTAGCCAGTCGTCGTCGATGTCATTGCGGGGCCAGAACTCGAGCATGTCCCCGTTGATGCTGTCAAACAAATCCTCAGAGAAGCCTCCGTCAGCCAACTCAAGCATGGCTACTGTACCAATGGAGGCGGCAACAGCGGGACTACATACTGCCATGCGGCGGTATCTCTTCTGGTTCCTTTTGTCTTGCCTCTGTTTGTCCTTCTCCTCCCACTCCTTGTTCTTTACCTCTTTCTTCTTCTCTAGACGCTCCTTGATATTTTCCTTCAACTTGTCAAACTTTTCCTTGATCTTCTCTTTGATCTTCTCCTCATACTGCTTTCTCTTATCCTCCTCGCTAACGTCATTGTCTTTGACACAAAGGGTTCTTGTAGGGTCTGGCTTCGTGAGCGGTGGGCACCTGATGCACTTGGTGTCGTCGGCGGGGTTTCGGATCTTCTTTTTCTTGCATTTGGCCTTCCTATCACAGCTTCCACCATCTCCTTCTTGCCTTGGGCCTAGACCGAGGCCAGCATCATAGGTTGCCAGAACTCGCGGTTTCAAGATTTCTAGGAATCCAGCGTCGGGGGCTTCGTTTACTTGGTGGGAAGGGAAGATGGCTTTTGGGGGAGTATGGGCGGCAGCCAAATGATTGATCAAGAGGAAGATGATCTTCGCGGTCTTTGCAATATGCATGATGAAGTGGTAAAGGTACCTATACCGAACGATGGAATGTGGAATGGACTGGTTACCGATTCATGTTGGCAACTGTCCCCCTCGATATATATGTATTTGCCCACATTCAAGGAAATTAATTTGAAGTGAGGCACTGTGCATCAGTTCTGCGATGTCTTTGTCTACCCGACAACCTCAAAATTATTTTAAGTAACAGCAAGGTAATGATCTGCGGCGTCCGTTTAAAATGACGATCTCACAGGAGTGAGGCAGGATCGCACAACTCGGTCTCCTCAGAATGCCGCTCAGCCCGAACCAGCGGCGCAGCTGCTTTCAATGTCTGCCTCGACATTCCGCGGCAAACACAGGCGGCACAGTGCAGAGAGCCAGAATACTGTACCGGATGAGCCAAGCATCACGAATGTTACCTTTGTGAGATATGTGTCAACTTCAATATAGATTTTCTCGGGATTCAGAGAGGCCCTAGCGCTGCCACGGCGTATCGTGCTCATAGCATAGTGAATTACTATAGTGTGGTTTCCGTGCCGCTAGCGTGGTCTCCGTGCCACCAAAACCCCGCACCTTAGCTGTTTGAGCGCACGCAACATGGAAAGCAAGACATAGAGATTACGTTCCGTAAGCTTACATCTGCACCAATTCAAACGCCACCCCTTACCAGAGCTATCTTCTTCATCTTTTGCTATGATAGTCCTTCACGTGCTTGCTTCCCAGCGCTAAGGCTACCCGCGAGGTGTTCCCGATCACCTTTGTCAAAGTAATGCCAAACAGGTTGTAAAGTTTTTGAGATATGACAGCTAGCTGAAAGCGGATGCAGAATGATTGGTATTGAGTACGTGTAGACTAGCGCCATAATCTTATGTATGATCAACATTATTTCACCAAAGTGCTGCAGTTTGATAGTTTTAAGCTCCTGCCTATAGTAGGTACATACAAAGGAGGAGGAGGAGGAGAGCCACTTTGGTAATAACATGATTGTGAAGGAAACACTGTCATCTCGGCATCAATTGACTAACACTCTCTTGATGATCGAATTTCTCAAGCTTTCTTAAGTAATAATCTCCGAAGACCTCCGTTCTCTTACATCACGCTTCTCCCGACAACATCATACCTGCCAATAATCAATACAAGCAAGCTTTAGCCCCTGGCTTGACCTTATGAGTTAAACAAGCTAACCCTCAACCTTCCATAAATCCCACACCTCATAACTACCGTAGTTTCCCGTCCAGCAGCCGTCCTCGAACACAAAGGCTGCACCATTCTGCATAATATTCGACGGCTTGCAGTCATCGCCCTCAAAGAAGACGACAACATTGCCAAAGTCCTTGTTGCCTTCGTCGGTCTTAATAACCACGGACGCTCCATTGCCAGCAAAATCCCTTTGGCAGCCGCTGTCGACTTTCATTTCTCGAGTTCCTAAGCTTTGGCCACGACAGCTCTGACCTCCGTAGAGGGAGAGCTTGTAGGCGTTGGTGAGGGTGCAGAAGGCGACCAGGGAGTGGAGGACCAGGAAAGACTTCATTTCACTGGTTGGTTGAATGAAGGAAGAAGAATTTTAAGGTTGACAACTGGAATTGGTGGTAAATGCAAGTATGTTCAGTATTGGGTAGAAAGTAACCAGGGATATAAAGATCTGTGGGTGACTTCAGAGGGAGATAGTTCCGGCGATTAGGACGTTGTATAATTTTGCGCTGCTCCTAGCTTCGATAAATATTGATGTCTACAGCATTGAGCTAAGCATCATTTGTAGCTAAAGATACACAGTCATATCTCGGGAGTACTGATCGAGGGAGCATAAGCATTCGGGGAAGCTGTGCCGCCATCACACTGAGCATCGGCCCGATTGCTGTAATCCGCATAACTATTACTTCACTCGTGCCTCCCACATGCCCTGTCTTACTCTTACACCCAGTCTCTCAACCCGGCGCTAATTCTAGGGCCACAGCGCGTCGGTACCTAGCAACATATCTGCCTTACGCCACGAGCCGGTAGGTGCTTGACTCTGTGTCTGTTGTAAGTACTACCTAGGGCCACAAACTTCTCGCGTGAATTTAGGTGGTTATCGTGGGCTTCTCGTGCAGCTGTCACGTGATTATCATGTCTTCTTGTGGAAAACATTCAGTGGGTGGCAAGTGAAGATACATAGGAGCTGCTTTCTGAACATCTGGCAAAATTATAGCAAGCATAGAATTCTTGCACTCTATGGTACGATAGGTTATGTTTGTACAACTTAGTCTTATACTTGCCCCGCAATTTGAAAAACACTGAATACACACATGTTTGATTGCGGGTTTACAGAAACGTCTACTCTTTGACTGCACCCAGCTTTACCACCAGGTCCGCGAAGACCCTATATTCCTCCGGTAGAGTATCGTATGGGTCGGAGATATGCAGATCCTTGTGCGTAAGCTTTGCTCCATGATCCGCCAAATACTGAATCATCTTTTCAGATTTCGCAAACACCGCCACATGCAGGGCTGATAAGGGAGCCGCTCGATTTTCACGAATGTCCATTTGCCAGTCATTTACGAACTCGTTAACATCCGCTCCCGCCTCCACTAGCATCTTCACGGTCTCAAAGTCGTGGTTCTTAACCGCCAGCTGCAGCGTCCCCGAGTCAGTGAACCAGTCCACTCCGAACTGATCCAGCAGAACCCGTACCGTTGGGGCTCCCGGCCATCCCGTAGCATGCTCGAAAAGCCCTCGAGCCCTCGGTGTGCGGCCCCCGTGCTCGATCCACCAGCGGGTACAGTCAGCTCCCATATAGAGCAAATGATGCCATGTCCGCCACTCGCATAATTGCTGGGGATTAGTGCGCCACTGGCGGAAATCAAAATCAAAGAGAACGTCGAGCCATGCTGTACTAGGGTTATTGCGGACACGGGACCTGAGGAGATGTTCGGCGTCAAGATAGCCGGCCAAGAAACCGTTCTCAAAGCAGACGCGGAGCAGCTGTGGATCGCCTTCGGCCGTCGATATTCTCATGAGAGGGCGGAGATAGTGTTCTGAACCTATGCTAGAGGAATCGATAAGTTTTCGGACGGCAGCAACGTCGCCTTGGAATCCACTCAGGAAAATGGAATAAATTATGGCTGTATCTGAAACATGTTGTAAGCATTCTAGCTCAAATGTGATTAATTTGCTGCGAGAATATACTTACTATCGTCGTCAAGCGGTTGAATGTTCTCGCTAAGCACCAGATTCCTGACTTCAGACTCGAAGCCTGCCGGGATATATGGTCTCTGCCCTTCAGCGTCTGTCTGGTGCCTCAAGCCACCATAATGAGCCACAATATGCCTCAAAAATTCATCCATTTCGATCCCGCCACTTATTCGCGCATCACGCGCCTCCGCGAAACACAATGAGTTTGCTGACATTGCTACCAATGCTAGATATTGGGTCCTAGTATGGTAACTATGATATGCAAGGATTTTAAAGAGAATTGCAATGTGTACGGTGAAATTTTGATTAAAATCTTCGGCAGAGAATTTAGTTTAAACCAATTCTTTTCGGCGTTAGGTTTATGTGTGAACGGTCGTCGGCAAAGCCTCGGGTGTAGCTTAGACGACGTTTTCCGCGAGGTATACTTTCGCTGTTGATGTCAAGATTCAGTCGGGGGCCTGTTTCGTGATCGCTCTTTAAAAACCCCAAGGTGTTAGGTTTTGAGGCGTAGGAGGCGCAGGAGGCGTAGGAGGCGCAGGAGGCGTAGGAGACGGCGTAGTATGGGATAGGCACCGATTACATGTCATAGGGTAGCAACCAACCACTCCTTAACTAACCCCTCTTCTTCGAATTCCATTTAAGGACCAGTGAGACGAGGTCAGTGTTCGCTACCCGGGTCTCATGTGGATCGGCCTTGTTTGGCGATAAGGGTTAGCCAAAGGATAGAGCGATGACCAAACTGTGTTCCAGTGCCGCAATGTGACAGTTGTGAGAAGTGCGTGTCGGCGCTAGCTCAGATACAGCAGTTAAAGCCACAACCGCCCCACACGCACTTTGCTTTGCGTGTGCGGCGAGTATGCCAAAGCTTACGTTCTAATTACGTCGTAATACCAACAATGCCAAACGCGAGATAAGCCCAGAGTACTTCAACATGCCAAAACGCGGCCAAGGCAGACTTAGGTCGCTGACCGAAACAGAGTGGCGTACACTGCCCGTTGGAAGGATGGACGTTGGAGCGAGCAAGCAAGTTTCACTATCTTACAAGGCCCTTCGGAGATCGTATCTCTTAGGCGACAACGAGACCTTGGAATCGAGACAAGAAGAAGCAAGAACGGCGTGAGATTCGTACAAACGCCGCAGAACGCATGCCTGTCTTTGTCTAAATCCGGACACTGGAACTTTATTCCTCGACCGTGGTTGTGGCACAGCTACAGAAACTGAGCATCATGTCATATAAAATGTCGGCGAACGTTGGATGAGTCTGTTTTTATTTGCTACAAGCACTTGTTATACCTATATTACTCGAATTATACATTACTCTCTTCTCTCCTTCAAGTTAAAAACTACTTTCAATCATCTCTCATTTCATCCCTATCGACGATGAAGCAGGTTCTGTTGAGCCTATTGTACTGGAGCTACATTCAACTATCCGCCTCCTTCCCCGTTGAGGAGAAACCAGGCTTTACACTATGGCCACTAGAGAAAAGAGACCTAACGCCCATCACAGAGCTTCAATTTTCTGGCCTTAGGGGTAACCAGCTAGGGATCTCTGAGAAGTCACATTTTGGGGTTCCCGATCCAACTTGCCGCGGTAAACTGCCCGGGGAGGGATGTTGGACAATGGACCAATTTACCGTTGACGTGAGCATCCAAACACTTGGGCCCTTTATCAGCGGTATTGAATTGAACAGAAAATGATCGATGCCCGAGAGCCAAAGGCGAACAACTGCCCAGTCCCATGCCTTTTCTACACCTCAAAGCTGTCAGGTGCAGCAGAGAGAGCCGCCAATTACGTTTTGTGGGATGTCCTTCTCGCAGGTGCTGTTGAAGAGAAGCGCAACTTTCAAACCATTTGGGTATGTCCCCATGAAGCGAACGCAATCTTTGTAGGATCGCTAATCTTTCACAGGATTTGCATGATCGCAAATACTATCCAAAGCATGACAACCTAGATGCCACCCCCGAAGTCAAATGTGCGTACCTGGACGCTGAGCCGACGGACCAAGATGAAGGATTCAATGGCTGTCAAAGACGATATTTCATGTCGATGTCAAAGGCCATGGCGGCTGAATGCAGTGGTGAGGTTTTCTTGATGACTATGGCGGACTTAAATGATAAAGACGATGTTCCGGAGGATGGGATCTGGTGGCAGGTTGAGTTTCCAACATTAATTGACGAAAAGCGAGCAGAAAACAAGAAAATCACAAAAGTGAGTACATTCCCACCATATCCTCCCTGGAAGCTTACACGCCAATGGACATTGATAAATTTCGTAGATCACATACATTCAAGTACCCGATCTTACCGAGGACGAGTTCAAAAAACTGCAGGACTTACCAGACGATGAGAAATCACCCCCTGAGGAACTACACCGGGGGGAGTACTGGCCTAATGGACCTGGCAAAGCCCAGCTAGACAAATCCAAAGCTCCAGCTGGCAAGCGAAGAGATTCACAGCAGAAGCGCAGCCCTACTACCAGCGGCAACCAAGATGATTCGCAGCAAAAGCGCAGCCCTTCTACCATCGGGTTTGTTAAGAGAGCAGATCGTTCGGATGCTCAAGTTTGCGCGTATGGTGAAGAATGCTACCCCTACCCCTACCCTATCAAGGATATGTACGAGTGGTACAAGGATGCGGCCTGGTAGGAGGCTGCATTTAATTAAGCTGTATCTCTTTTTTCACAACAATAATGTGGCGGGAGATTAGCGGATGATTTCATCTTCCATCCAGAGTGTTCGTAGCCTGTTCTGTTAGTCATTATTGTGCATACGGACTCTTTCCAACAACTCACTTCGTATCTACCGCATATTTTTCACCTTTTCTCCATCACTGTTAAAGCACCATGCCAAATGTTTTAAGAATCTTATAGCTAATTACTATTTTTAGGGGAGTAGTTTATGTAAACAAATTTTAATAATGTAAAGGGATAAAATTAATCTCCTTCATAATATCTCTTTTGTAACGGATGCTGAGAGGGTACTGTTGCAGCTCACTATATATTAGATGCAGAGCCTGATACTAGCAGTTGAGCTAGTATTGATGTACTTTTGGCCATTTCGCGTAGTGGGGCTCTGCACTGTTAAATATTTAAGATGTACTAACTAGCGTTTTTGTATGTGAGCTACTAGTTAGAAAGATATTTAGCTTTAACAGTAGGTAGTTTTACTAAATTTTGGTGAGGGAATGCGTGCATAGCGCCGTACTGTGCATAACGGGCTAAACCACAGCAAGAGTGACTGGAATTGAGCAGGAGCAGGCCGACGTAAAGAAGCTAGTGCAACATCATCTAAGCTGGGAGAGCACGGGCTGATAGCTGCTTACACTTAATAACATCAACTACATAGGCATATAGTATTCTGGGCTAAAAGCTTACCTCCCTAGAAGCTAGTGAGGATATGTCGCTTGTATAACGCGGAATAGGAAGGTTGCTGCTTAGGTCGCAGCATTAAAATTCATTGAAGTGCCTGCGATAGACAAAGGGACGGCTAAAGCGCGCGAAAGCTGCTTAAGTAGCTTAGTTTTCTAACTTGGTGTTCTTTTGTGGCTTGTCACTGACTGGTGTTGGTCGCTAAATGGTACAACGCGTTAAGATGAGTAGTATTACACGTTATGCAATCCATTGCGAGATATGTTTAAGATTTAACTAAGTACAACCAATAATATACGCCTGATCCGCACTGTTGACATGCATTGGACTCGAAACAGGTAGCTGCTTCATCAGACGAGTAACCTCTTTGTCTAGTTTCTCCTTATCATGCTACTTCTCTAGCATACTTTTGGGCTAGACACTAGTCAAGCCATCAAGTCAATTGAATTACATAGACATCTCATGTCCCAGAAATGAGCTCTGCACTCATCCGCTGCTCGCTTCCTGAACTCCCAGCCGGGCTCGTCTTCAAGAAGCAATTCGCTCCATACTGGCGAATCCGCGCGCTCAAATACTCTGAAAAACTCACCGCCACGCATATTGTTTTGCCCTGAACATAGTTCGCCATACCGCAGGACTCAAGACAGTGCTGAAGCGTATATGCGACAAATCCTGTAATGTCGTTGCCTGGAAAGTCCGTCTGCGCAAAGCATTTGAACTCTAAATTCTGGTTCATAACAATGACTGTGAACCTTCCGGATGCTGGGTATGAGTTGTTGACTCGACCGACGTCGCTAGGGTCCTTGGGAGTGTATATGAGCTCTGGGGTGGGAGCCGCAGTGTTCGACGACGAGGCTATGGAAGGCGTTATTGTTTGGGGGCTAGACGGAGTCACAGTGACAAAGGCGGTTGCCTGAGCCTTGAGCGCTGCTTTTGATCTGTACAAGTGTTAGCTTAGTGGCTTTGCTTCTGCTCTCTATCTCCGAGAGACTTACTTCGCGTTCTGCACTGCAAGAGAACCGCCAACACCTCCTCCTACCGCAGCAGTAACGACCACTGCGACTAATAGTATAATGAGCCAAAAGGTTTGGCGATGAAGGCCTAGAATGTTGGAACTCTTGGTCGGCTCCAATGAAGGGGCCTGCTCTGCATTGCGTGCCTCTTATGGAATACTTCAAGCCCATTGTCGTATTCCACCTGTGGTGCTTCTGGCTGCAAATGATGTGACATAGCAAAATTAACTAGAGCTCACGACAGGAACGCTAGCGGTAGTACTAGGATAGCACCATGAGAAAGGCCGCCAGGCTATGAAGTGAGGTCCATATGTCGCAAGGCTGAGATAAGGCCAAGCATGCTTGGTAATGGGCTTGCAGTGTAACGTAAACACGTAGCGAGTCGGCCAACTAAGCGAGTCGGCCACCCCATCAACTTTCTCGACGTGTGCTCTCCAAACTCTAATAGCTCCACGACGTATTACTCAATTAAGTTACAATAAATCAGATATTAATTTAGCTATCTTTGCGCTTAATTAGAAGCAATTGCAAAGCTCCCAGACTGCTGCTTCTACGTACCACGTCCCCAAATCAACGCTGAACGACCGACGCGCCGGAACGCGCGCCCGACGCGATTGCACTCCCAATTCGAAGAAGCTTACTGAGCTAGAGGAGGATGCTGTTGTTAGATATATATTAGATTTAGATTCACGTGGATTTCCACCTAACCTAGCTGCTGTACGTAATATGGCCGATACTTTACTAGGTCTGCGTAGGGCTGGACGAGTTAGACGAGACTGGCCAAAGAACTTTGTCAAGCGTACAGACAGTCTTAAGACACGTTTCAATCGGCCATACGACCAGCAAAGAGCCTTATGTGAGGATCCAGAGGTAATTAAGACCTGGTTTACGCGGGTAGAGGAGACAAAGGCTAAGTACGGCATCCTAGATGAGGACGTGTACAATTTTAACGAAGCTGGTTTTATAATAGGCAAGATCATAACTCAACTTGTTGTGACTAGGTCTGAGAGGAGGGGTAGAGCAAAGACAATCCAGCCAGGCAACCGTGAATAGGTTACGTTAATCCAGGGAATCAACGCAGCTGGATGGGCAATCCCGCCGTTCCTAATCTACGCAGCCAAGTATCACTTGTCTGCCTAGTACAAGGAAGATGATCTCCCACTTAACTAGGCAGTTAGAGTTAGTAATAATAGCTAGACAAACAATAACTTAGGGGTTCAGTGGCTAGAGCACTTCAACCGGCATACAAAGACGCGCGTAGTTAGCGCACGTAGGCTGCTTATCTTTGATGGCCATAAGAGCCACCACTCAGCCCAATTTAAAGAGATGTGTCAAAAGAACAACATTTACACTCTCTGTATGCCAGCCCATTCGTCTCACTTACTCCAGCCTCTTAACGTTAGCTGCTTCTCTCCATTAAAGAAGGCGTACAGCCGTCAGGTTAAAGACCTGATCCGAAACCACATCAACCACATCACCAAACTTAAGTTTCTGCCAGCCTTTCAGGCGGCCTTTGCGCAAGCGTTTACTCCAGCCAACATTCGCTCAGCTTTCCGAGGCGCTGGGCTTGTTCCATTAAATCCAGCTGTTGTATTAGAGAGACTGGATGTACGTCTCCGTACGCCAACACCTGCTGCCTTAGAAGAAGCCCTCTGGCAAGCCAGAACTCCAAGTAACGTCCGTAAATTTAAAGCTCAATCCACGTTAATACGTAATCGCGTACGCCAGCACAAGAGTTCATCTCCAGCGTCAATTATTGAAGCTGTTAATCAACTCAAGAAGGGGGCTGCAATTATAGCGTATAAGCATAAGTTAATGCGCAACCGGATCACTAGCCTTAAACGCGCCAATGAGGCAGCCAACAAGCGTAAACAACGTAAGAAGAAGCGGATCCAGAAGGGAGGAGTCTTAACGAGAGGAGAGGCAGAGGATTTAATAGCCCAGCGTGAGGCTGATCAGCAGATTGCTCGTGAGGAGCGTCGAGGTAGATGTCAATTAGGAGGTAGTCGCCCAACTCCAGGGCGCTGCAGCAAGTGTAGACAGGCTAGGCACAACGCGCGTACATGTAAAAATAATACTCTAGGTATAGCTTAATCTTTAACTATAATTTAAATTAATACCCTACTATGTTGTTGTGTTGCACGCTGATCTTGGTGCAAGGTGTTAGTAGGGTGGCCGACTCGCTTAGTTGGCCGACTCGCTACGTGTTTACGTTACATACAAACCCATAGCCAATTGCGTCCTGAGAAGCACGCCCCAACAAACACTATAGTGGTCTGAGACCCAAACATACTCCAGGAGCCAATCAACAATAGCTGTCGTTCATACCTGGCCCATCTAAACCTCAGCCTTGCGTCCTAATGAAGTTGAGTTGCCTCATTCAAGGCTGAGTGGTTTTCAGGAACAGCAGAAAGTATAAAATCACACGGTCTATGGCACGAGACGTGAATTATGGGACTCTTTTGTAAACAGAGTTGTCGTTGTGGTTCGTGGAAGATGACATGTTGAACTTCGTATCGCGAATCTCCTGGCTGGAGTATTCATGAGGCTGAACCAGCAGTTTTACAAACTGGTAAGAGGTGAAAGCTAGCAAGCAATCTTACAACAGCAACGACCCCACAGGGAACTGAGAGAGTGCACAATAGCAAGGTACAAGATTGATGGACAGGCGGTGATGATGTACAGTAAGACAGATAGTGCCTCAATTATTTTATGCTGCATTCCTAGAACTCTGGCACGCATGAATATGCCTTGTATTTAGATTCTGCGCAATCAAGCATTAGCATTAAATCTTTCCGTTCTGAAACATAGCGTCTACAGTATAAGAAGGCCATTTCAAGGCCTGCCAACCTCGCATACATCGGCACATACATGCTGTGAGGATATATTCATCGTGCCTTGAAAGGAAATGGGTATCAAATTGCCGTCGTAGAGGCTATGCTAGCTTCCAGCCCTTTTCATCTCTAACCCCGTTATCCCCCAATCCATCTGTTCTACTCTTGACTGCCTGGACCATCATGACATCTTCTTAGCTTCCTCAGTGCCTTGCCACGCCAAATTCCATCTCCTCTTCAAGACGTCGACGCTCTGCTGTGTCGTCCTTCCTTTCTCTTTCTCTTCGCGATTTATCCGTGTTGCGGCGGCAGCGAGGCCGATGGAGATGGCAAAGATGGGATCGAGACGTCTACAAGGGTATTGTTGGCAAATTGAAGTATGGAGGGGAAAGGGTTGGGAAGGCATACTTTGATATTATATATTTGTACGCCATGACTTCGATCTTGAGAGGGCTTTTGTAGCTTTTGAGTGCAGGGTGACTGACTCAGACTATTTTGAGGAATAGATATGGCACTTGGGCTACAGGTCTTGTATTAATACAGCTTAAAGGTTCCTTGCAGTAGTAAAAGACGTTGTGTTGAAGTCTCGATAAACTTCTCCGAGCTTGCGGGCGTCAACGATCGTCGGACCGCACCTGCATCTGGCCTGGTCCGTGCAACGCGCCGTTGGTATGACCGGTTGTGGAGCTTGCCCCACGATTCGAACCTGTGGATTAGTCGTGCAGGCGCGTGAAGGCGCGAGGGTTGCAAATAGTGATTACAGACCACTCGTGGCAAGGAGCAAGGCTAGTGCAGAAGCTTCTAGCAACTATACCGACAGTGCTGTGCTGTTGCTTGCGGCTGCCTTGTCAGGTGGTTGATGTCGTCATGGGTTTCAGCACCCGGATGAGCCGCAAGTCACGCAGGCGGGTCAGGAACAGCTGCAGATTCACGAGGTACATAGCAAGTCACAAACGGGTACACAGTCTTCTCGGATCAGTCCGGTGCATTTGGGTTAGGATGAAATGATCAAACTACAGTGAAGCAGCGCAAGGAAGGAAGCTTATCACTCGGCCAACTGCACCCTTGACCCCCAAAACCATGGCTGCACAGGTGCCATGCTCATGCCTTGCCCACTTGATGAAGCCCTGTGCTTCTGGGAAATCAGGTGCGGCCGTTCCCTTCAGACCCAAAGAGTGGTTGTCTTGCGCTGAGTGCTGAGGGAGTGGCCTTCGCGCCACGTCATTTATCATCAAAACCTATCAGTCGCCCGAGCCATGTATAGTGTTGCCATGAATAACAAGGAAACCCGCAAGTACCGAAAACGCCCTAGAGTTCCCCGCGCCCCTCGATGACGGAATAGATAGGAGAAATGCGGGATGGGGCGAACTTCTTAGAGAGCCTCGCCGAAGGTGTTCTCACCCGAGTAGCTGTGTACATGTTAGCTGCTGCATTCTTTGAACGTGTAAATAAATGTGACGTACGTGATGTACAGGAAGCCATCCTCATCCTTGTGCTCCTCATATATCGAGCTCATCAGCGCGGCAGTAGGCGGTAGGACCTCATCGACGAAGATGAAGATTGCCTTCTCAGGCGACAGCTTAATGCGCTTGCGAATAACGTAGACGAACTGGCCGACAGTGAGGTCTGCGGGAACCAGGTACTTCTTCTTGTCGATGGTTGCGATGTCCGACTTCTCGACCTTCTCGCAGATGACCTGGGCTCCGTTAGCTACCGTGCCAGACAAGATGAGATGTAAAGGGCCTAGGCAGACGTACCGGAATGCGGTCGTTGTACTTCTGACGAATGCGCTCCGCCTCGGCCTTGCGCTTCTCAAACGGGTGCTCGTCCTTAAACTTGGATCGCATGGTGAGGGCGGTAAAAGTGGTTGTGGAGTTGTGTGTGGTCGAAGTGGTGGCAGGAGCGTGCGGGTCTTTATGCGAACGTGTTTGGTGTGGCGGAGAGTATATGTAGGAAGGAGGGTTGTGCAGCGGTGAGGGAGACTTAAGCAGGCAGCAAGAGCGGGGCTTAGAATGCGAATCACCGGCACTGGCTTAGCTAATGCCCAACGACGACCACAGTCACTAGACTTCCACCACTTCCCGCGCCTGGCAAGTGCTCTCTCCTGCGAGACACCAGTTCACATTCGGCCTTCGTGGTGCTTGTACCGCCCTTTCTTTGTTTTCGAGGCCCAAGTGACTCTTCTTTGTGTGGCTGTGTTGACAGCCTCCCGTCCACCAAAGTCACTTGCTCAGCTTCAGATGACCTGACGACCCTTCTGAGTCATCCTTGCCCAATAACTTACCCTCGAAGCACTGTGAGATGGAAGCGGCTCATCTGCGCTCAGGAACAGAGACTTTGGCGACTAACCAACGCGTTCAGCACTCGCGTTTGCTGTTGCCTTGCGCCCTCAAACCATTAACCAATGCCGGCTTGCTCCTACCTTCATGCCCACATCCACCAGCCTCATGGGCGAATGCAGGACCGAATATGCGCACTGGCCCTTTGATACACACTATGAACCTGGCCAGACCTTTCAAGGCAACGTTTCCCACGCGATCAGGATGCTGCGACAAGTCAGAGATGATCTTATGTAATCGGGCGGATGTTTGTGGTGTTTGCACCTGCAGGTACGCACTAGCGAGGGGAACCTCGATGATGATGCGCCCACCATGGTGTGATGCTTGACAGGATTCGACCATAACTTCTCGCGCCACAACTAATATAAGTCAATTCGCAAGCCTTTCCATCTCCTCCCTCCCACGATTATACTGTAGTCTTGCGCTTCTCTTCAGGCTAGCAATTGCCTACTATGCCACCCCTCCGACCCTCGCTGCGCATACCCAGAGCTTTCAAGCTTCCCCACACCCATGCACCACGATCAACGTTGCGCCCAAACTACATCCGCTGCAGGCAGCTACACACAGCCCCAAAATGCATGTCTATTCCACCTCCAGAAAAGAAAGCAGATCCAATGACGGATTGGCGAAATCCAGAACCCAGCAAGTGGCCAAATAGGATACGTCTGCTCATGTTGCCCTTCATTGGTGCCATGATATACTCCATGGTGAGCTTGCACATGCAACACTTTTCTGTATACATAGTTAAACCTTCCATAGTGGACAGATGACTCTATCAAGGCCGAAACACCTTCCATTGCCGAGAAAGACGCCCTTCTCAAGCGCGAAAATGGCGTGTCTGAAAAGTCGCCTATGCGATTACGAATGGAGCAGTTCATAAAGCAGCACCAGAAACAAATCGTCGCCGAGCTGGAAAAGGTTGATGGCAAAAAGTTCATAATCGACTCATGGCAACGGCCAGAAGGCGGAGGTGGCATATCTTGCGTGCTTCAAGAGGGCAATGTCTTTGAGAAGGCAGGCGTCAACACATCAGTCGTCTATGGTCGCCTCCCTCGCGCCGCAATACAGAAGATGCGCGTCAACCACAAAGCTATGGATCCAGGCGTAGAGTCACTCGAATTCTTCGCCGCCGGCTTGTCTATGGTCCTGCACCCGCACAACCCCAATGCTCCAACCGTACATCTCAACTACCGCTACTTCGAGACCGCCGACGAACTTGGAAACACAAACGCGTGGTGGTATGGCGGCGGCTGCGACCTCACACCCTCGTACCTGTACGACGAGGACGCTATACATTTCCACCAAACGATAAAGCAAGCCTGCGACAAGCACGACAAGGCCTACTACCCGCGATTCAAAAAGTGGTGCGACGAGTATTTCAGCAACAAGCATCGCGGCGAAACACGCGGTGTAGGCGGCATCTTCTTCGACGACCTAGACGAGACAGAAAAGGACCAAGAACAGCTCTTCTCCTTCGTGCAGGACTGCCTATCCGCGTTCCTGCCCTCATACATCCCCATCATCAACCGGCGGAAAGACATGCCCTTCACCGAAGCACAGAAGCAGTGGCAACAACTCAGGAGAGGCCGCTACGTCGAGTTCAACCTAGTGCATGACCGCGGAACCTCCTTCGGACTGAACACCCCGGGAGCGAGAGTCGAGAGTATCTTGATGAGCTTACCGCTCACGGCGAGGTGGCAGTACATGCATGCTCCCGAGAAGGGCTCCAGGGAAGAGAGGTTACTAGAAGTCCTCAAGAAACCAAAGGAGTGGGTGTAGACTTTGTAAAAGCATGTGTAACTATTTGTATCATCGTAAAATTAATCAGCATACCATGTTCGAACACCAGCTTTCAGACCTTACAGCACAATCAGTCGAAGGGACTCACGACCGGTAATACTGTTGTTTTTCTGCTGACGTTCTCACGTCGTTTTGTTAGGAACTGTGAAGAATCTAGCCAGTCATCACTTGTAAATTCGGGAAAGCGCAATAATAGGATCGAGAACGAGAACGAGAACCCGTATACTCATAAGTGTCATGCTCGTAGAAATACATGACAGTGTCTCCAGTGGAACCGATCCTAATCCCAGCCATATCAAAAATACATAACCCGAAGTGTACCCCACACATCTATAGAAACACTGGACTCTCGCATTGTCCCCCATCTTCTGCAGAATGCCAACCGCGTAATCACCCTCTCTCGTGTCTCCAACCCCCCTGCATTCCTCCTAATCGACCCATCCCTCCAAGTCCCGCTGCACCAGCTTCTCCACCAAAGCTATTTGCCGGACTCGCATATCCTCGATGCTCACTCGAGCCGAGTAGCTTCCCGAATTGCTCAATCGATGTCTTGGCTCGTTCTCTGATGTCAAGATCCATATCCCGTCCTAGGACCTTTGCGCCCTCCTCGAAACCTAGCTGCCTTAATGATTGCGCCCGTTCCCGCGTCGCCGCTTCATCGGTGTGGTCCTCTACCCAGACGAGATTGTGGAGCATCCAGGCGCAGGCGACACGAACGTCGCGACGTGGATGTGTGAAGAGGGGAAGGACGTGTTGCATAAGCGTCGTCTGGGAAATAAGAAGGGAGCGGTGAGCGGGACGGCCGTTGGCGAGGTGCACGAGGATAAAGACTGTGGCCAGAATGAGTTCCGTGGCGGGATAAGCGGCCCAATTTGGTTGGGGTAGTGTTGTTGCCGGTGATGAGAAGGATGTGCGTTGAGTGTTACTGGGCCAATAGCTCGGTGTATGGCTGGGGCTAGGTAGAACCTGTTGCGATGTTGATGTTGACGAGGAAAAGTTTTTAGGACGGATCTTTGCATCGAGAAGTTCGAAGAAGCGGCTGTGTCCAAAAGTCTTGAGTAGGTGGTCGATCATCTCGCCTGATGCTTTGTCCTCGGAGACAAAATTACGGATGAAGTCAAGAGCTTGTTCTTGTATGCGAATATCGTCGCGCTCGCCATTGAGTCGGCTATCATGCTCATCGTTCTTGATCTGTTGTAAACGATCTCGAATATTCGTAGCACTTGTATATCGAGACCCAGGCCGCTGGTGCCGGCGCATGGAGGGTATGCTCTCGGTCATGGCGTCTTCATCCTCCTCTGACGAAGGATCCTCATCCATTTCCATATGCGGCTCATCAGCCGCATTGAGAATGTCTACTTGTTCACCGGCCGCGTTTGATGTACCCAACGCAGGCTTGGTTGGTTCACCATTAAGGACTTGCACCAGCCAACCAACACCTAGTTCATCCAGACATTGGATCTTCATGGCATGTGGTAAACCGAGGCATAAGTGTTTCAGAGCCCACAGACTCCCAAACCTGAGGTCAAAGTTGGCTGACCGGCACTGTTCACACAGCGTTTTGAGTACCCCGGATTCGAGAATCCCCTAGTGAAAACATTAGCTTGACAAGAAGCACAGGTTATCAAACTCACAGTTCGCATTGGCGACACATCCAGTACTAGGTTTGTAATCACTTCAGTGGCCGCAATTTGTACCTTGACACTTGGATGTGTCAGAAGTTCGAAGACTGGCTGTGCCACTCCATGATCGATAAGACTGGTCCTTAGCACACTGACCGATCTCGACAGGGAGCGGGTGACTTTGCATGCAGCAATCAGAACCGCATCAGGGTTCCCATCTTTTGCTGTCGAGGTCGCGCCTTGCTCGTTGCTCTCTGTGTACGGGACCAAGGCTTCGATGATGTGAGTTGCAGCACCCATCTCGATGACGAGCTTCCTCAATCCATCCTGATCACCCGCGATCGCTGCTAGTGCTAGAAGAGCGCTTTCCCTGTACTTAAATGCATGCAGAACATCCGCACTAAGGCCAGATCTGCCAAGTGTGGATGAAGCTGGATCAAGCATCGGATCTTTGACTTCGTGCGATGCCGATCTCGGCTGCCACAGAGCTTTCGAAGCTGTAGCAGGAATCTCGAACGACTTCTTGAGAATCTGGACGAGCACGGGGAGGATTCGTGCGTCAACGGCTGCGGACTGGAGAGACTTGTTTCCAGTAACCAACTCTGCAAGGACAAGTGGTGACCGCTCCAAGACGATGCGCACCTCATCTATGGCAGCCGGGCTCAAAGTATTTGCCTTTTTTGCGGCTTCCGATAATGAATTGGACTCTTCGATCATTTTGACGACCAGCGGGATTACTAGGTATGAGAAATGCCTTTCTCGTGTTGTTTTACAAGGATCATTCAGTGGCCATCGTTCACCAAACTTCTTCAGCAATGCCAGCAGCCAGCATGCAGACAAGCGTTCCCTCCCTTCACCCCGGCGTGCCACGTACATAAGCCATATGAACAATGGCGACTCCGATTCGTCCGTGATGACGCTTCGACTCGAAGTTTGCTGTATTGACTCCATACTCGGCAGCCGCGTGTAATTATCCCCAGCTGCAGAGTTGTATGCACCAAGAGCTGGCCATGATTTGGTATACGGATCCGACTTGCTCGTCAATGTTTGTACCCGTGGTATGAGCTTCTCCCAGGACGGCACTGCGGGTGAAGCATTGTGGCTGTCATATGCTGTTGCCGAGCGTTCTTTCGGCCACCCGAAGAGCTGCTGGATCGAATGCGAGTACAGAAATCGCGCAGTAGAGAAGTGTGAGTCCTTAATGATGGCTGCAACCGCCTCCAGTATATCAGGAAGACAACTACTCGGGAGCGTTTCTCGACTCGACTGCTTTGAAACAGAAATGGCGTTGTCTGTCGCAGCAATGGCAGCAAGCTTCTCAGCCAGGAGATCAAGTATCCCAGCATCTACCAGCAACTTCTTCTGGCTCTCTTCTCTGCATGTCTTCATGATGAGCCGTATTGCGGATTCTATCTGCTGATTGACTCGCATCGTTCCTGGCGATTGTGCCAATATCTCTGCTAGGCTCTCAATGACCGACTTTGTATATAGCGACTCATTGAGCGCATATGCAAGCGATGATCTTGACGACGTGTCTGTCATGTCAACCCAAGGTTTCTCCTGCGCGACAGCATCGACGATCTGATTGAGGGTTTTCAACGTTGTAGTGACGAGCTTCGAAGGTGTCTCGCTGGGGCGCAACGCTTCGAGTAGCGAAGGGAGGATGTCACCTGCAAGTAGCGGCGCAATGAAAGCTGGTCCACCTATTGCCTCGTACATCAGCCACAACACTCTTTCAACAGCACGTTGGTGGGTTTTGCTCGCTCACCGTTCGCAAGACTGCCTACCACAAGCGTAGCTTGGAACCTCAGCTCATCCTCCGTTGTCCATTCCGCAAGATTTCGCTGCATCTCGCTGAAGCGCCCTGGGCCATGACCGTTTGTGACATTTTTCCTTCTCTTTCCACCTTTCCTCGCCTCAGCCCGTAATATATTCGCGAGGGGTTTCACGACGCCATGTGTGACTGCGAGCTCCTTCCTCTGCTCGTGGCCCACAATCTCATTCTTGAGGTTTTGCAAGGCTGTGACCTGCGCCTCCGGTGTGCTAGGGTTCGATAGCTCAATGAGCGCGGGAGGAATCGTGGATCGCCCCATGGCGCAAACGGAAGGGCGGCAACAGGTGATTGGCGATGCTGCGTGCTACAACGTGCCGGTGCGGATTACGCGTGGTTGTGCAATAGCGAGTGCAAGGCTCTGGCGCAAGGTCGGCCACGCCTGCTGTGTATGAGGAAAGCTACTTGAAAGATCCACAGGCAATACAGCCTCGTATGGCTGCGTGTGGGACAAATGTTAGTATGCTGCGGGGAGCTCTCGGTGGTAAAGAGTGGAGTATCACGGCCTTGAAGGCATCTGGAACGAAGTGCTTGAAATTTAGGGAAAGGGGAGATATCTTCGTCCCCAGTTCCAATATATGTGAATGCTTGCAGCAAGTTACCGTGAATGCTGAACGGCAGTTCGTTGCGCTCAAGCATCACCTTGCGCTTTCCGCGTTCTGACGTTGGCGTGCAACAACTATGCGCCGAGCGTTATCAGCATATCAGCACGTGATCGTCATCCTCACTTGAAGCACGACCGCGTATTGGATCGAACTCATACAATTCATAAGACATAACTACATGATCATAACCGTACCCATAACCGGAGCGATCCTTTCCCATGCTCATGCGAGCGTAACGTTACAGTCGTAAAGTATCCCAGCAAACCCATTCGCCGTTCCGCCATACCGTCCTTCCGTAGCAGCAGAGGCACCCCCCAAGGGTATATCGCCCGTAAATGCAAGAGCACGATCTTTCTCCATCGAGCTCTCCAATCCAGTCCCAGGACAAAGGAGAAATGCGTACCGTGAACGCGGGGGAAAATGCCGTGGCAAGTCCCCACAAGATGCAAATGCCAAAACACCGACAATGACACTCTTCCAATCCCGTACTTGGCTCTTGATCGAGTCTCATGTGTACCCATACACCCCTGTATCATTCTCTTTCTCAATTCCCCCTTCAGTAAGAATGACCACACTCACACACGCTGCATACGCCTCCCGAATCGCGCACGCCATGCAGGTCTCCTTGATGTTTGCTACAATGGCACTGTGTCCGTGATGCGCACACCAAGCTCTTGCGAAGACCTCATTGTCGCTAACGCCGAGGGCTTCAATTGCAAGAACTTTAGTGACCTGCTCGCGAGCGGACTTTGCATGACCGTTTGTGAGGGCGAGCGCCTTCTTGCCGGGTGAAGAACGAGATGAGTTGGGACGAGACGTGCGACCGGATTGGCGACCCCAGTCGTGAATGTCTACCAGGCCATCATCGATCTTGATCGCTCTGTATGCGTATTCAATGAAGAGAACTATACGATGTCAATGAAACCTGGGCAGCCACAGCTGGAAGAATTATTACCATGGGGACCTTGATGGCAGGGGAAAGCGTTGATGAAGTCGACATCATATCGAAGCTTCATTGGCCAGCTCTCCCCGCCACAAGCAAAGTAAATTGCAGCATCAAACAAAAGAGGGGCACCGGGCAGGTGTCTTGTAGATGCGGATTGCACTTTAGCAGGCACAAAGCTAAGTTTCTCCACTCTGATCAGGTCTGTGACGTCCTCCGTATCCGGCATAGGTACTTCGTAGTCATCAATCAGATAGCTCGACTCAACTGTTCCCAACGGGTTGGTCCGTTCTCCCATGGACTCCACGTCGGTTGATGCCATCCTGGGATCTAAAGACTCATGTTGCTTAATCTTGACACATTCGGTTCGCTTCAGTTCTGGAGTGTAGATGCATGGCCCGATCCATCCTGCTATTTGCTTGACGCCTCGCGCAGCTCCGAGGACTTTACCAACAATACACTGAGATGACCAGTAGGTATTTGCCCGGTACTGGAAGCCTGATGCAGGCTGCATATGAGTCAGGAATTTGAGTGCATCACCTGTATCTCGATCACAGTCAATCAAACTATTCATGATCAGCCATGGAAGCGTTTTGCCGGGTAGAATGATGCCCGAGAACCAAGACATTGCGTCGGCTGAGCGATCTTCGAGCGCTTTCTCTTTCATGTCCTGCTCCTCCAAGACGTATTCAATCTCATCCATGTTGGGCCACTTGAGCGTTGTTGCAAACAACCTTAGTGCCTCTTTCTGCCTATTCTTGCTCTTCAACTCGAAGCTGAAGGTGCTCTGGGTAGAAGATATGCGAGTCTTGGTGATTTCCATGTTCTCCAGCCATCGCTGCGCGACAGCCAGATCCCAGGTAATGATAGGCGGGAGCTGCATGATTAGCTTTCGCTTTGACTTGTCCGTATGGTCCTTGCAGTGTATACGAAGATATAGTTCCACAGACAGCAACAATTGATGAAAGAACTCCTGTTTCCTATGCTGGTCTGGGGAATCGAAGAACTTGGCGACAACTTGGTTCTTGGGGAGAGAGAAGTCTATCCACTGTGGATTAGTCAACACAGTGATCAGGTCCGCAATCTGCTGGTCGATGCGAATATGCCGGTCATCACCAAAGCGCTCTGCGTCTTCGATGAGCGTAGTGTACAGATACCGATACATTTCCTCGGGATCCTGTCACTCGAAAGGTTAGGATGGGTTAAACCAAAAAAAAAAGCATCTCCCGACGACGGGGCTGTGAACTGACATCTTCATGAAGTCCACTCTCCAGTTTCTGCAGTCTGTCCAAAATCTGTAGGAGCTTGATCTTCCGCGGCTTCGTGTCGCCAGCGAACTTGGTGGGAGGATTCATGCTTCCTGCTTTGCTGATCCAGTAGTTAAGGGTGGTGGTTCCCGCGCTCTTACCAAATGCATACGCCATGCAAGGCTGCTCCTGCGACAGCCACGGGAACTGACTGTCGGACGCACCCGTCATGTTGAGGGAGATTTCTCGGTACGCTTGCTGCTGGAAGGATGCACGGTCTGTCCTACTCTGGTGCTCAGAATCCATGACGGCGTAGAAGCGATCGTACCCCGCAGGGGCATTGGGAATTGCGTCCCAGTATCCCTTGAACGTGGATGCTCCAGCGCATATCAGGTCCTCGGCCACTTCTGGCTTCAGCACGTCGTCCTGCCTGTATCCGCTCGGCGGCCACCGCCGTGAGTTGCGGAAGTCGTCGAGCGGGGTGGGGTGCGAGTAGGACTCGGAGCGACGAGGCGGGATAAACGAGCGATACGCGAGGTTGACCTCCCCGCCGCTGGACGATGGTCGCACGGGGTTTGGTTGCGAGCCATGGCGGGTGATGCGCGTACGACTGACGACGGGGGTGGTTCGCGTCTTTGCAGCCTTCCCCAGCTGCAATTGCCCAAACCCCTCGGCGAGCTGCGGGACAGGCTGCTCCGGAAACGCATATGGCAGCGCGCAAGGCGCTGGAGGAGCTTCGGGATAGTGGGCGCCCCATGTAGAGTCGTACTGGTGCTTGCTAAGATCCCAACGGGTGAATTCCGAGTTCATCTCTTCCGCATAGCAATGTTGGTGGAGGGAAACTACGTGGGACTCTGTGGGGCAGGTTAGTTGACAGGTACAGGCAGGCGCTCAGCAAGCTGTGTGTTGCATGGCGGAGTGAAGCTATAGCTCCGAGCAAGCAATTGGGGGTGAGCTCCCGTGACAGCTCCCACACTCACCCTCATAGTACTCTAGCTGCGCTACTGCTGCCGTCTTGATTGCAAGACGCGACTGCCGCGGGTGTAAGCAAAGATCGCTTCGATCGCAAGGTCCTCGAGGTAGCGCGGGCACACGACCTCTCAAATGCGGTTTCGTAAGGGAATCGCGCTGAGCAGTGTAGTGGGGGTGGAGACGGCTATTGTCGAGGACAGACGGTTTCAAGTCAGGTCAGGTCGCTAGCCGGGCATCGGTTCTGCTCGCGCGCATGCCTTTCTCCGTGCGCCCTGACATGCCAGCTCCTCCGTCCTCGCCGCGACGATGCTCGATAGCATGCAGAGAACAGCCATAGAAGGGGAAGTGTTAGCCTCACTCTTTGGGAAGCTGTACATAAACGGACCAGGGTGCGCTGGTGCGCCCGTTCTTATTTGTCCACGTTACTCACGACAGACGTTGTTAGCTTCTTGATCATCTCGCCGTGCTGAGGACAACACGAAATCGGTTCAATAGGAGCTTTATTTCCTTGCTAATTCTGTCATCTAGCCAATGAGGGCCCCTTTTAATGCTGTTGTACCCTGCATATCTTTCTGCTATATCATGCACTCTATGCTCGCCGATGCAAGCCAGGCCAGCAATCATGCACTCCCATGCCTTACCCTCGTGCCGAAGCCCCATATCGTGCCGACAGAATGTTCGTGCTGCTATCAGCTGCAGGACGCGTTTCCAACCGGATGTTAGCCGCAACGAGCCGAACCGTTTGCGACCTGAAAGCATGCACGCCTATTATCGACTTCTCCCATGACACGACTTCTGCAACAATGAACCAATGTACCATTACCGGCTTGGTTGTGCTGCTCGTTGGTATTAAGGATTCCTCCTATCTCGCTCGCCTTCGAGTCATGTTCGCCAACTCATCATTCAACAAGCGCATCTCCAATCCATACATGCGAACAGGGGGCGACCGCAATGGGACCGCATGTTGGGTAGATTGACAAGGTGGCAGGATCAGGATCCTCTTTGGTACCGGGTGTGCCATATCGCGGTGGAGACGAGAGTCTCGGCATGGTACGACGCAAACAACGTGTAATCCGACGTTGACGGAGAAGAATGACGGAATGAGGAACGGGCATTGCGGGCAACTGCCCACTTTGCAACTATGTGCTCGATTGGTTCGTGTGTATTCCGGTCGCGGATCCGGCAGGGCTTTGCGATTGATTTGAATTGCCTGTGGGCTCCGACTCGGGCTCTTTCTCTATTGCATATCCCGTTCCTCGGTCGACTAGACCCTTGTAGTAGTCCACAAGCACTTCAGGCTTCGGGACTATTCGCCACTCCAGCCTTCTGAGAAACTCCAGCTCCAGCAGCGCCAATTCCCGCACGCTGACGCCTCCTACTCTGGCGTAGAGGCTATTGGTCCAGAAGCTATCACTAAGGCCTTTAGCTGCAACCGTTGCCGCCGTAATGAGGAACCGATGTACCGTCAGGCTGCTGATGGTAAAGGCAGGGTACATGGCGCAAAGCTTGTCGACGTAGAAGACCATGGAGAGAAGGATAGGAGGGGACAGTGTTGCGTGCACTATCAGACGGGACAAGTAATCGCGCACGGATATGCCAGGTGGTGCTCTGTGGTCAGTTGGTCAGCTTCAGCCTCCCCGTTCGGGGCGAGAACAGATATACCTTGAGTGAAATCTCGTAAGCGTGCCATCCCGTAGCGGATACCCGTCATTCAAGCGCACCAGCTCCATAAGCATGTCGGAGATCAGTATACCAAGATCCTTCACATCGCACGTCTCGTACTGCAGCGGCATAATCTTCACGTTTGGCTCCTGGGGCCGAGCTCGTTTAGCAGGAGAAGAGGCAACTTGTACGGCAGCGGCCGCATCTTTCGGTGCTGCTGCCGCCTCCTCTATTGACTGGGTGCTCGCCTTGGACGCCGGCCGACTGTGAGGGTGGGCATTCTGTGCGGGAGTGACGGACTGCGGATCTACCCGCAGTTGAGGTTCTGGTGGCTCCGTGTCGACAGGCGCGGCGGAGGTATCCCCCCGCTGTATGTGCGCTATTGCAGGTGCAGTCAAGGGGGCACAATCAACCCTGTCCGCGTTCTCGTTGCTATCGTTGTGGTCGGGCTGGGACTGGGGTCGGTAAGTGGGGGGCAGGCCTGGCGGAGTGTACTGTGTGCCTGCGTCCACGTAGCCCTTCTTGCGGCCCTGCGGTGAAGGCGCCACAGCCGGTACGGGCGATGGAGCTGAGAATGTTGGCTTTGTGGTCTGTGGCGCGTCGAATCGCCGTGTGGCTGGGCTGTTCACGGCGAAGCGGGGAGAAGCGGTGGAGGAAGCCGATGTGCGTCGCGAGGCATGGTATGAGCGATGACTAGGGGTATGGAATGCAGTCGAGGGCGAAGGCGGCGCTGAGATGGTAGGGGAGGACGTGAGCATGTCGAGGCTCCCAGTCGTGGTTTCCTATCGTCGGTCCGGATCTAAGGTTGGTGAGGGAGACGCCCGCTGCAGTTGCCCGCTGCCGTCATAGTCAAAGGTAGCGACGTGGAAGGGGAGAGTGGTAGAGGAAACGGCGCGGGAGAGGCTTCATCTGGCGTATGAGCAGAAAGTGCAATGCCGCCATTCCTTATGAGCAAAGGCTTGGCTGGCGTGCGGGAGGCAGTTCCCACCGTGGGCTACACGAGAGCCTGCACGTTGCCAGTTGATTGGACGTCAACCCCCTTTTGCAGGCTCGCAGGAGGCATGACACATCGAAAGCGCTTCTGTGGCTCCAGATGCTTGTGGCGCGAAGAATGGCAATTCACACCGCATTTTCTTTATCCAACTGTGTGCCCGGGAGCCATGGCCCAGAGCCGACTGTTGCTCGTCGTTCGGAGTTCGCTACCGCCAATCAAACGAAGCTAAGCCCTACGCCTCGGAGAGAAAGATCCTTTCTGCTCACTTTTTGATTATCCACTTCCAACACTAAGCTTCCGTGCAACCTAACCTAAGCCGCGCCTGCTCGCCGGCTTTTCTTTTTCAGATTCTGCAAGGCTCAAGTCTCGTCATCGATAAGAGCAGCGTTGCAACATTGCGAGAGAAACAACAACGGACCTCATGCAGTCAGTCTCACTTGACCGATAACATGGGCAATACATTCAACTTCTTGGCCTGGTCTGTAGCTGGTTTCACGCTTACTTGTGTATGTTGTGCGCCCTTTCTTTCCAGGGCGTTTCCAGGGACACCGTTGTGCTGCTCTTGTTACTTTGGCTTCCTATCACGTCACTGCCACGCTTTTCACTCTGATGTACCAAAGTCACGGGTTAGACCTCGCGTAGACGCACGGTCTCCCATCATTATCTCCATCCTCTGTATATATACAGAGGATTAGCATGCCTGCAATGCAATCAATCGACTGATCCTTCTCACTGTTCAACAGCTTTCCACAATGGCAAAGCCATCCTTGCTGATTACCCTTACGATGCACACGGTCCAAAAGAAATAGCATACCTGAAGCCTTGAAATTAAACTATTATGTATAGTGAGCGTACCCGCTTTCCATGCCAAACCCCCGCCTCCATCGATCCAGATTGCAACGGGGGAGACAGACATTTTCGAGACAATGATGAACCCTCGCTCTACCCATGCTGATAAAGCAGCGGCAGTGAACGTTTCTCAAATTCATAACCCGGCCGGCGAACACTTCGCCATGCCAGCACGTACAAGCACAAACAAACATATAGTGTTTCAAGAATCCCAGTATCCTCACTTCTTCTGTCCAGGCGCCTCCAACTCCGCTGTGAACTCTTGCTGCTTTGGTGTTGGAGAATGCATTTCTACTACATGCTGTTGCGCTTGCGCTGCTTTGATCTCATCGATCCTGCCATCCTGTCAGTTCCAATCTTACCAGAACCTCAGACGCATCGGGAGAACTTACTGCTGCTGTGTCATCGTACTCATCGTGGACAAATGACCACTTTGCTGCCCTGGGCTTGCCCATCCACTCGGATACTGCTCAGTAGCGTTATGCTGTCCGTACGTCGGCGGTGCATTCATTGCATATTCGGGCTGCCCTGGTGTTTGCGAGTACGGTGCTTGTTGTGGGTACCCGGCATGGTGGTTATAATGTTGGCTCATGTCAGGTCCTCCTGGTCCTGGAGTCGTTGATCTAACGGTAGCATCTTGCCGTTTGATGACTTCCTTAAGGCTCTTAGACCGTCCAACAAAGTAAAATAGAGCTCCACAGATGGCGAGGAATGCAACACCGCCGACAACTATACCTGCTATTGCGCCCCCGGATAATCCACTACTTCCTCCGCCAGCGGCGGGAACTGGAGAAGTGTAAGCCGGGGCGGTAGGTCCGTTAATGAGTGAGGATGTAGCTTCCTTGGGAACCGCTTCACCAGGTGCAACCTGAAAGTCTGCACTCCTTGCTGCTCGGATCTGTGCATCAAGCGTTTGTGTGCCGTTGGGGTTAATGGCGCCGACCATCAATTCGCCTTTGCATGAGTTGGGCGCTGCGCAGTAGAAGAAGATCGGCTCAGTGGAGTTGATGGTCAGATTCCAGTGCGTGATCTATACTTCCATATCAGTATGCAATTCCTTCGACATAGGAAATCAGTGTGAGGAAGGCAAACCTCGTCAACTGTATCAACCCATTGTGTTGTCGACCAAAATCCAACCCTGTTCTTCCCGAGATACTCATACGGGACACAAGGGCTGCCAAACTCTGCTCTCGCTACGGAGTGGTCAGGCGGAAAGAATTCAAACGTTACGATGTCTCCAACTGATACATTGCTGATCGACTGGGGTGTAAACTTGAATCCACCGGCTCCAGCCTGGATCAAATGGACCTTCGGTTCGCTCCGTGCACTCGGCGATGCTGAGGGCGATGAGAGTGATGATCGCGACTGAGAGGCTGTGGGAGAAGCCAGCGATGATGAGGCACTTTGGACTGATGATGCCGCTGATTCAGAAAGTTGTGCGGAAATGGACGAGATGAGGAATTGGCTGACAGCAAGTGTCGTTGCCAGCCTTGCGGTCCACGACCGTGTCATTGTTGCTGTATGCAGGTAGCCGTCGGTCAATATGGGGCCCGAACCAGGATCCGGAATTTAGGATCGAGTCCCAACTCAATGTCAATTCAATGTCGGCTGTGGCAACAGTGTGTTGCGGTACCCTCAGGTAAACAACTGGTGGAGACACGGGAAATAGGGAAATAGTACCCAGGCAAACGCTCGCGGGCTGACATGGGAAGCTCTTATGAAAAGACAAGGTCCACGACCTTACCTGCATGCCATGCCATGCGCATCTTGCCTTCACTGCAACGCCATCTTTAGCCCACCTGCCAGCCCATCAGCGCCAAACTCCACATCCGCAGTAGAACGCCGATAGGTCATCCCTACCATGCTCGTACCACGAACCACTCTACTGCCACTTTTCGGGAGGCTAGATTACGCACCCCTACCAACCACTTCATTTGTTGTTCTGGGCGAAATACGCTGTGGCGGATCTCGCGCTCGCTGAATGGATCGCTTGCTATTTTATCTTATGCAGTGTCCTAGACATGCCTGCCAAACGCATGAGCGTGGACAGAGGGCACCCATGATACTGGGCTTGACGACAGGATGGCGGGGCCGTCTGTCAGCTTTCTTGTTGACAGGGCTGGGGGGTGCTCGCTAGGACGGTAATAATAGGAAGGAGCAGTAAGAAAATCATCCCTGGGTCACGGCATCTGTTGCTTACAGGGTGGGGTGTCTATTTCCGTTCCATTTCTTAAATCTCAGCAGCTATCTCTATTATGTCTGACGGAACTTTTACTCAAGACATGAAAGTCGCTATTGCGAAAGTAACTCTGGATTATTCCCACTCATCGTGTATTTCCGTTGTGGAGCAGAGCTGTGTTGTCGTCCCAGAGCTCAGACAGGGCTTCGGCTTACCATGCCTGAACAGTGCTAGTCCTTCTCTGATGGTCGTGCTCCACCGCACCTAAGGCGAGCACAAGCGATTTCTCGACTTGGCAGCCGGGCGCTCTAAGTTACTCAGCAGACGTTTAAACCTAGGCGGAAAGACGTTCTAGGCAATGCTGTGGTCGATGAGTGACTGTGCCGCTATCCGGGACTGAAGATGGTGCATGTCGCCACCAAACCAAGGCAGTTATTCTCAATGACCAATGACTCTAGGCGTCCATGATAAAGCAGTGCAGATCCCTAGAGATAGAAGACTCTGGCAGCAAATGAAACGAACTGGTGAATTGTCTGACTCGGAGAAGTGTGTACCGAGCTGACGTATGGTGTCTCTTGCTGCGGAGAAAACAGCTGGGTCGGCTGTGGCGAAGCTTCCCTTACCACTTCCGCCTTTCGTCAGCACTGCGCAAGCTTATAGGCAACGTCGACATTGTCCGAAAGTTGGTTGTTATTTACAGGCGATGGTAGCTGGATACGATGAACCAACACATAAAAACCGGAGACCCACTACAATGCCAGAAGGGTAAATCCAGAACGACCTAACTATGCCCAGAACGCGCTTCTGCACTCCACGCATGCAACTGAACGCCGAGTCATGTCTAAAAAGAGAGACACTTCCAATCGTATATGTATGCTCCAACTCTGTCAGAAGGTTCTCTTTCTGGGACTTCTAGGGCTCCTCGGACTCATAGAAGACACACTGAATAGCCCAACTGGTGGTAATCTAGGACTTCGCAACGAATTTGGAACGCTCTCTTGACGCGAGCCCGGATCCGGAAACTTTGGTGTATGAGTGCCGCTGGGTAGAGGAGGGCTTCGCAACCCGCCGATTGCGAATTGCTGCCCCTCGTCAGTCTGGCTTGAAAGACCATTTATTTCTTCGAACTCGCTCTTCTTGCTTAATAGCAAGTTCTGCACTTCTTCCAGATGTTCCTCTAACATGTCGTCCATTGTATTCTTGGATGACTTGACGAGATTTCCGAACTTCTTGCGAAATTTTCGTTGCCGTGATGGATCCCACATGAAGTGACTGCTATTTAGGAAGATCATGGAGTGCTTTAAGGTATATTGGTCAGATCGCATCCGGGAACAAGATCAAATCCACTCACTGCGTAATACCAAGTCGAAATAGTGTCGTCCGTGGCTCGTTTAATTGACTGCACTGTCGTCCCTGCCACAAAGCCAATCAGGCATTCAACCGGGCTATCTGGCTCAGTAGTATTGTCTGCGCATTTAGCAACCGTACAAATCCCAAAAAAAAAGTCTATAAAAATTGCTCACCGTTATGACTTAAGAGATCTACAAGGCCCAGATAGGCGTCTCCGATGCCCATGAAGAATACTTGCGTCGCTTCATTTGGCCTGAGACGGGGTCAGTGAGCGTTACGGCAATACGGTTGCTAACTCACTCAATGTAGTTTTCCCATAGATACCCTGCTAGGTCACGCGTTTGTTGCGCTCGAATGGTAGGATTGTCAGACTTTAGGTACCCAACGTCCGCCTGTCTCACATGAGCGAACCCTCGGCCATTCAGATGGGAAATGACTTACATCTTCAATCGCAACTATTTTTGGAATGTTTACGTCGATGACTTGAAAGTCATTACTGATTGCCCAGTCAATGTACCTCTTGGTGACATCAGTCTTCCGATTTAGAGTCAGCGATTATACAGCACGAGACTGTAGTGGAACTTACCAGCCAGGTGTTATGAAGTTCCCTTCTTCCAGTTACAGGGTCTGCATGGTCTTGAAAGCTTGGTGGGTCATGAAAGATGACGAGAAGGGGATGGCGTTCCATAAAGTTCGGCCTGCAACAGTTTAGTATATGCCTTTCCTGTCTCAAAGCCACACCTACGTAGCAATAACATTGTGCTCAAAAGTTTGTGCTAGGGGTGCTTTGTTGATTAAGAGCGGCAATGGTACCATCAAGTGTTCTTGCGACAAGCGTAGGCTCTGCCATTCTCGAATGATTTCGTGTAATCGATATGCGTCCTTGTAGCCAGGATCCATCTTATCCAGATGCTTTGGATACAAACATTTCCAGTATTTGGAATGTTGCCTTTTGACCTGCTCAACAACATAGACAGCGCTGTCCACTGGAGGTGCGAGGTCTTCACGGAGACGATCCGGAGGCTCTAGCATTAGCACTCGAGTAACTGCCAGGGCGGAACGCGCGATCGATCGTAGATTATAGCCACCTTCAAGGCATACTACAAGCTTGCCTTTGGCTAATCGCATGAGCATGTGGGTCATATGCCCATAACAGGCTGGCGTGACAAAACAGCCGCCCAAGATATCCCCTTCAGCCGCATCGAAGCCTGCGGATATTATGACAAGGTCGGGATCGAACTCAGTAGCAATAGGCATAACGACCTCTTGAAAGGCGTATAGGTACTCGGCATCGCCCATACCGGTGTCTGCCCATGGAATGTTCACGTTCTTCCCTTCTCCTGGGCCTTCTCCGCAATAGTTAAGATTGGCGTCCGGCAGATTAGGATAAAACCGTGCATTGTTGAAAACATGCAAAGAAATGTATAGTACGTTTGGATCCTCGTAGAAGGCATGCTGGATGCCGTTGCCGTGGTGAACATCCCAGTCTACGATCAAGATCTTACGACAGCTCTCTGGGTATGTATTTTGGCAGACACGTGCGGCAATTGGAACGTTATTGAATATGCAAAAGCCAGACGGTTGTGTACTTTCGGCATGATGCCCTGGAGGTCGAATAATGGCGATTGCGTTGCGCACGGTTCCTTCGACTACCGCTTTGCAGGCTTCGATAGCGCCCCCCGCTGCGAGTTTGGCGCAGTCATATGTTGAATGATTGAAATAGAGCGAGTCCATTTGCTCTGCTGCTTGTCTCAATTGCTCACCAGACATGCCTTCGTCAAAATTTAGCAACATGAAAACTCAAACGGCACTGTACTCACTTTGTAAGGACTTGACAAATGCGTAATGCTCTTCTGTATGTATGAGCAAGATTTCTGGTCTTGTCGCGGGGCGAATTCCAATCCTCCAGCAATGATCTTCTTTCGCGTCTTCCTCGGAGATACCAGAACCTACCAGACCCGCCTGTCTGATCTCTTCAAATATTGAATGTATTCGACGTGGGTCCTCAGGATGTATGTCATCTGCATTTAGAGCCATATCGGGGAGCTCTGCATGAAATCTCATGCGAGGATCGTAGACCAATCCAGTCTTTGATGTCGTATATGGCAGAAGAGCAGATCTCGGCTGCGGAGGTATGCGTACTTGCGGGCTCGCACGACGTGCCGGCATTGCGCGTATTTCATTCATCTTGTCGGGCCAACCACTTGGTGAGCTTGTTGTTCGTTGGGAAGTAGAATAGTTCCGTGGAATGTTTGGTTGCAACAACGAGGAAGTTTTGCTCGGACTATGGAACGGTAGCTGTTCCTTTTTGATAATGGGAGGGCTTTTTAGGCCGCTGAAAACCTCGGATGGGATGACTGTATCCGGCACAAGGTCACCGTTCGTTTCCGTTGAAGCCATGACTGTGTCCTCCATGGGGTAGTCCTCTTCCTCCATGGCCATTGTTGAAATAGAAAGGCAGGCGCTGAACGCCTCCCTTCACAAACTCGTGGTCCCGCAGCTATATATCACAGTCAGCATTCAGCTGATCAGTGGGTGATTTGTCACGGGATTATGCTGGATCCTCCTAGAAGCGTCCCGACCGTGATAATGGGGCTGAGTATATGGTGTTGCATGTTTGAGACCATTCTGAAGAACAGATGGATTGTGGTCTTGGCAGCCAATAGTGATGTGTGGTGATAAGTCTTTAGATCAGGGACGATCTTTGGCTCTGGAGGTGTCCACAAGTGCGGCAAGAGAGAATGTATGACATAATGAAGAACGCTTTGCAATAAAAGAAACTAGTATTACTTACTTGTAGTATTGCTACCGCATCGAAAGAGGTGGTAAGAGTAATCTGAAGTCTTGGTTCGGGGTCGTGCGCTACACCCAACAGCGTCGGTTGATACAGCTCAAAAATGAAAGAAGCTGATGGAGCTATTGAGTGCTTATGTGAGACGAAGTTGTTCACCAAGCGGCCGATGTATGAAGGTCTGCGACGAAGTAAGTAAAGCTGGGCTGTCCCTGTATGCCGTGATGGCATACTTGGGAGATAGTGTCGAAAGCTAAACGCGAGTCGCAACTGGTGTCTGCTCACACTTTGGGTTCAGATATGCGGCGCAATGCGCTCGCTGAAAGCTATCAAGGAAGCTATGCCTGTAGTATATTGAAGAGTAGAAGCGACGACGTTGCGCGGTATAGTATGGGCCAGAGAAACGGGCAAGTCGGTGCCAAACGCGGCCAGAGGCCAAGGTATGGCATGACTAAGCTGCTTTAAGCTACTTTCGGCTAGCGCCATCTCTCAATCATCGCTAGATCTATCTCACATATCGCTTGCTACAATAGCTACTTCAATTTCGTTATATGTGTTATTTCGCAGTATTCACCCGGACAGAGTTGGATATTGATATTCGGATTTGTATCGACAGTGCCTACGCAACCGTCTATGCTTTACGTATTGCACCGCTTAGTTGCCTCCACCTGTTACGATCCCGTTACTTGTGCAGCACCAGAGCCTCAACGTAGGTAGCAACATAGAGATCCCATTATTCTGACAGGATCCTATCATTGCCAACTTTTGTATCTTACTTTCATCTTTGTAGCGCTAATAGCGTCTTGAAAGCCACGGTGCAAGCCTGGATCCTACGCAACGTCTCAGCGGAAGGTGCACCGCAGTAGTGGCCACAAAAACCAACAAAATCATATGACTACACCTAATGACTCTTGAATGAATGTAGGTGATCAATAGTCAAGTTCCCAGTGGCTTGCCTGCAACAACTCATCGCATGGCTCCGAAGCGAGAACGCAGCTGGAAAAGCCAGCACAAACAAGGGCTTAAAAACAGAGAGAGAAGAGTAAACATCGAGGGCTCCACAGCTAGAATTCTTAGTTCCATCAGTTCAAACTTTGTCCTACCCAGAGCCGGCGGTAACCAGCTGCCCGTCGTGCACCCGTTCTTCTCCGAACAATTTCACGCAATTACGAAAAGTCACGCTCACGAGACCGCAAGTTATCGTCCTCTAGCACTAAAGTGAGGCTGGATGTCGGGAAATAACGCATGCCTACGAGTACAATGCAGAGGCCTGTCTAGATACATGCGCATGTGACATGCCCGGAACCATATGAGTGACTTGCCTCGGAAACTAGCCAGGACTAGCCAGGAATTAGGCGCTAGAAAAGGCATGGACAGGGGTAGCTTCCGCTGGAGACGGTTGAGGGGAGCTCACTTCATGTCTTGGCAGAGTTAATGTTTGTTTGTTGTTGTGACAAGTGTTCATTAATTGATTCATGTCTAGCATAATCCATAAAATTTTCTCCCTGTTACTCGCACACAGAAATTGTCGTATTCCTTTGAAACCAAATCGACCGAGTTCCACAGTCCAATCTCAGAGTTTTGGCATTGCCTGGCTCCGTCCTGATTCCTAGGCGCTACCATCGACCTTGGCAATGTAGACCAAGAGGTCGAGGACACGGCGGGAGTAACCCCACTCGTTGTCGTACCAGGAGACGAGCTTGACGAAGTTCTTGTTGAGGGAGATACCAGCCTTGGCGTCGAAGATGGAGGATCGGTTGTCGCCGTTCAAGTCAGTCGAGACGATGTCGTCCTCAGTGTAGCCGAGTATGCCTATATTTTGTCAGAAAAGAGCATTGCAATTGCATTTCTCAAATCACTCACCCTTGAGCGAGCCCTCGGACGCCTCCTTGATGGCCTCCTTGATCTCGTCGTAAGTAGCACCCTTCTCGATGCGGCAAGTCAAATCAACAACAGAGACGTTGGCGGTAGGCACACGCATAGACATGCCGGTGAGCTTGCCGTTGAGATCGGGAATGACCTTGCCGACGGCCTTGGCAGCACCAGTGCTGCTGGGAATGATGTTCTGAGCAGCGGTACGTCCACCACGCCAGTCCTTGGCGGAGGGGCCGTCGACTACCTTCTGGGTAGCAGTGTAAGAGTGGATGGTGGTCATCAGACCCTCAATGATGGTGAACTTGTCGTGAATGACCTTGGCGAGAGGAGCCAAGCAGTTGGTTGTGCAAGAGGCATTGGAGAGGACCTCAATGTCCGATTTGTAGGTCTCGTTGTTGACGCCCATGACGAACATGGGAGCATCAGCGGAGGGAGCCGAGATAACGACCTTCTTAGCGCCACCCTTCAAGTGGGCCTTCGCCTTCTCGGTGGTGGTGAAGACACCAGTGGACTCGACGACGTAGTACGCGCCGGTCTCGCTCCATGGAATGTTGGCGGGGTCCCTCTCTGTGTAGAAGCGGATGGTCTTGCCATTGATGGTCAAGTTGTTGCCATCGACCTTGATGTCGCCCTTGAACTGTCCGTGAGTGCTGTCATACTTGAGCATGTAGGCCTGGAGGTGTGTTAGCCCAAGTTCATCTGCGTATAGGGCTAATCGCAACCGCTTCATAGCGGTAGTGTCATGTGTATCAGGGAGAGCTTACAGCGTAGTGGGGCTCGATGAAGGGGTCGTTTACGGCAACGATCTCGACGTCACTGTGCTCGACGCTGCGGGCTTCTTGTTAGCTCAATGGATATCGCTACAGCGTCAAATTTTGATTCGACTTACGCATTGCGGAATACGATACGGCCAATGCGACCGAAGCCGTTGATACCAACCTGCGAGGAAATGTCAATGGCTACGGCCAGCTGCAGCGGGGTAGGGGGGGCTCACCTTAACAACCATGATGAATAGAGTAGTGTGCTGCGAAAGTCAATGAGCTTGAGGTGATGGAATGGATGAGCGAGGCGCACTCACTCTTTAAGGGAATTGAATTGTAGTCTGGGAGCTGAGAGAAAAAGAGATTGTCGCGGGTTGAGAGGGGCGGTGTTTTGTTGGGTGGGGTGAGGGAGGGGCAGCAAACGCTAAATACTATCCTGATGCAACGATCTGAGGGACGTCACAGGTCAGTTCTTTTTCTGTAATCCGATAGCTGCAGCGCCGCCGGGACCCAGTAATATAGTTTTTACCCTCCCACACATCCGGCCGGCTGCTTCATCTGACTCTCAGGCAGGCAACTGCTACCTCGGGCTCGTGCTGCCATCGTGGGAGGTCACGGAATGCATCGGAGGAGGCTTCCCGGAATGCGCTCACTCTAGGATTAAAACATATCCGAGGGCCTGTGGAATACCTCAGGCTGGTTTCACCTCGAAACTTTGCATTCACTGTGGTCCACGTTGTGTTCGAAGGCCCCAGCCTTGCATATGTCACTGCATATTGCTACACTTGGCTGATGCTAACCGGCCATGCAGACAAAGAACGCCCGCGACAATAAAATTCTGCCTCAAACCGCTTACAAAAGAAGAATCAGCACGTCTCGTAATGCCTCGCGTCGGCTGGAGCACTGCCTGCTATCAAAAAGCATTGTCCTGCGGGACGAGTGGGCGGTCTGCCTACCGTGGGCAGGTTCTTTTGGTCATTCGATAAGATAAACAAGGCGGCTCAGTGTAGTGCGATCGGATTACGCGGGGAGACGACGTTTTGTGTAACCACCGAGATTCTCACCGTCATGCAGAAGTCGAATGTGTAGGCTTGGAGTCGAGATGGGAGGCGGCGTTGGGCATCCGCGGCCGAGACGGGGCTAGACAGTGTCTTAGGTAAAGCAGCTCTGAACCCACCACATGATAGTTCTGTGCTACAGCAGCGCCAAAAGTAGTTCAAAGTACCTGCATACAGTGAGAGGGGCAAAAGAAAACGAGGCAGTGTTCAGAGAGCTTCGTAGGGCTGACAAGGTCGAGCTGGATGAAGGCATAGTGTCGGCCCGAGCTTCCTGGCCTGGCGGTGGGGGGCATTGTAACATCCCCCTCAATGATTGTTGTCGACCTCTTGGAAGCGTCCAGCCAGCAGGTGTTTTTGGGACATGCGCATAATTAAAGCTGCGGCTGAAAGCCTTCACTTAGTTTCGCAGCTGCTGAATGAGGGGGGCAACCCCCGAGGGAACACCTACTTGCCTGTGCCTTCGCGCCCCTACAGACGCGCAATAGCTACGGGCCATACTCCTAGAACAGAGGCTGAACAAATCAGATTCATAATTATACAAGATCTACGAGCTCATCGCCTGCCTCGCGGGGCTGGACCACAGGATTGAGGGCGACTGCTGTGGAACCACCTCTGGGGATCGCTTGCCTGGGATTGAGCGAGTTTGCGAGCATTTGCACTGCGATCATTGAGGTGGTGCAGCTGCGTCCCCAATACACGCATCAAGGACATATAATTAGATGCTATTCTCTTTGTAGTTTCCGACATTCCACCAAAGTGCTGCTCTTTTCGTGACGCAGACCAATGTGCAGAAGTTTTCCTCTAACATCAACGAGCCTTCCCAGGGCGTCGCCTGCACCTTCCAGCAGGCAAAAACAACGCCATGATGCAATTCAGCACCCGATGCAGCTCTACTGGCGGCATTGACCCCATCGGAGCTCCTCTGCGTGTGCGTTGGTGTTTCGCAGCAAAGTATGAAGCTTTTCGATTTCCGGATGGGCGCTAGCCAATGAGGGCCGCAACGTTGCTGACGATGGAGCGCTAATGGCCGTGTCATTCGACCTGTTCTTCCGCCAAGACTTCTCTTCGCAACCTCATTTTGGGCCATCTCCTGGTTCCACCACCTCACTTCCATCACCAACACCACCCATTGGCAGCTGCAGGCCCCTCGACGGGAAGCTTCGCCCTTTCCTTTCTAATTTTCGACACTCTCCACTCCACCCACCGCCATGCTGCGCTCCTCCGTCGTCCGGGCTTCAAGGAGCTCGGCTGCCGTCCTCCCATCGACCGCGACACGCACAGCTCTCCCCAGAGCTGCCCCGGTAGCTTGCCAGCTCCAGCAGACCCGCCAGGCACACGCCATCTCCAATCCCACCCTTGCGAATATTGAGAAGCGATGGGAGGAAATGCCGCCTCAGGAGCAGGCCGACCTGTGGATGTCTTTGAGGGACCGCATGAAGACCGACTGGAAGGAGTTGACCATGCAGGAGAAGAAGGCTGGTGCGTACATCTCTACTATGCGCAATTGCAACCTGGGTTCGCTCGTATGACGTATCTTGTGTTTTTCTCAAGATACCCGAGCTAGCCCGCGGCACCTCGCACACCCAACGCGAAGCTATCACGATTGGTCCAAACATTCATCGGTAAGGACATTGCGCTAACTGCACGTTTTCCCTACAGCCTATTTCATTGCTTTCGGTCCCCATGGTCCTCGACGACCGCCGCCTCCGGATGAGGGCCGCAATGTCTTCTTCCTCTCCTCCGCCGTCATCGCTGGTGCCTTTGCTGTGTTTGCTTTCACACGCATGTTCGCAAGCCCCATCCGGCCACGCACCATGACCAAAGAATGGCAAGAGGCTTCCGAGGAGTACCTCAAGGTGCGTCACTCTGCCGCTGCCATTGCAGCTAAATATTTTCTTGTCGATGCACACGCTAATATGCCACAGGCCCAGGGCAGTGAACCCATCACTGGGTACAAGGGAATGCTGGTACAAAGCAAGTCCGAGAAGGACCTTCCTGCCAATGAGAAGATCAATGACGAGTAGAGAGTCCGCTTGAAACATCACAAAGCCCACACTACACCAATACCAACATCGATACCTCTTTTCCTTGGGTCAACTTCACGCTTGGTACTTGTCTGTGTCACAAATACAGGAAGATCGGGAGGGTTACGAGCCGCAGCCTGTTTGGCCATTGTCATATTAGTCCTCCTTGTACAGAAATCCTAAAGGCATTTACCTGTCTTGCTTTTACGATCCCCGCTTCAGTCTTGTGTACGACAAGTTTGCTATTCAGCTCTCCAATCTAAGCGCTCTATCTTATTCATGATACTTTTCCCCCGTGTGAAAGCTCACTGACACCGCGAATGTAGCCTGATACACGATCCAGAAATGTGTGATTGGTTGCAAGGTTTGCGATATCACACCACCCTCTGCTGAGTAAATGAGGCAGGACTACGCGACGATTCCTTTTGGGGCTGACAATTCCTTTAGGCCAGTGGCTTACATAAAGCAACCAATCAGCAGAGGGACCTATTCCACGAACCAACACTGAATTCTAGCAAATCATCATTTTGGGGCGGTCAACAGTGTTGCAGCGTATGCAATCAATGTGACACGTCATGCGCACAACTTCTTTTCTGTACATGATTAACGGTGGCAACACATTTGTCCGCGGCCGCAGACATGGACAGTCGTCATCAACAAAAAACGGAGCATCAGCTTTGTAATTGCAACCATCATCAGTGGTATTGCCAACCGCGGCCGGTGCTTCCACGGACGGGATTGATCGAGGGTCATAAATTTAAGGCTTTGATAACTGACTTATATGTATCTTGTTTCCTTCAACTATGCATCCAGCGCTTTGAACACTAGCGTTACCCAGCTGTCGATTGAAGCAACTCATGATATTTGAGAGAATGTGTTGCGTCTACCAGAAGTATCTGATCTACATTACGATGAAAATAGGCACATGGTAAAGTTAAACTAAGTAGTAATAGTGTCGTGAGAAACACCACTCGATTCTTTTGATATCAATAGTGGAAATCGACTAATCAATGAGAAAATCCTTCGCCATTCCTGTGAACCTATTTGCGCTGCAAACAAGAAGTGTTGTAGAATTGCCGGAGACTTTTGCACCTTGAACATGGTGGTGATGAATGCGGTCGAAGTCATTGCTCTTAAGCGTATCTTGCAAGGAGCGTATTTTTGGCCAAGTTCAAAGAGTATTACCTTCTCGTCTGGGCACGAGGTGCCGGAAGGACGATTATCCCTTCCAATAATACCATCGGCATATGATGATCGAACGATAACCGAATGTAGTAATCTTATCTTAGTCCTCAATCACCCACACACTAGGCTTCACCTCCCTCCAGCTCTTCCAAAATCACTCTCCTTCATATGAATCCACACTCCCGAAAGCACTCAAAGCATGTTCAATCCCGACGCTCTGCGACTGTAGTCTGACAGGAGCCAATACACCGAATCCCGATGCACCAGTCCCATCGCTTTCCGACTGTTGGATGTCCCTACTTGGCACACAACAACTGTACCGCAGAGCCGGTGGCCACAGTACCGGCCACCGAAGTAATATGTACCGCTATAAGCGAGTATGCAGTGAAAAGTGGACCTTCCATTTGGAATCTGAGGACCGACATACACATTCGCAGGGCTAAGCGAGGATCATACCCGGTGGTTGCAGCCTGTGGCAGTTGGGAAGTCTGGAGCCTGTAGACTTGGTCCACGTGAAAGGACGTGGAGCGTACTCCGTTGGAGCGTGGGGAGGTTGGATGCCATGTTTATAATTAGACGGCGCGTACCGCTCTTGTGGATGAAATGCATGGGCGTTGGATACGACCACTTGTGCTCAGTAGCAGGGCAAGGCGAAGTAGCTAGACGTAGCAGCCGAAGTGTAGAGTTCAATACAGTGGCACTACTACAAGGTTCATCTTCTTGGGACGTGTGATTCTCCCGTCTAGTTGGTCGTGTGCTGGCTCGACCAGGGCAGTCTTGCTGTAGATCATGGGTTCTCTATTTCTACATGCCTACGCTAATCATAGACGGCATATTGATCGATCCCGTGATCTCGCAGAAAAGGCTTGAATTAATGAGTATCCCGTTGTACTGTTATCTGCGGGGATTTACCCATGAATCCCTGAACCTGGACCTGGCCCCGAAGCTTCAACTTTTTTTACACACCTCAAGTACACAGCTAAACCTCCTTATCACATTGACGGTTCGGGCCGCTTCCTTCATCTCAACGGCTTTCGTTGTACTTGAGATCGCGCGTGGAGTAGCACTTGAAGAGCTGATCAAGACAATGCCATGGGCTTGCTCTGGAACAACCAAAGCGACCAATCCATGCTGAAGGCCGTAACTTATTCACAATCATCTCCGCTTTCAAACCAAAGGGGCAAACTAGTGATTTTCAACAATTTGTCTGTGGCGTAGCGCCTCTATATACTACTTATTACATCTGTAGTCATGGTCTGTAGGTGTGGGAATCTAAGGACCAAAAACCATCTTCTAACGCCCTGAACCGTACATGCATGATCTTCATATAAAATCTCCTGAGTCTAGCTCCGGAATGTTCAGACTTGGCGCGTGCGCAATTATTGGCCTTTCCTTCAAGCTCATCAAACGATCATAATGCGATCTAATATCGATATCCTTGATGGTTTCCGTCGTGCCTAATTTAATACTCCTGAGTATACACTTCCCATCCTTGAGCCAGAAAGCCCGCAAACAATTTTCCTGTGGCATTGCGAGCGCAAGATGGCCAGGCTTGAAGACGCTGGTGCTGATTTTACTGGAACTCTTCTTGAGTCGGTGTGGGGCGAGGGTGCCCTTGGCTGTGTACTGAAATTGAATGATTTCAGTCATGCCATTCGCAACAATAAACGATGAGCCGGATGGCGACTGTGCGGCCGATATGATTTTGGTGCTATACGTTTCGTTCTGCAGAGGTTCATAACCCGGGAAAGGGACGAGGACTGGGTACTCTTTGCCCAGGAACGCAGTGACTAGAGCCGCGCGACGACCAGAGTCGTAGAAGACGCCTGTAAGATCGCCATCGTTGAGCGTCCAGGGCGGCAACTTGAAAGATCGAGAGTGCTCAGAGATGGTACTGACTGGTTCGCGGGTAACATCCCAGACATCGACGTACACGCAATGGTCTCCAAGCTGCGTAGCGACTATGAGACGATGGCTGTCTGTGGAGAAGTAGAGTTTACGCGTGATGATCACTGTCTGTCTTTGTTGCTCCTCTGCTACTTCTTTTGAGCTCAGAGATCTTGATTGCTCAGAGAACCAGCTCCCGTGCTCTGCCTTCAGCTCTTCCGAGACAACATCGTGATTTAACGTTCTTGTCATTGGAATTGAGCGTCGATGTGCTACACCTCCTCGCAATTCATACACATCCATCTGATGATGAAATGCAATGCGCTTCACGCCATTTTCTAGGCTGAAAAGCTCGATTAGGCCGTTAATGGAGACAGCCACATGTCTATCGTCGTTAGACAGAGCAACACAGATGTCCGCAATTCGACCACAAAATTCAAGCGCGATATCGCCTGCTGGAACAACATTGATCCCAGTGAAAGCGATCAGCCTGTTTGTTGAAGCACTTGAGGTAATCACAACAGACTTGCGATGACCTGCTGCTGCTGCTGCTACTATTCCTTCAGTTTCATACCTGCAACATTGGATTGCTGTTGCATCATTGGAAGAAATGTCGAATCGAGTTACAAAGCTCTCGTTCTTTCCCCATAAGAGCAAGGAATGTCCTGACGATGAGAACACAAATGTTGGTTCCTTCGGCAGTGCGCATGATTCTTTCTCTTTCCCCGAAGATTTACGTCTTATAGAGTTGGCTATTTTTATTCCCCGACTGGCTGGCTTAGACTTAGTAATACTCGCTTCGTTCCAAGTCACTGTGCTTGGCAAACTATTTGACAAGCTGTTTGGCGGGCTGTTTTGTATCTTGGCTGGTTTTGCTTCCGCAAATTCTGAGGGCGCTGATAGTGAGACTTTCTCATAAATGCTGTTGCGGGAAGGAGGCGTTTCCACGGGGATAGGTAGATCCGATGACGACAATCTTGACTCAGCTTTAGTTGGTATTGGGATGTTGAGCGATTCGTTGAGCGACTCGTTAAGTGGACTAATCGGATAATCAGGCATTCCAAAGCCATATGAACGAGCTCGGCGTGTTACGGGAATTTGTGTGAAAGGGCTTATTGGTGATTCAGAGTATTGCGGTAACTGTGCTTCTGTTGACTTCGAACGTTCCAAATCTGAGCCAGAGACTGAGACTGGTATGCTGACAGTCATCGTTGATTGTGATGGAAGGCTAGTTCCTCGGGTTCCCATATCGGATATCGAATGCGATCCTGTGGAGCTCGAACAAGTCCCATAAGAAGATGGGTCCTCCACAGAATGCTGACTTGAATTGTAGCCATGCTGTTGCAGGGCCTTGGGGTTGGCGGAGACTTGAAGAGGTTCGATCAGGCGAGCGCAATTGACACTTCCTCCTGACGTGCAACTTGGGCACTTAATCCCGTCCTTCCAGTTGACAATTGACGAATTTTCTTGAATACTCTCATAAGCCCACTTGTCGCACCATCGTAATTGTTCTGCAAGCCACCATTTTGGTATTGCATGTAGCCTTGGGCAGTTGACCATATAAACGGGTATGAACGATTCGTCCATTCCTTGAGACAAACTCTTCGCATTGGGCGGGGATATTCTTGCTACCCATTCCTTCACCGTATCTTGCATAAGCTCCACTGTCGTGCCTGTCCTCACAATGTTGACTGGCCCGTCTCGCATTTTTCGTTTCGATAGCCACGTAGAGAAGCTTATCGTTGCAGTTTCAAAGTAGGGCCTCGATTTCGAAACAAGCTTGCCATAACTAGGACTGCGAGTATGCGATGGTCTTAGGGATGTACGGTGTTGTAAAAGTGAGTCTTGCCGTGATAAGAAATTGTCGAGGTCCTCGTTCCAATCCAGCAGTGTGGTTGCTAAGGATTCTAGTAATGCCTCAGAAGGCATCATAGGCCCGGTGATATGAAATATAGATATAATGAGACCCGTCCTCTGTTGGTCAAGTTGCTCAATGACCTCATCAGTACCAATACTGATCTGGTCTGGTTCGACGACTCCGGATTGCCGTCGAACAGCTACAAAACGCTGAATAATGGCGCATTCCACTGCCCAGAGGGCATCAAACAGCACCCAGTATGCATCTAGCCAGTCGTCATCCTCTTCTGAGATTGCTTGCACCAGTGGCGTGACAAATGTTTCCGGCCTGATATCCAAGGGATACTTTACTCGTCAGCGCGAACTTGACAAGAGATAATTCATCTTACCAAGCCATTAGCATATGTGGGAAGCCGAGCTTTCGCTCTTTCTGTCTGGTGAGAGTCCACATGATTGCTATCGTCGAGCAATCCGAGAATCGCCGTGAATAGCTCCTTCGCGATGAAGCGTTCAACCCCCTCTACATTATCTCCTTCCCAAGCTGTATTGATTGCTGCTTTAAGTCGCAGTACTTGGAGTGGTGAGATAGCTTCTCTTCTCGAGAGCAAAAGACGTACCCCAGACAGCACGGTTTGAGCCAGGACAAGTCTCGGTAGGGCGAGGTCGCCGGGGATTTGCGTGGTTTGACTGGGAAAAGACCGTATCTTGACGTTAATTAAGTACAATATTGAAGAAAATAATAACTCTGGTGGCAGCAGGCAGGATGTCAAGTTTGGTGGGCATTCAGACGTGCTTGATGAGATGCCGCTAAAGTAAGCTCGCTGTAAGTCGAAGATAGTCTTGACCCAATGGATTGTTTGACAAGCTTCGTCAACATACTCGTGCTCGCCCTCATGGAGCGTAGACTGGAGCGCGTGATGGCCGGTAACTTCGCGCAATATGTCTGAAATGTCGGTTCGTCCAGCAAGATGCTCCCAAACCGCCGCAATGTTCCTGTGTTGGGACGACATGGACGTGGGGGAGTCGCGAACTTGATCGGCGGGGCAACACGACAGCGGTCGAAACGCTTGGGCGGGACAACGGTGTGGCTTCTGCGAGGTCGATGCGAGAAGTACCTGTCTGGTAGAAATGCATGGCGGCTACAGATAGTCTGCGTCTCGCGGTCGAAACTCGTTGCCTGAGAGCATACGCAACACGTCTGTGGCGGGCCAGGCGAGGACAGTTTGGCTAATTTAGAGAGGATTCAAGGCTGAACACGGGCGCGACGTTTTTTTGGCACACGGGTCGCTGGGGTGCTTGGCACCTGCTCTTCAGCTGTGCTAGGTTGGTGTAATGGGGGTTAAGATAAAGACCCGAAACCTGCAGGTGGTCAATTTCCCATTTGGCAGAGCGAATGGGAATGGGGCCCTGTCGACGCGAAATGCATGATTGTATCGTCTTAGACCCCGAATCGTAATATCGCCGTCGTAACAGCTACTTGATTCGCTTCACCGGTCAGGGAACGGGTAAGAAATTCACGTGTATTTGACTGGTGTGTATTCTCGGTACCAAAGAGCGCCCCATGCAACGGAAGAACCCAAACAGAAGCAACAAAACGCCTCTATTTGTCCGTCCAAGTTTCCCGAAACGCTCGATATGGAGTGAAAGAGGCTGGGTAACTCTAGTCTACAAACCCAAAGTGCTCGTGGCTGTGCAGCCTACAAGTTTCAGGCCCCAAGGAGCATGTCCAAGGGTAACCGCCCTTTTTCTGGGTACTTTTAGGGTGGTGCCAAGCGCAAGACTGGTGCTTTTAACGCTAGCACTAGTCTTGTATTTGTGGCTATGCTTAGGTCTACACATCTAGTAGATACTCAGATAAACTCTCTCAAGGTCCATCATGCCTCAGGCAGATTAACTCTGGGAGAGATGCGTTGTTGTTTATCGGAACTGTTGGCTAGCGCCACAATCCTAAAATTGGAACCCAATGATGCCACCTCCCTATTTAAGCCATCCCCATATGAACTGCACGAGCGCTTTGGCGTTGTCTTCGTCCCATATCGCCCTTTTGGGGTTGGGGAACTCAAGATGTCCGCGCCTGCGTCCAGGTACCACGACCTTGGGTGGTGGCCGGTGAATCTGCATAGACGCAGTTCGCTGCCATTTCAGTGGATTCCAACCATCTGATCTCACGTGGTATGCCGCCACAAGGGTAAAAAAGGCGAGAATCTAAGCCAACAGTCAGTATGTAGAGCATCTTTCAGGATGAGAGACTTACACCAATGTATGAGGAGACGAAATCGTGTGTATTAAAAGGAGGCACGAACGCTCGCCAGTTATTGAAAACAATAAGCAAGACGCAGAAAACAAAGCCATAATATGCTCTAAACAGCTGACCGTGTGTTCTGTAGGGATATTGTTTATCGTCTCGATTGAAGGCGCTGCGATTTTCGAGAGTGGGGTCGTTTGCAGCCTCCTTGATCTTGTGGTAGAACACAATGTATGACAGACAAATGACGGTATAGCATATAAGCTCAGATACAACAGCATTATTTGTGATTCGGCCTAAAACGACTGATGGGAAGGGTTTAACGGCAAGAAATGCTATTAGTCCAATGCACCAGGATACAGTGACAGTGGCGAGGGGAACTCCGTATGTTGTCGTTCTTTCCAGGCGTCTTCTGGTATTCTGGAACCAAAGCGGCCATGCTTCTGGGATACTCGCGAGAGCGTGAAGCAGTCGGCTTGCATTGAACAGCGCATGCACTCCAGATGTCGCAGCTGAGAAAATGAAGAAGCCGTTAAAGATAGAAGGCCAAACGCGAATATGGTTGCGAACAGCCGCCAAGATGAAGATACTATTTTGGCCGCCCCGAATCTCGCTGGTTTGAATGTTGATCAAGTTAGGGTCGTTGTATGGCACATTCAGGCCACCAGTGAATGTGCCAAGGATGTATAAGATGGTGATACGCAATGATAATTTTTTCGTTGCGAGTTTGATGGTTTCATGTTTCTCGAGATCCTCATTCTCTGCCGCAGTGATGGCGATGGTCTCGAATCCAACGAAGGAGAACACGGCTGTAACAACAGACGTCCAAAGAGCCAGGAAATTACCACCGCCTCCAGTAAGGACCGGCCCATCTCGTTGGGCAGGATGTATCAGAAAATTCTCTGAAGCGAACCCATAGGGTTTGCTCCAGGTCCAGAAATGATTACCGTGCTCAACCGGCTGTATGGCTGAGACGATAACATTGAATACAATTAGGAGCGAGATGAAGGTGATTTTAATGGTGCCGAAGAAGTACTCGAGTTGGCCATATTGTCGCACGGGTAAAAGATTGATGAGGCCAGTCATAATCAAGAATATGAACACCCAAACTGCGGGAGAATAGCCCGCGGTACTCCATTCCAAAGTCTCGTCGGGATACCCGACATCTTTAAGGTATTGTGGGTCGAATTTGAACTTCCACAATTGGGCAACGGCCAGCATCTCTGCGGCGAAGATCACCACGTAGGCAAACCATGTGATCCATCCAGTGGCGTACCCGACCGCCTCATCGATGAAGCGGCCAGGAAACTCAAACAGGGGCCCTTCGACGGGGAAGAGCGCAGTCATCTCACCCAAGCAGGCAATCACGGACCACATCATGGAGGATGCGAGAACGATAGCCACAATGGCAAGACCTGGACCAGCGATGTAGATGATCTTGCCGCTTTGCAGGAATAGACCGAAGCCTATACAGGCGGAGAAAGACATCATGTTGACATGCCTCTCCTTGAGAGATTGACTGCACCGACCATGAGCTCGCATACATTTCCCGTACATAGAATAACATACCTCAGAACGGTGCGTCTAGACGACATCTTGACGGTTTATCTCGCATCCACTTCGGTTTCAGTGTTTCGAGTTGCGGGTGACAGTTGACGTGAGGCTTCTCCAGCGCCGCAAGACAGTTGATAAGAGGCGAGGCTGCGAACGCATCTCTGCATCGCGAAACCAGCCAAATAAGACATCTTGCACGTCGGCGACCATCTCTGTGACCAATATAGATGCAGCAAATCAGCGCTGTAGCAAACTGCAGTACAACCCGCTACCGACCCAGCACCCATGACAATGTAGAGACCTCAGCTGCAAGACCCACACAATTGTAGGGAGCTGCGTCTGTAAATCACCGGCCCGTCACACAAAAAAAGATCAAGATGTCGATTCTGACCCCTCATGTTGCGTTGCGGCAGCCATCATAGTCGCTCGTTGGCCAGCCATGCAACCCTTGTGTACTGAAACAGGGACATGCTCCCGTGTACCCTGTACCGTCACCGTTGTGGTGGTTGAAAGACAGGGGTGAATACGAAACACGAAATCGCGAAAGTGTGAGTTGGTGGTGGTAGGACCGGCGGGGCTGGAGCCTTGCAAACGACCCCGAAATTAGAGTGCAGGTCTGTGCTCAAATTCGACCGCACGAGCGCTGATCTGGTTAAAAGCGGTTACCTTGAATGCAATCACCTTATTTGGGTGAGCACGCCGAAAGGCTGTCGGACTGGCGCTGCAGCGCGAAACCACTTTATTGCATTTCTTACACTCGACCCTTCACGGCCACTCGTTGTACAGCAGGACCGGTTAGATCAATGAGGTGGAGAAGGATCGATTGGCTTCAGATCTTAACTACGATTTGGTTTTGGTACATGATTGAGCGCCTGACCCTATGCATTCCACATGACTTCTGCGGTCTTTACAAGCTTCCCAATATAGTACACGCTCCACGACTAGCGTAAGTCCATAAGCGCAAAGGATAGTGTCGATCCAGTTTTGATCTCGATGATACCAATCATTGATATAGGAATAGGTCTTGAACATGGGATACTCCGAAGACATCCTTTTAGCTCCTAGCAATATTACAAAGCATATGGAGTCATGAACAACAAATGAATTTCGACCGTTTACCAATTACGTTCTGTGTTCTTGACAAAGGAAATTACTGAAGAAGGCTTGGATACAAGAAGTTCAAAACTCGATCCCCATAATCTCGTTTCTTTAAAGCCCAAAGCTTCCAATCCTGAAGATATTAATAGTATCCACAAACGTTGAATTGTTGTCAACGTTGCTGGCGAGATCAATACCATCTCTAGTGATCATTTCTGTGGTTCCCACGGTGTTCAAGTTATATATTCCGATATCATAGGTGTTCCTATTGCCTTCAATCGAGAGAATGCGCGTCTGGCACCTTGCTCCAGCGCCGACTTGCGAGCAGGCGGTACTGTAGTTGTCGAAGAAGGAGTACAGGCCGACACCGTAGCCGAGGATGTTGTTGGAGCGGACGATGCGTAGACCCCAGCCAGAAGCTGCATTGATAGAGCTGTTTGGGGAGGGTGTGAAAACAGGATCATTGAGAGCACGATCCACAGGGAAGGGAATGGTCGCATCAGGGTTGGGCTGGTAGTATGCTGTTTCAGTTTGGATCTGCCCCATGAAGATATTGCGTGTATCCACAAACTGATACTCATACTTCACATGATGCTCCACGGCCGTTCCATATCTACATGGTCATTAGCAAGTCTGTAATACAAAATGAACGAGAAAACTCACAGCCATAGAACACCTCGCTGACTCTCGATGTGAAGGCCTCGGCCTGCATAGATTGTGATTTGGGTGTTGTTGTTCCTTGCATCATCGAGATCATGATCCGCGGTCCACAACCAATTGTTCTCCATATACAGGCCGGTACCAAACTTGGTGACGTGGAAAGACATGTAAGCTGCAATGCACTCTTCGACCAAGTTAGTCGCCGTGATGTTGACGTCAGGAGTCTTCTCGCACTGCTCGGTCTGGAGATTGGAGCCCGCGAAACCTCCGATGCGTGTGTGGACATCCCAGAGACCGGCTGGCTCGCCACCGTAAGTAGCAAGATTGTATTCAATGAGAATAGCACCCTTCTGTTGCCCTTGCGTTGATACGAAAATATCAGAGAGCTCGACTCTGCCTTGCTCTCCAGGCTTCGCGATCTTGACAACAACTTTAGGAGCGCTCATATCGTTGAAATACTCGCCGGCGGAGAGGATGACAGAATCAAGAGCCTCGCCAACAATCTTCGAGCCAGGAGGGATGTAGATGGTGCCAGTTACTTTGTAAAATCCAGCATCAAGGAAGAGGATCTTGCCCTCCTTCTTGGCTTTGAGGATTGCAGCATTAAGGGCGACAGTGTCGTCAGTCTTCCCATCACCAGTGGCTCCCAGGTCACGAGCACTGAGGAACTTCGACAGCGGGACGGAGTCGTACTGCGGCTTCGACCGGGTGTAGAATTTTCCTTGAGCATCTAGCAACTCAATCGGCCTTTTGCTAGGAGCAATTGGTCCACGCTCTTCAATAGGGCCTTGAGGCAGGTATCGGTGGCCATCTGCCCAAGCACTGATGACTGATGGGCCGAAGGACCCAGCAAGATATGTGCCCTCGGGACCCAAGACAGCTACTCCAACGTTGTTGAGCTTGACGTTCTCCAAGTACAAACTTCCAGCGCCAGCAGGCTCCGAGTCGTCCGTTCTAGAGGTGGCAATACCAATTGGTGTGTTATTGATCTCACTGTCAAAGAGCGTAATAGATCCAACGTTGACTGCTGAAGGGCCACCAGCGGTGACGTTAAAACCAACCCGGCAATTGTTGATCGATACCTGAGAATATGTCCAGCCCCAATCCCAGAGCTGGTTGATGGCTGTATTGACGTTGTTGAAAGTAAGATTACGAGTTGTGAATTGCTGATTACCAACGTTGAAGCCGTAGTTTCCACCGTTGAAAATCAGGTCGTTCATGAAACCGCCAGAACCCTCTTCGATGAAGAGGCCCTGGTGAAGCGTTCCATTGTCAGCGTTCATGTTGAAAACAAGGTTCTGCAAGCTAGTCGTCTGCGCGGTTGGCCAGTGAATGCCAGTAGCCGCAAAGCTTGCAGGGAGTTGCGTCATATCAAGAATGAGGTTACGAATCTGCCTGAAGAAGGTGTTTGTCGGCCCATAGGCCGTCCTGCCTACACGTGGACCAGATCCTTGATAAGGGGAGGCATCAATTAAGCCTAATCCGCCTGTGAAGTTGGAAGAAGCAAGAATAGTAGGAAGACAATTGGGATTTCCAATGATCTGGCCAGGTTAGCTATGCCACTTCTCGGAAAACGTCTTTAGTACATACCTGGGTATAGTAGTAATCAATGATGCTAGCCGAGATTAAGTATGTCCCGCCAGGAAAGTAGACCACAGCTGGTGTATTTGTGGAACTCTCGCAAAAGCCTGGCGTACACCTGTTGCCTTCCGTAATTGCTCGTTGGATCGCTGCGGTGTCATCCGTCACGCCATCACCTTTTGCACCGAAATCCTTCACGTTCCTGAAAACCTGATACGAGTCTGGGTTTGCATTGAATGACGCAAGACCTTGGTGCTTGATATTTTCAAGCCAATATGGTGCGCAGGAAGAATTGGATGTTCCAGTTGGACTAGGCTTCACCGAGCTCCTCACTCTAGTACCAGTCGGGTAGGCAATCTGGGATGCATCGTGGGCATGAGTAGGACGAGGACTGTTTGTGGGGCGGCCGTTTGAACGTGTTGACTGGCCAGAGATAGCTTTTGACGTAGAACCTCCGCGCGGGGGCGAGCTGTAGGTCTTCGATTGGACATCATTCGCACGTACACCTAGCTCCTTTGCGTAGCCTTCTCCATATGCATACGCATATCCCTCATCGTAACGAGCGTTCAGGGCTACTGCGCATGTTGACAGGCCCAACCCCAATAGAACGGAAGACGAAGAGATTCTCATCGTGTCTCTTCACACAAATAATACGGTTAAAAAAGAGTGACAGGAATTATGAACGAACAAGGGCGTTGAACGAAAAGCCAGGCTCCCGGGTACGCGGCCATCTTAATAAAAGCAACGAACTTGGAGCCCGGCGCCGAGTAAATTGAAATGTAGCTGACCGAACGCGTCGGCCTGTCATGTTGATCAGCAGAATTCCGCATGTGGACGACGATCGATTACAATTCAAGGATTTGACCAATTGGGTGAGTGCATGGTTGGAGCATGTCAGCTCAAGTATGGGGCACGCGGCTGTGGCTTGCATGCTGTCCACCGGTTCTAATGCTCTGAAACAGATATGACCGAGCCTAGAAGGTCTGATTGGAGTCGTTCTGCCTTGCATCTAATGCGATGTCTGCAAGAAGAAGGTTAGTTGATTATAGACTACTTTTGCGCGCTGGTGATGCGGCCACGCGGCGAGCCAAACTCAGACACACTTCAGCCTTATGCTTGGTGACAAAGTTTACACATATAGCCCCAAATTCGAGATACAGATCTACGGACGGTTCCTCCCATGCGCCATGGGCACACTCACTAGTGATCACCTTCGAGTGATGCAAGGAAGGGGCCCAGATGTTGCTCATGCGGGTCGAGCAAGGGTATTCAGGGGAAATGAGCAATTCTTCGTGATCCGCGGACTGTCAGGTCTGCTTTGGGAACTTAGTACACAAAAACTTTGCATTACGAGGAGTCCAAGAGATGCGAAAGTCTTCAGCAATATATATGAGATTTGAAGACGAATGGGCAAACATGGCGCATCCTTGTAAAGTCCACAACTAATGGAGGCTGGCCATAAACGCCAATTCACGTGCCTTGGAGCTTCGTCGGCGAAACATTTCCGAAGGGCCGACATTGAGGGCTCTCGAAACTTTTGCATTGGGTTGTGAACGTCATCTTCAAGCTTTCGCATCCACATCCGGACAGTACAGAACCACTTCCATATACACCCATTCACATTTCACATTTACAGGCAAGATGTTCGGAGGTCGGTCATTGCTTTCACAAAGCAGGCTACAACAGGAGCAGTAGAGCTGACAATCGAGCTAGCACCACCTCAACCGTCAAAGAAGGAGCTTGAAGCTGCCGAGGCGCAAACGTTGGCGGACATCAAGTGGACTGCGGCCAGCGCTGTCGTACTGTACTTCTGTAAGTTCTAACTGGAATAGGATGAGAGATGTGGTTAATAATGAAATGGGATGAATGTTAATGGTGGTTGTAGCGCCGCATCTCGTCGAGTACGTTTCGAAGCTTTTTTAAACCGCCATCGTTATCACGAAGCACATAAAGATTGCGGACGAAAGGAGATATAAAGTTATGCCTGTCGAGACCGAACGCATAGGAGTAGCCATCAGCTGGAGGAAATTCAGCCGAGGATGTACCATAGCTGCGTACGAGATGGAAAAGGTACGCTTGTAATGATATGGGAAGCCATCTGTGTATCATTCACGGAGCATGAACGCCCCAGATAAATACGTTCAGTCACATTCAAAACTCCAATCACACAATATGTGGATCATAGACCAAGACTCGATCATGAGAAGCAATATCGCGCGATACGAGTAAATTATCCCGCTTTACTATGCTTTCACCACTTGGTATTCTACGATGCCAAAATTTTCCAGTGAGATTACATCCAAACCATCTATGAATCGTACATGCCAGCTTCTTGAAGGGTCCAACTCATCGTTTCGCGGGCCTCATTTGCTTCGAGGCCTCCCATTCATCATATTCTTCCTTAGTGTCATCGACCCATTTCTTGAGATGTTCTAGTTGCCTGTCGTAGTCTTTCAGGAGCTGTGAGCAGTATTAGCACTTGAATAATAATCTCGCTAACAAAAGTTATCACAAACCTTTTCCAACGCCTTCTGATCCTCTCCCGTGAGCAATTCGCCATTCTGATGGTTCTCAATTGACTTGCCCAATTTCTCTGTCTCTTCTTGCAGTATTCGTGCTCGCTCACGCACACCAGACATGCGCGCCCAAATCTCTTCTTGCCGTCCTCCCAGTACAGGATCGAACGTCTTCTTCTCGAGCTCGATGAGCTTCTTCTTCAAATCCTCTTCCTGCTGATCCATGACATATCCCCGATTCCTCAGAATCTGCACCTTGGTCGCAAGAGCAAGGGTTCGCTGTGTGAAGACAATGTGCTTACGTTTCGCCTCGGTGATACGTGAAGCAACATTGAGCTCGTGGGCGTCTTTCAGGAGCGAGAGACTGTTGTTAATCTCGTGTAGGCGGGTCCGTAATGCGGTCACAGCAACTGCTTGTTGTTGTATACGATCTCCTACTTGTTCAAAACCGCGTGCCAGCACAGGAATGGCGCCTGGACTAGGCTTCTTCGACAAAGCCTCCTCCCATTTTCTCTCATCTTCACCTTGTGAGGGTCCGTAGAAGGGTGCTTCTTCAGGCTTGACGGCGTTATAGAAGTAGTGCTGAAAGACACATTCGGGGTTCGCTGGGTCCCATTTGCTATTCAGAATCCGTATTTGCTCAACGACTGACTTCTCCCCTAAATGCTGTTAGCGTACTTTTCGGGAGTAGGGCTGCTGAAGCATACTATGACCGATTACTGATGATGCAGCATATGCCTGGGTAGACGATTGCCGCAGCTGTGGAAGCCCTTCACGTTGTTGTTGAATACTTTGTGCCTGGGATTGGTTGAGAGGTGGCGCTGGCTGTAGAGATGCGCCAAAGAGGCTATTGCTTAGGTTCGGCTGTTGCTGCTGCTGCAGCGGCTGCGGCTGCTGTTGTGGTTGTCCAAAGAGACTTGCACCTGCGTTCTGCGGCTGTTGTTGCTGCTGCTGTTGTGATTGTTGGGGATTTCCGAAGAGACTTGAGCCTAACCCGGTGTTCTGCTGCTGGGTCGAACCGAATAGGCTGTTGGTCTGGGGAGCAGCCGTCGATCCAAAGAGGCTTGATTGCGTCGCATTCGTCTGCTGCTGCGGCTGTTGTTGCTGTGATTGACCGAAAAGTCCTCCAGATGGCGCCGTCGTGCTGCCAAATAATGTGCCCGTCTTCTTTTCTGCGCCTCCAAGGCCGCCGCCCACATTCCCGAAGCTAAAGGACATTTTGCTGTAGTGCCCACGAGCAGGCGACTGTGTTCAGGAGTGCACACGGATGAGTGAAGCGAGCGACAATTAGCTCAAAGAATGCGCAGAGAGGCTTCAGGTATTTGTTTTCGAACGCGCTTGGGGACGCGATCGAGGACCGCCTAAGCAAAGGGCGGGGAAACGGCGAATGGGGAGCTCAACAGGCATGCATGGCCATGTGTGGGAGGGGTTGATGGGCGGTAAAGGGTATCGCTGTGATGTGGGAGGAGAGTGAGCTTGTTGTTTGGTATAGGCGGCTTTGTCGATTGCCAAAAGCTCAGGCACACTACCAATGATATCCCTGCCATTTTGGTGACCAGCCAAGCCTTTGACTTCCGCGACGAACAGCTCCATCTCCAACTCACCTTTGGGAGCACACAGCCCGCCATTGGCACCTCACACTCACCATGTCGTCGCGTCAGCCCAGGTACTGCGGCCGCGCAAGCCAACATACAAGTTTAAGCAGCTAATTGGCCCCAGGTTCAACCAGCAAGCCCTCATCGACACCACCCCTCTACCCGACGACATCCCCAAGGTCAAGGAGCTCGGAGCCAGCTCTGCACCCCTCCTCAGTGCCTCGTTCTTCATTGGCGCGCGATGCAAGGCCTACAATGATGACTATATGATGTGCAAGACCGAGTCGAACGGTCGGGGTGAGCTGGAGTGCATGAAGGAAGGCCGCAAGGTCACCAGGTGTGCGGCTAGCGTGTATGATCTCCAGGGACATGTTCATCACGGGAAAAGGGACTGACGGAGACAACAGAATCAAAGACATCAACGAGAGCTGCCTGGAGGAGTTCCGTACTCACTGGCAATGCTTGGAGGGCCACAACCAGCAACTCTGGAATTGCCGGCCGCAAGAGCGGAAATTGAACAAGTGCGTGTTCGAGAAGCTGGTAAGACCCGAATGCCCTTCTATATGTTGTGGCTGCTCACAAAATACCAGAGTTTGGAGAAGAAAATACCAGATACGCCAAAAGGCGAGACACCCGTTCACTTGCGAACACGCAACATTTTTGCGAGTCACTGAGCTTTGTATATATACCGACTGCACTAAGGGAATCAACGAATTCAATTTAAGTACTCATTATCAATTTACAAATTGGACTGTTTGGACGTCGTGACGAAGCGCGCGGTTTGCACCACTACTAGATCTCATGAGCACTTCACCTCTCAGCATTTCAGGCTGTTCTCACATCACCAGAGCGTTTGAGATTCCATGTGCTAGTCACACATCTTTGCTAATATATGCACTGGGGTAGTTACTCTACCTATCTCCACTCAATATGCTCATTTTTCATTAATACTTCACTATCATCTCTCACTTGAAGTAAGGATATTACAGGCCAACAGCTTCACTGGTCCATCCTCTTTCTAAGTCATATATTTCTTATATCTCTCCTTGATTCTCTTTCTCGCTCAGCTTGTCGCTAGCCTTGCTTGCTAATCTGAAGGCTTTCATCGTGCGTCGATTTTCCGACAAACTCTTCAAAAACGCCGGGACATCCGGGCTGGTTCCTAGATTCAAGATCACAATGAACTCGGTGGTAACGTCTGCGAGTCTGTCTAGCGCCCACTACGCCCACTTCATTGATATCGAAGACGCAGGCGTGATGGACCAGAGTGGCACAATGACCTCAGTGAATGGACTTTACATCCAAACTTCAAGTATATCAAACAAGACGAAAGTGCCTACTTTTGATTTATTTACCCCAATCTCGGCATGGAGCCCTCTATCAAACATCTCCACGTTCAGCTTCCCATCTACCGCACCCACGTCGCCCACCGCATCTTCCATTGATGCCTCCATTCAGTGGAACAACGCAGACCTGAGTATTATGAGTTGGTCCTATTCATGAACTTTCAAGGCTGATGTATACACAGTGTATCTGCTAAGCTGCCTCTTACCAAACGAACTCATCACAGATAGCCTCATCTTTTCTCCACGCCTCGACGAACTCCATACTGCAACATCTCCTATCCATCTCCAACTCTTTAAGAAAATCCCTATTGTATGTCCGCCTCCTGCGGCATATTCGAGGTATGCGCCGATTGGAACGGGACGACCACGATCTCACCTTCTACTTGCGGAGTCAGACAAAAAGCGTACGAGTGCGTCTGACGCCCGGCGCTCTCTCGCCTGTGCTCTCCTTTCTAACAAGCGTATGGTATCGGATACGATCGATACCTACAATGTCCTTGCAACCCTACATCATCTCCCCACCCCTACGCTCCACAGCATCCATCGCAGCCTCCTCTTCATGTCCTCCATTTCTAACATCGAGTGGATCCAAAGACTGTGCCAACTCCGTGGCATCGTCAATGGCTACTATGCTGTGGAGGGCGTAAATGCGAGTTGTGATGTGGAACCGAGACTGGAGATCTATTTGCTGGAAGCAGGCAGAAAGGAGACCGAACATTGGATTAAGAATATAATCGTGGCATCAGGATTGGAGGAGAAGGATCGCAGGATTTGGGCGGAGGTATACATGGATGCAGCAGGGTTTTTGAGGAGAGCTGTCCGGGAGGTATTTGGGTAAAGTGCTTCGAGGACTTTGAGTTTTGGAGTGTAACCATTGAGGAGAATCTTGAACAGGGGTAGAGGAAGGATTCGTACTGAATCAAAGGTTTATCCCGAGGGTGAGGCATTGATAAACGCTAGTAGTAGGGTATCATTCATGAACAGATCTAATCTCATCGCTATCGGCATTTCGCAGTTTGTGAGTTCCTGCCCCGATGTCTCGTTCGCACCACTGCATCTATCTTAAGCAGCGGTGCTTAAGCTCTCCTCCCACCCCTCGCAACGCCCAAGAACCTGTCTCGTAGATTTCCCCTCGCCGCAGCTGCAGCTCCAGCAGGTGAACTCCTCAGGAACGAACTTCCATCGAGTATCGAACTGCTGGCGTCTATGCCAAAGCTGCTTCTGCCCTGTCCCAGATCTGCTCCAAGACTTAGCCTACTCGCGCCTGAACCAGCTTGTACAGCGACCATGCCACTTGGCAATCCCGAACTCCTCCTTCCAGATGTTCTTCTGCCACTCGAGCGTCTCGTTGACCTCCTCGAGCGTACAGAACTCATCTGAGGTAGTGCACTGTTGTCAATATCGCTAGAGTCTTCGAGTTCTGAATCAGTGTGTTCATAACTCCCTGCCTCGGGCACATCGTCATCCAGATCCCGCTCGTCCTGTAGTACACCTGCCATTTCCGCTTCTTCCATCTCCAGCATGTGTGAGACTTCTGCCTCAAGCATGCTGCCCTCGATGAAGGAGTCTTCATTGAAAGGGACAGTAGTATTCTGGCCGTCTTCGCTTCCAGATCCATCTGAGGAATCGGAAAGGGACGCCTCGCTCTCACTGTCCACTGCCTCAGGAACCTCGTCGTCTAGATCCCTCTCTTCCTCTTCCTGGCCTTCCATTTGTTCACCTTGTTCTCGCTGTTCTTCGTTTGCAGCATCTTGTTGTGCAGCAGCGAGATCCATCATGACCTGCTCACGCCGCTGCATCATTTCCTGCTCTTCTTTTTCTAGCTCCTCGTCCTTCATTGCTTGCAATGTTTTAGCAACACCTGGAGGGCGCAACCAGCCAGCACCAAAGCGGCGCACATTTTGTTTGCGCTGCTCTATTGTATTCTCATCATTTGTAAGGGTGGCGAGGAGTGCGGAAGTGTGACGCGGGCCATGATGAGAGGTTGATCGGCGGTGGTGGTGTGCATTTGGTGGGGAGGATTGCGAAGATTCGGGGTCGATATAGCTGTAATTTGCGCGGTGGGAGGGCCAGAGGCTGGCGTCCTGGAGCGACTGTAAGTATGTGATTTGTATGTACTTGAGTTTGGGAAGGTTCTAGTGTTTAGAAGACATGGCAGCTTAAGATTAGGAAAATGTGGACAAACCGATCGCGGCGCAATCATAGGTAGTGACAGCATCTTTCAGTCTTATCCAAATTTCTTTATAAAAGTGGAACATTCAGAGCACTGCCATTGTGTGTTGTTCGCGTGTAGGCGCGTTGTTGGTGTTGTAGTTGATTGTGATACTTTTGAGGTCGCCCCACCTCGGTCCGTCCCGAAGCGGGAACGTGCCCGCAGCTCTATCATCCTTCTATTGCTCTCTTACCACTCTTACTAAAGTTTGTAACATATCTCTTTAGATTTAGTCGTATGATATGGATACAATAATACTGAAACGTACTTATAATGCCATCATTTTTACAATTGGCCAAGGGTCTTTGAAACTTTGACCATCGCGACCTCTAACATTTCTTGAATGTCTAATTACTTCCACTTCTTGAGCAACTACAGATATTACAGGCTTAAAGCTCATGCGCTCTGACCGGGCGACCAATATTTGCCTCATAATCATGCATCGGTAGACTACTGTACGCATCCTTACAACTGAGGTATTTTTCTATCCCTCGGGGTACTCAGGTAATCGAGCAATACTGCTCATTACTACGAGATTGATCAAAATCTATTCAAGTCGGGCATTGCAATTCAACTATATCAAGATCACACCCTTTTCTCGTGACAATTATCCGTATGACTAACCAATCTAAGCATCAAGTGTGGTGGAAGCCCAATACTCAAAGCGGAGTCTCCCGGACGCTCTGTCAAATCGGAGCTTGAATGCTTCTCGTGGCCTCTCCATTCGCTCAGCTCGAAGTCACTAATCTTTAGTTCAAAACTGCAAGTGCAAGTATGCAAATTACATTGCACAGTGCAAAGTAGCCATTTCACCGGGAAAATAAAGACGCTGAACACAACATCGCTAGTTACTTAAGTTTCTCACTCTAAATCTTACTCTGATTGCTATCATTCTACGAACCACTGTATTTGTGGAACCATGAGGTCTTATTCCTCTGTGGAACCGGAACCGGCCGAGTGCAAGTTTGATGTCTTCTAAGTCCTTTTGCGACCCCCCCCCCCCCCCACAAGAAGGGTTAGAGACGAGCGGCTATCCATTTACGATCTTTCAGTGGCGCAGCTCGAAAATCAGGAACCTCATTTTCCCTTACACCTCCTGGTCTCGTTGGCACAACGGAGTTTCTTCCTTCACACCGGCGATCAGAGACTGGCCGATTGAGGAAAGATCAGGCTGTGACACGTGTGCCGTTGACAACCGCAAAGCGGGCCTGCAAAGATTGAGCGCAATAACTTAGGAAAAAACACGCAAGATTACTATCCACAAAGTACCTGTGGCAAATACGAATTTGACTATGGCATGAAACGAGCCTTGACCGATTCTATATTCAGAGAAGTGATCAAAATGGAAAAGCTATTAAATGCAAGACTGATTATATCTAATATCAATAAGCATATAAGAATGATAGATTTAGAGCATGTGGCATGATGGCTGGAATGAAAGTATAGATTACTCGTTTTCCAGGATCTGCTCTGGTAGACTTCACAGGGCGTTTCGAGCCCAATGTCAATCTGGTTCTGGTGCCCAAGCTTGCATGGGAAGGTTACCGGAAAAGGGAGAATCCGTAGAGCGTTTCTAATCCAATATGTAAACTTCAAGCTGGCGCTTGGTCTGGGAAGGGAGAGCCTTGCTGAAGGCTTGGTTCAGTGGTGAAGATAGTGATCGTCAGTATTCTGTCGGGACGGGTGATCCATGTTTTCAATCAGTCATTTGTTTCAATAATAGAGACAAGAGCTTTCTCCAGACTACGCATGGCTCGTGCTCGAGCTCCGCGGTCGCCAACAGTCCTACTTGAATGTCTCTTTACATTCTCGAAAGCATTCGGGTGTTTCTTTCTTTCGTCCATTGCCTTCCTGCAATTCCCGTGCCCGCATCCAGCCACGACAGCTCATGCCCGGCGCCGCGCGCATAGGCTAATCTCCTACCCGCACGGCACCACCTCGGACCGCTTCATTTACTGACCTCGGTAGCCCACCCAGTTCATCGGGAGTCTCCGATGCCTTAGCTGCACAGTTGTGGAGGTGACGACGCAACTCCGTGGGGCATCTCAATCTGCGCTAAAGACTAATTTGATGCCGTTACAAACGCTGCAAACTAGCGAGCCGTTATCCGCGGCGGCATCTCCCATTCAACGCTTTCGGAAGTTCATCCGCGGAGGCAATACGGTTGCTTGGCGACAAAGCTTAACACTTCACATCCTTGAGATCGTGCAGACTAGCCGCTCGCCACGATGGGTCGAGATTCCTGACATGCAGGAGCGGCGCAGAGCGAATGGGGCACAGTAAGCGAATTGGATGCGATACGCCATACGACGATTGGAATAGGTGCATCGGAACGAAGGGAGTCGGATAGCGGGTAACGGAAACAATTTGCCTTGCCCGACCCTGCTTGCGGCTTCTTGCGAGCGACAAGGCAGGGGGAGGCTGAGCGGAAGAGAGTTTGCAGGGCGTTCGTGTGCGTCAGCTCTTACTACGGAGTTTAGTGACAATGCAGAAGCACAATGCAGGAGACAGTTTGAAGTTAGCAGCAGTGGAGCCATGATCCCGATGGCTGTACAAAGAACGGCTCAGGAAGATGAGTACTCCGCAGTACAGCTGTGCACGTACTGCAGAAATCTTTTTATACACACTAAATACGTTTCAGCGCTGTAACGTAAGAGGCGTAGCCCGAAGTTGGCTTGCTCGCACGCGAAAAAGATATGCTGCACAGCTTCTCGCGACAAGGCGCGATGGTGTGGAAAGGGAGGGGTGAAATCCTATGTACCCAAGTACCTTTCTTGGATACTTATAATTGTGTCTATTATTTTGCTTATCTCTGAGGCCGTTGAGTTCGTGTCATGCCGTTGAGCCCGCAATTGCACCATGTCTACACCCAATCTAGGGAAAGCGTTCGACTGGAACTGGATTGGCAGACGAGGGGCCATCGCGAAAGATGATGGGGCAGGGGGAAGCGATGGCAGCATGGCTTGCAGGAGCAGGCGAGACTTGTCGTAACATGGCTGCGTGTTGCAGCTGAGGGGTTTTGCTTTGGCTTGGTGAGGTGGTGTTGCGGAACGCCAGCCCATTCGTGGGTTGAATTAAGCGAGCTATTGCGAATACAGTGTGCATAACGGTTTCGTCTGAAGGGAGCGGAGATCGACGCGCAAAAGATGAATTCGACATCTATGGATTGCTCCTTTGGTCTACACGTTCATATGAGGCATAGGACGGCTGTGGAATCTGTTGAAAATCGGCAGGAGCTCAACAAATTGGGCGACAAGATAATTTGGCATCATTGACAAACATATACACAACTATCCCCAAGCCTTGTCCGTGGCATGACCGGGTACATCTCAATCTGGAGATTGATGGAGAGCTGTGCATTTGAATTATCATAAAATTAGTGCACACGCGGCACGATGCTGCGGCTTGTCAAAGCCCTGGAACTTGTCCTGCGTTCAACCAATCTCTTCGTCCCCGTCCTCCGTCCTTGTCCAACCACCCGCTTCACAGCGTCTTGCATGGTTGGCTACAGTTTGACATAGGTGCACAAAACGGAAGTGTGAAGACACTTCAAAATTGCGTAGGCTTACTTCATCTTCGTTAGACTGATCGGTAGAGTTGGTCTGACACTGAGAGGGGGGTACGTTCGGTTTGCCGAAACGAGCATCCCTGATGATGATAACTGAGAAGGTGCATTGCTTTTTACACTGTTCCTCTAACGATGCAGTGATTCCAAGACACCCCCGCCATTGCATTATAGGCCAGACCCTGAGATTCGAGAGCTCCAACACATGCTCTGCCTTCCGCGGGATCGTTCCGAAGTTTCATTGAACCTCTGTTGCATGAAAATATGATCGGGATCGAACATCATATGTTGCTCCTGACGACATGTCCTCGGAGTGCCTGTCTTGCCTCACAACCAAGGCTGTCTGCTTCTCCACATTTGTGAGTGATCATGACGGATAACTGAGGGGAAATGATTACCCTGGCTGAGGCAAGCCCTGCCGCATGTGTGTTATTGGAGCGTACGACAAACTGTCTGAGAGGCAACATTGGCGCTGCTGTGTGCCGTCTCACCCTCTTGCTCGTACCCATCGCGTGTCTTCCTCGGATCGAGACCAAACCAAGATGTAACCATCGTGGGGGCGCTGTCGGAGAAAATTTTAAAAATCATAGAGTTGTGGCAATAACGTGGTCCGCAAAAGTTCATTGTGTTACTGCCTAGAAGATAGCAAGTGGCCTGATATCATGAAGAATTGAGCCCGCGTTGTTCCATAGTGCGGACACCAATGTTTCGATTCCACTTTCCATCGTTGGCACCCCACAACTGTTGTTCTAGGACCGCTCAGTCCTGGCCATGCGACTGCAAACCTGGTTGGCATCTTCCTGGTCATTGTTTTCATCTCCGAGGACATAAGAGTCCAGGGCCACTGTCCAAACATGTTTTAATTTCCGTCTGTTTGGAATTTGCATGGTTATTACCAGGTGATTCTGTACGACCGCCAGCCAGTTAGATTTGCAAGATCATTGAAACGCGCCAAAGCAAACATGTTGAGGTCAAGAAAGAAGGAACGTATCGATGAATGGGTGACGACGAAGCTCCAAATTCGACTTGGTTTAACCCCTGGGCTTGGACATTGCCGAGATATGGTAGTGGTTTGATAATTATTTGGCCTTTCAGCGGTCCTTGTGTTTATGTCAGTACATTGCTATGGTAGAAAAAGTAACGATAGGCTTGATACCTTCCAGGGCATTCTTGTTCTTGTGGGGAAAGCTGCTGCAACGGCACAAGAAGTACAAATTGACTATTATACCTAGGCAGGGTTGCCAGTCTCGTGCTAGTGGCTGAGCTGTCTGACTACCCGCAGATGTTGTACAGAACGCCTGAGGAGAATGTCCCCAGTTTTACATGCACGTACCACTCTGCCGCATGCAGCTGAGACGAATCATACTTGCGAAACGGCTCACGCTGAGCAGATAGGCAATTGCCCAGGATCACGGCAGGAATCAAAAGACAAGCCGTTGATCAAGCTAGTATCTGGCCTGATGTTGGCGTGGTTGAATGCGATGGCGGCAGGTGGTTGTTTGTAAGTGCTTGAGCAGAGTTAGACGCACGGTCCCCTTGCGTGATATTCGCGATGAGCATCAAATGGAGGCTGAAAGGGTTGGAATGCAGGTCGGTTGGTCTAAGAGGAAAGCCGGCAAAGAACCAATCAAATTATTTCCGTAAAGGAAAACGGAAGGTTAGCTGGTGAAAATCATGACCGGAAGGCCGAGATCGCACTGTGAGTCGTTGCATTCCGAAAAACTCAGCGGTGGGTGGGCGTCTATCGCCACCGGGGGCTTGATCGTGGGGTCTAAAAGTTTTGTCGTGTCTGGAGTGACGGCAGCCTAGGAAATCGAGGTGATCGGCTTGGTGGCTAGCAGTTTCTGTTACGCAGCCGAATGCGCGCGACAGACACATTCAATTGTGTCGTCTGATGCAGAGTTTTATCAGGCCGACAGGCATGCGACGGACGGACGTGTCTGCAGCAGAGCAGGCATGCGAAGCTCCTTGAGAGGTCGGGGCGACGGGCTGCGTCTCCTCACGCACGCTCAGCCCTGCGAAGTCTCTGGCCTTGATGGCTTGCAACGACGGCCATTCGAGGCCAGTGGAGAGGCGCCCAGCTGGCAGGAAGCGCGGGCGGTCTCGGTTTGCCGGAATCCCCTCCGTGCAGAGCCAAGGGATGGCGTTGCGAGGATCGCATGGCGTGGCTGGCCTCGATGCAATCGTGCATCATGATTCGCATCGAGAGCTGCAGGCCTCGGACCCAAGTGCAGCGGTTTTGATTGAAAGCATAACGGCGCTGTTGCACGACAGGAAGCCGACACCAGCCGCCAGCGCCAGGCCTGCGCCCGGCCTGAGCCTGTCAGGATCGAGCTGGTGGGCAACGCGATAAAGAGCGTCGACAGGGGCCAGGGCAGAATCTGCAGCTAACCGGGGCCGGCTCGTGCGTTGGACGGCGTCGAGGTTCAGGTACATCTCCCGCCGTGGATCACGCTGCAGTTTGCAATGGAATACGTGCTGTTGGCAGCGTGCAGAGGCTGCGCTGCCTGTCCATGCCGCCGGGAGGGCCAGCGGGGGGTGGAATGGTCGCGTCTCTGGGGCGCGCGAGTCGTCAACAGGGCGGCGCGCGGGTGCCCAAGCCGAAACATGACACCGCAGCAGAGCCATCAAAGGTACCTATACAAAGGCGCTCGCTCCAGCGCTTGGTGGTGTCGTTCAGACGCAGTGCAGGGATCTCCTTGGCGGATTGACGTTGCTTAGACTGCGGCGAACACACGGAGCCCTCGACTGCTGAGTGGGGTGTCTTGCTAAGAGAAATACCAGCCGCGCGCCCATAACACGTCCAATTCACTCCGCAATCCACACGTATCCTCCTCCACACCCCGCCCCTTCCCTTCACTACGCTTCGCTGCGCACTTGCACCCTCCGTCTTGCTCGTCGAGCGCTGCCCGCCCTCTTGTGCCCCTGAAACGCCCCCGCCTGCCGACGACACTGGACGCCCGCCTGGGGAGCAGCCTGGCATCCAATTGGACCACTCCCGCTTCCGTGTGAGCCATCACCTTACCCAGCGGACCCTTGGTACCATCGCAAACCCCTCACCAGCAGTGGCCACGACCGATTCCCCAGCCCAGGGATCGATAACGCTCGCTTTTTAAGCTCTTGACCCTCGCCGCCGCCGACTCTCAGTTTGCATTCCCCCTCACCACCCTTCCGCCACTATCCTCGACGCTCGTCTAGCTGCGTCGATCCCGCCTCCGAGTGGACCACGCACCACCACCACCCACACACATCTCATCATGGACCAGCACCTGCAGAGCTTCACGTCTTTTGTCAACCCACAGGACCTGGAAAATCCCGGTGTCTTCCAGGACGCAACCTGGTTTCCGCAGTTCGACCACGACGCACTCTCGCCCTCCAACAGCCCCGATGGCCTGTCTCTCTCCAATGAGCGCACGGCCAGGAACCAGGACTCGGCCGTCGACCTCACCGCATTCTCAAACTCAACCTTTGCCCAGCTGAAAATGGACGACACCGCCACCACCACCTTCTTCGACGCATATTCAGATCCTGCTTCAAACACGCCATCGCCCAACGATCCTTTCATCTTCAGCAATGCCAACTCGCCCGGAGATTTTACCCGAGACCAGAGCCAGACCAGCTCACCCGAGACCAGCAATGACTCGTTGACCAACGACAACTGGCCTGCGATCCACATCCCGCAGTCGATTGATCCCCTCAAATGCTCCATCAAACTAGACAAGACAAAGACGCGCGCCGAAACCCAGATCAAAACACTCGTCACCCTTGATCCACTCCCTGCACACTACCAATGGCTTCGCTTCCCCCGCCATACGCTCTCCAAGTCAAAACAGCTGGCAAGTGACGAAGAGATTCAAACAAACGAGAAGAGGGAGGGCACCGCCCGTCTTCAGCTCACTCTCGTTCTTGCCACCGCCGTCGAATCCACCGAGGGCATGGAACGCGCGTATCGACGTGCTAGGGGCGACGAAGCCACCCCACGGCGGCCACGTGGTACCCCCATCGCCGAAATCGACAAGGATGACCTTAGTCACCCCCAGAATGGTGGCGCTGTTGTTATTTGCGAAGGCTGCAAAGAGCGCGAGGCCAAGCGATATAACCGCAAAAAGAAGCGCAACGCAGAGGAAGAAGACGAATGGAATAGTTATGAGGATGAGCGCATCATCATGATCAATGAGAAAGAGTTCAAGCGATGGCAAGACGTAGACGAGGATCTAGAGAACTCGGCAGACTCAAGGAAGGTAGAATTCGTTATGCGAATAACCTGCTACTGCAGACATCAAGAAGAGAAGTCACCAGTCGGCTACCGGGTCATTTTCACCTTTACAGACGTCGACAACAATTTGCTCGCCCAGCAAATCTCCGACATCATTCAAATTACCGACGATCATAAGAACCGGGAAATTCCGGCAGAAGCTATTCCAGGCTCCCTTACCATTCCCTCAGGGCAACAGGAATCCGGGCCCACTCAGTACACGGTGCCTCTATACAACTACTCACCAACCGTCTATGGCGTGTACTCACAGCCTTCCACTCCTCTTCTTCCTCAAGCTCCAGGGCTTGCGCACTCTCAAAGTGCAATCTGGCCGCAAGAAGGACAATACTCTCAGATGGCCAATTGCACCTTCGCACCTCAGGTGCCTCACCAAACTGGAATGACATTTGGTGCTACTGCAGTCCCTGCACCTGCATCTATGGCCCAGTATCCTACACATCAACGTGGTCAAAGCTACTTCACGCCAGCAATGCTCAGTCCACGGGCGGAACAAATTCCGACCCAGGCAGGATATCCCCTCCACCGTCCTCACTCCTTGGACAGCTTCCCACAACAGTGGAACTTTCAATACTCACAACAACCTTCGTTCTCCCAAGGCTTTGCATCCCAGCCTCCGTCTCGTGGCCCCTCCCGCCCTGCTTCGCCGTCCTGGGACCAAGGTCGAGCTCCCAGTTCGAAGAAGATGCGCGCAGTGCCCGGCTTCATGCTGTATGAGGATGATGAACAATGAGAACTTACGGATACGATAGTACGAGTCACGAATACAAGGATTGGGCGTAAGGTTTAGCGGGATACCATTGAGCGGCGTCGCGGAGTTTTTCTCACATCATTTACCGTCGATTGGGACTGGCAAACGAACGGAACTCGCATTACGAAACAACAGGCTTTGGCATTAGCCTTGCAGAGCAAAAGGGTATGACTGATATTGCCTGCAAAAGCATTCTGGGCGGTAGTACCACTGTTCATCCTTCGTTGTCACTCAACGTCGTTGCGGAATTGTTGATGTTCTTCCGGATCCTAATTCCGCTATCGATAGATTCTTTATTTGATCACTATGCTTTTAATCATTAGACTAAACTTTGTATTATCCTTCTTCGCTGCTCCTCTTTGCAAGGATGCACACCCCAAGAATCAATCGACTTTTCTTCTTCAAGTCTGGCTTTTGCTCGATGACGTGAGGTTGTTCACCGGTGCGCGACAGCCAAGGAAGGCACGACCACTGCAACTGGTCTTTGTTATCTCACATTAGCCTGTGACAACGTCACCTTCTTAACGTAAAACTGGGACTATAGGATGCTTTTCTTCTCAATTATACGTGTTCTATGTGTGCCTGGACGCATTACTCACTACAAGCCACCCGAACAACCCTCCTCTACCTGCTATGGTGCACATATCAGCGTCGAATCCAGCCATTCTCATCGACAATCATTCGCCAGCCACAAAGACCCAGACCATTTCAGATACGGAGCCATTTCCACAAAATAAGAGCCAATCAGAAATCCTCATTCACAGTGTCTGTAATGGCTGATAGTACACATGACCAGTATCGTGTATCGTTCATTGTGTAGATCGCCTCAATCATGTGCCTATATCCATCACACTCCGTGCTGCAACGACGCATTCTCACCCATACTCCGCCTCTCCCGTCTCACAATCAGAATGAGCTGTAAAAAAAAACCGACCTGGAAAGCGTATGAAGTCTCCTATCAGCTTAAGCCGAACGCATGGTCGCAGCGTGTCCTGTCATTCGGCCGGGCTATTTCACCATCCAATCTAAGTGACCCGACTCCGCTGACTTGGAAAGCGGCCAAGTGGCGGAGCTTAATCTATATAGATGAAGACGTGGATGAGCAGCTTCGATAAGGGTATCTATCAGCATTTGTCGCTGCAACGCAGGCTGAGCGCAGGTACCCGAAAATGCGTTGCCATGGTACGTCTACAGAGCTTGTGTTGACGACAACGATGGGCAGCCTGCCTTTCGAGGAAGTGACATGAAGGCTCAAACCAATTGCTGATTGGAGGATGCGGCAGCGGATGCTTCCAGAGGTCATCGTGCAGCGGCAGAAGCGTAAGCATCGTCCAGATCACGTTGCAGAATCTTGCTGATTCGCAGATCATGCCTCATTGCTTCGTTAAACAGTATGCTGTGCTACCCACGCGCCCATTATCCGAGCTCCTCCTCGAACTTCTAAATAGCCGCGTCGTTCAGCCCTTCCATGCCGGAAGACTTCTAGATCGCCCGGCATGGTGACTGCAACGGCCCGAGGCCGCACTTTGCATATGGACCAGGTCTCCTATACCGCGGTCATCGATATGCGAGATTCGCTGCATGTCTTGGTATCGGTTGAACCGGATCCTGAACGACGTCTTTGGTGGGCTTCTGAGCTGCTTCTGTGGTGGATGCGACGTTGGTGGGGCCATTCGTGTTCAATGTAGGCTAAAAGCCTGCAGCACCAACTTTCCTGTATTCTTCAAAACTGCTGACAGGACCTATAGTTGGGTCTTCCTTGCTGCGAAGCTCTTCCTCAAACTCTTCCTCTTCTTGTGCTAGCGTGGCTTGGAACGCAGCAGACTGTCCGCGGTGGAAGTACAAGGGTGCGCGTTTTAGGAGGGCGACGTCCTGCGTGACAAGAATGTGCTTGACAGTGGACCCTAGGTCTATCAGTCATTTAAACTCAAGCACGGGTTGAGAATAAACATACCAGGCGTCTCGTACTTGGCCTGCAGCAGCAGCTGATCTACAACATGCCGCAACCCACGAGCACCAGTGCCCATCTTACTGGCTTTGCGTGCAATCTCGCGCAGAGCGCCACTCGTAAACCGCAGCTCGATATTTCGGAGGAAGGATTTATGTTCCTCCTGTCTTATGAGGCTATCCTTAGGCTCTGTGAGGACACGAACTAGTGCTTCCTCGTCCAAAGCCGACACAGCACACACGGTAGGTATCCGGCCGATAAGTTCAGGAATCATTCCATACTTTTGCAAATCTGCTGGCTGCACGTGGTCAAGCACATTGACCTTTTCTACACGTTCTGGCCGCCTGACTCCGAAAGGATTGGGCGGTTCTATCTCGGGGGGTACGAAGAAAGGCGAGTCCTTTTTGAAAGCGGCTGCTTCGGCACCTGTAAGCATTACGCCGTCAGCGGCTGCGTGCGCGTTGGACGTTCGAATCGAGGCTCCAAAGCCCATGCTTCCCATTGATTTCCGGTCAAGGACGATCTTGTGCAGGTTTGAGAAAGCACCAGTACAGATGAAGAGGATATTATCAGTCCGAATGTTGAAGATTTCACCTTTCCCCCCACCGGGCATGGTGGGGCCTCCAGAGCCGTCCAGAGGATTCCCTCTCCCTGACGCACCCCCAGGTTTGCTCGCACTTCTCTCAGGCTTGGCCTGCACTTGTACAGTAGTACCCTCGATGATTTTGAGCAATGCTTGTTGCACGCCCTCTCCACCAACATCCTTGCCATACGAGATTTTTGCGCCGGCAATCTTGTCAATCTCATCTAGCACAATGATGCCTTGCTCGGTAGCCTCAAGGTCGTAATTCGACGCCGAGAAAAGGCGAGCCACACACTGTTCAACATCGTCGCCAATGTATCCAGCTTGTGTAAAAGTAGTGCAGTCTGACATGGAAATCGGAATGCCTAACGTCTTTGCCAGTGTCTTGCACATCAGTGTCTTACCCACACCTGTGGGGCCCAGTATGAGAACATTGGATTTCTCTATCTGCAGTTGGTGCTCAGTTGTGTCTAGTGCCGGCTCGGACTCTCTTGCAAACGGTGGCGGGCCGTAGGAAGGCGTGTCGCTGTAGGAATGAGGGTCGCCGTGGTTATACAGTTCTACAGTAGGCTGCTGACCTGGAAATTCGTCTGTATTGCTCAGTCATGCTCAATCACATAATAAACAGTTGTGGCAACGCCAGAGGGAAGAGAGTTGAAGCTACCTTCTACAGGATGTCTAAACGCCGACGCTCTTCGCTGCGCCCTTTCTTCCTGTCTCGCTGCTTCGTCCTTCTGTCTCTGGATCTCCTGTATCCTCAAATAATGCTCATGCACTGCAACACTCAGCACCACCTTTGCGCGATCCTGGTCGACCACGAATTGGTCCAAATGCTCTCTCAACACTTTCGGTGTAATGTGGTTTCCTCCCACATTGCTTGTGCCGCCCAGCGGACCTCGTGTTGGCTGATCAGGCTCATAGAATGACGAGAAGCCCTGACCGCTGAAGTCGGAGCGATTATACGAGGACTGCGCGGACTTCGAGACCGAGAAAGTGCGCCTTGAGCGTCCGATGCTGTAGAGGGGGAGGTAGGATACCCGGACCTGGGGCGAAACGGCGACGGAAAGTCTTCGTAGTATCATTTTGAGAAGGGAAGAAACGCGACGCTATCACATTGCTGGGCGAACAATTGGAGGGTCACGAGAGGCTCGGGATACTCAGGCTTGCAAGTTGCAGAGGCAAGTTGGCGTGGATGTGAGTCGCGGGTTAGCTCTCCGCATTGAGCCGACGTGACATCTGCGGGGCAGCTCCTCCCGTTCTGATAAGCAGTCTGTCGGGCCGTCTGGCGGGCTACCCCCCCAGATCTCGTTTCTAGACCACTTTGCTACTACTTAACGTGATGTACGGTGACGCGCATTCAACTGCTTTAGGAAGGGGAGATTTGGCGAATTGAAGCGCAAATCCCTCCGGCCTCCTAGGATACGCGGTGTTGGGACAAGTGGCGTGGGCGCGATACCTGTTCCAGCAATCAAGCTATGACGTTGATGGTTGGATTGGCAACGACTTTTGGTTGAGAGCTGCGGCCCTCAGCAATTGGAGTAACCCCGCAAATAGCATTTCTTCACCACTTGTCTGAGACGGTGTGTGTGATTTCATACATCAAAAGCAGTGCTTCCTGCGATCTTTCGCTGTCTCTGATAGCTAGCTTTGCAACGAACCTTAACCTGCAAATCGCACTCGCCCATTCTTTCGCACATCATGGAGCTCAACAAGGCTTCCGCGAACTCAACCCTTGCTGAGGCGCCAGGAGAGATTCCAAACGACGGAACTGGTATGGCCATCTGGCAATGCGTGAGAGCCAATTGACTGACCACTTGCTCGCAGGCATAATCCAGCTTGATGGATATCTTGAGCCCTTCAAGGACGCGCTCAAGAGCCGTTTCACAAAGGCACAGCAATGGATCCAGACCATTGATAAAACCGAAGGAGGTCTGGAGAAGTTTTCGAGGGCAAGCATACTGCGATTGACAATAACATGAATGAAGCTAACTGCATCTCTAGGGTTACGAGAAGTTTGGCTTCGTGGTTCAACCAAACGGCGACGTAATTTACCGCGAGTGGGCCCCGAATGCCCTGCGAGCATACCTTATTGGCGACTTCAACGACTGGAATCGCGATGCAACACCAATGACGAAGAACGACTTTGGTGTCTTTGAGGTTACTGTCCCTGGAAAGAATGGCCAGCCCGCAATTCCCCACGACTCGAAGATCAAGGTGAGCTTGCTTCACAATAGAACATGAAGTCGAAGCTAACATGACAATGCAGGTTTCCTTCGTTGTTCCCAATGACCATGCCCGCCAGGAGCGCCTTCCCGCCTGGATCACCCGGGTTACGCAGGAACTCAGTGTCTCCCCTGTCTACGATGCGCGATTTTGGAACCCTCCCCAGAAATACGTCTGGAAGAATAAGCGTCCGGCGAAACCACTGAGTGCTCGAATCTATGAAGCTCATGTTGGCATCTCCTCGCCCGAACCGAAGGTCGCCACATACAAAGAGTTCACGCAAAACACACTGCCGCGGATTAAGCACCTAGGGTACAATACTATACAGCTGATGGCAGTAATGGAACATGCGTACTACGCAAGTTTTGGATACCAGATCAACAACTTCTTTGCGGCAAGCAGCCGATATGGTCTCCCTGATGACTTGAAGGAGCTCATTGATACTGCGCATGGCATGGGCATTACTGTATTGCTGGATATGGTGCATAGCCATGCTTCCAAGAATGTTCTTGATGGCCTGAACATGTTCGACAACAGCGACCATCAATATTTCCATGAAGGTGGAAAGGGACGACACGAACTGTGGGACAGCAGGCTGTTCAACTATGGCCACCATGAGGTCCTGCGCTTCCTCCTCAGTAACCTTCGCTTCTGGATGGAGGAGTATCAGTTCGACGGTTTCCGCTTTGATGGAGTTACGAGCATGCTTTACACACATCACGGCATTGGAACGTAAGTGTTTTTCACCTCTCACAGCAACTAGGTACTGATGAGAACTAGGGGTTTCTCAGGAGGCTACCATGAGTATTTCGGTCCTTCTGTGGACGAAGAAGCTGTCGTATACTTGATGCTGGCGAACGAATTGCTCCATAACATCTACCCCGAATCAATCACGATTGCGGAAGATGTCTCTGGCATGCCAGGTCTTTGCGTACCACTCTCGCTAGGCGGAATAGGGTTCGACTACCGATTAGCCATGGCTGTACCTGATCTCTACATCAAATGGTTGAAGGAGAAGCAAGACATCGACTGGGACATGGGCGCTCTCGTCTTCACGTTGACAAACCGAAGGCACGGCGAGAAGACCATCGCCTATTGTGAGAGTCATGATCAAGCGTAAGTTGATGATAGTGGGCATCTCTGTCAGATGCTAATATTTCCTAGGCTTGTCGGTGACAAGACACTCCTCTTTTGGCTTTGCGACGCACAGATGTACACCAACATGTCGGTCCTCTCAGAATTTACGCCTGTCATTGCCCGTGGCCTAGCTCTTCACAAGATGATCCGACTGATTACGCACGGTCTGGGCGGCGAGGGCTATCTCAACTTCGAAGGAAACGAATTCGGCCACCCAGAATGGCTAGACTTTCCCCGCGAAGGCAACGGCAACTCCTTCCACTACGCACGCCGTCAATTCAACCTTGTAGATGATGAGCTGCTACGGTACCGATTCCTCAACGAATTTGACTCGAAGATGCAATGGACTGAAGAGAAGTACGGATGGCTACACTCACCGCAGGCGTACGTGTCTCTCAAGCATGAGGGTGACAAGGTCATCGTTTTTGAGCGCGCGGGCCTGCTGTGGATCTTTAACTTCCATCCCCAGGAGAGCTTTACAGACTACAGAGTTGGTGTTGAGCAGGACGGTACGTATCGCATCGTGCTGAGCACGGATTCAAAGACATTTGGAGGACAGGGCAACGTAGATGAGAGTACGAGGTTCTTCACCACACCCTTCGCGTGGAATGAGAGGAAAAATTTCTTACAAGTTTACATTCCGTCGAGGACCGCGATTGTAAGTGCACCCCCTGAGAGGAGTGAGTGAACAAAGCTAATCATCTGGGCAGGTACTGGCATTGGAAGGTTCGCTATGAGAGAGCACAATAGGTGTTATTGATTTAAAGAGTGCAAATTGAAGGGGCTATGTGTCATGCAATGGGGATGCGCCTAAATCAGAAAAAAACGCCGAGTTCGACTTTATAGAGAAACATCTACGGATGATAAATGTAATTCATATTGCTGAGAGCATTTTAATATACGTTGTGACTGCGAGGTTGAGCTTTGTAAACGATTCGATTATCAATTTTCATGACTTTTGAAAGGGCCACCTGAATGTCTTCAGTGCCCCAGTCATCCTCTAAGACACGATCAAAGGGCTCTCTGAACGTATGCGTGCAATGTCGATCATCGATCGTTTGGCAAGCAAGGTCAATGCTGCGAAGCCGGAATTGTGTAATTGGTATCGATGTCAAATGAGCTCAACAAAGTGATCTATTCTATAAGGAGGCTCGTGAGAGAACATGCTGAAAGTGCCCAACAAATTCATACATACTTTTTCAGCTCTGAGCCGGCAGAAACAACGCTCCAGCATCGATTAAAGTAGCCTGCATGCCTGGAAGAGCCTTTACAAATCCTAATTGGTGTTTTACAAGGCACTTTGGAGCTCTTCAAAACATTGTTGTGTAGAACGCTGGAGGGATGGAGTTGTTGGGTGGGGCACGGGTTGGAGAAGCACTTGCCATTCGTACCTTTAGTTGGTCTTCTGCGAACCCTCAGACATAGCGGGCAATACATGTTCGTCGCAATTGAAGACGTTGTCACTGCTGCAAATTTATGTTCGACGATAGGAATAAATTGTATAATGTTGGAAAGCTGGTTGCTGTGAGTTGTATAGTTCTCGGAGCGATTCGGAAGGCGTGCGGCACCACATACTGTGTGCAACGGTTTCATGATGTCTGGCTATGACGACTTTTTGGACCTTGAAAGTGTATTATATGCCATCTAGACAAGGATCAAGCTCGAAGAAAGAGAAATCAAGGAGCGTGCAACATTCAGTGAGACGACTACCCGTCGTTGCTGGGACCTGTGAGCGCTAGCCACTTTGGGCAGTGGATGGGGACCGAGCGCCTCTTCCCGCTCTGTGACTTTCGAGCTCTCTTCGAGCTTTCCTTCTCATTCCACACCACCCTCTCCCCACCACATCCGTCTCATACATCTCTCACAATGCTGAAGAGGTATGTTTGACCCCCGCTGAGGCCAATTGATGATGATTGGGATGCTAATTCGATGACCAGCGGCATTCAGCAGTCGCTGCGCGCGTCTCTGCGCAGACCGGCCACAATCCGCAGCGCCTTCCAGCCCATCAGGAAGAACCTCGCACCAGCTCTGTCGGCTCGTTTCGCCAGCACTGATGCCGCAAAGGAGGGCAAGATCCATCAGGTCATCGGTGCCGTCGTCGATGGTACGCGAAAAACTTTTCCGGGCCCGGCTATGGAGGAGCTCCGTCTCAGCCATTGGGTCTTGCATCGCAGAGATTGGCACTGACAATGGAATGCAGTCAAGTTCGACACGGAGCAGCTCCCATCTATTCTCAATGCCTTGACGACCGACAATGGCGGCAACAAGCTCGTCCTCGAAGTCGCGGTAAGAATGCCAAGCCTCCGGCACCTGGAACAATATCACTGATGCAGCGTAGCAACATTTGGGTGAGAACATCGTCAGATGTATTGCCATGGACGGTAAGTCAATACCTTTGCGTGCTGTCGCCATGGACGAGGCTAATTGAGCACCCTACAGGTACCGAGGGTCTCGTCCGAGGCTCCAAGGCCACTGACACCGGTTTGCCCATTCAGATCCCCGTCGGCCACGGCACCCTTGGACGTATCATGAACGTCACTGGTGACCCCATCGACGAGCGCGGCCCCATCAAGGCCACCAAGTTCCTTCCTATTCACGCCGACCCCCCGGAGTTCACTGAGCAGTCCACTTCCGCCGAGGTCCTCGTCACTGGTATCAAGGTCGTCGATCTGTTGGCTCCCTACGCCCGTGGTGGAAAGATTGGTCTCTTCGGAGGTGCTGGTGTCGGAAAGACTGTCTTCATTCAGGAGTTGATTGTAAGAATTTCGAAGTGTAGAGTAGTCCAGGCAGGAACTGACAACGTAACAGAACAACATCGCCAAGGCCCATGGTGGTTTCTCTGTCTTCACTGGTGTCGGTGAGCGTACCCGTGAGGGTAACGATCTGTACCATGAAATGCAGGAGACTTCTGTCATTCAGCTCGAGGGCGAGTCCAAGGTCGCGTTGGTTTTTGGGCAGATGAATGAACCCCCGGGTGCGCGTGCGCGTGTCGCTCTGACGGGTTTGACGGTCGCGGAGTACTTCAGGGACGCAGAAGGCCAGGACGTTTTGCTCTTCATTGATAACATTTTCCGCTTCACGCAGGCCGGTTCTGAGGTGTCTGCTCTGCTCGGTCGTATCCCGTCTGCTGTCGGTTACCAGCCCACCCTCGCCATTGACATGGGTGTCATGCAGGAGCGTATCACCACCACCTCCAAGGGTTCCATTACCTCCGTCCAGGCCGTTTACGTGCCTGCTGACGATTTGACGGATCCTGCCCCCGCCACCACCTTTGCCCATTTGGACGCCACCACTGTCTTGTCCCGTGGTATCTCTGAGTTGGGTATCTACCCTGCTGTCGACCCTCTTGACTCCAAGTCCCGTATGTTGGACCCCCGTGTCATCGGTGACGACCACTACCAGACCGCCACCCGTGTCCAGCAGATTCTCCAGGAGTACAAGTCGCTCCAGGATATCATTGCCATTCTCGGTATGGACGAGTTGTCGGAAGCTGACAAGCTTACCGTCGAGCGTGCTCGTAAGATCCAGCGTTTCTTGAGCCAGCCTTTCGCTGTCGCCCAGGTCTTCACTGGTATTGAGGGCAAGCTTGTCGACCTTAAGGATACTATCCGCTCGTTCAAGGGCATCTTGAACGGTGAGGGTGATGACCTTCCCGAGGGTAAGTTTTCAATCCATTTTCCAGCGTATGATAGAATGACTGACAGTATTTTAGGTGCTTTCTACATGGTCGGTGACCTCGAGTCGGCACGCGCCAAGGGTGAGAAGATTCTTGCGGAGCTTGAGAAGTCATAGACGCCTACGTGTGGTGGGTGAGATATGAGAGAGTCGGCCATTGGTGTCGAGAGCAGCTCGCTGATTAGTCTCACTTTGTACAAAAGATATACCTCAAAATGTGGGATTATAAGTGGATGCTTGGACGGACGTGGCTTCCTGTGTAATCTATCTTGCATGCAAAGAGACCGTTTCATTGTTCGAATTTGATCTTCATTCGGTTTTCTATCTGTTCTGTGATGTTTGAGAATGCACATTGTGGTAGTATAGATGCCCAGGGCGCGCCACACGGGGTGAAAAGTCGAGAACGTTTAGTCACGAGCAAAAGAGGTACAGCAATGCATATTGGAAAGAATGGTTTACGAGATAGTTGTACAAAATGAGGGCTATGCAGTAAAGACTCTGTTTTTTGCAAGACGCCGGCTATGCAATCTAGAGTTTGGCCTACATATAAAAGACACCCACGTGCCAGGTTACTCCAAACTCCGTAACTAAAGACTAAGTTCGACACACCGGAAGCCGGGGCCATCGTACGGAATGAAAGTATAGAAGGGGACGGGGATATATCGTCTAGCCTTTCCCCAGCACAGCTTAACGCCGGCCTCCACCTCGGCCGCCCTTGATCTGCTTCATGATATCCACATTGGTAGAACGGCCGCGTGTGTTCTCGTTGAATACGACGTTGCTCTTCGGCGCGATTGTGTATGTTGTCGGACCGGCCTCCATGCGTGCGCGCTGGAAGGCACGAGGGGCCTCGAGGGCTTTCTTTCTGTTCGCTGCCTGGGTGGCAGCTTGACTGCTGGTTGCTGGGTCGCGGGCCTTAGCCTTACTGTGCTATTCATTAGCAGTGTCCATAGATGAAGGGGGAAAAGAGGCACGTACGTTGGATCATAGTCGGCCTGAATAAACTCCTTCTTGCGGTAATCGTCTGTTCGCCTAAGAATAGGACGAGTCCAGTCTGTGAAGAGGCGCTCGGCTTGCCGCTTGATGGTCAACTCTGGGCGCTTGCTCTTGATGTAGAACATGATGACCTTGCCAATGCCAGATGCAACCAGAGTGTCCTTGTTAACCGGCAGCTTGGCCAAGGATGCGAAGAGCTCTTTCTGGATATCATATGCGGGCAGACTACCATCGCTGAGTGGTTCCAGGAAGAAGCGTACGGACTCGAGAAGGTTGACTTCGGGGTCTACAATGGTGTCCCTCAGGCTATTCTTGTTGAGCAACGCGGTGACTTCTGGAAGGAGCTTGAGCTTGTGTCGGGCGGGCTCGTTGCGTTTGCGGCCCTCGTTATCGGCCATGGCTGCTTGGGCCATGCGGCGGCGCATCTCCTCGATCTCCTGGTCGGCCATCTGTTCGAGGTCGATGCCGTCCTTCTTTCGCCGTCGAGACGAGCCGCTCTTGACAATGGCGTCCATTTGGGCATTCAGGGCACGCTTTCGGCCTGGATCAGTCTGTTAGCAAAGCTTCAGCCACGGGATACGCATACGCACGCTCTTCTGGGGTGAGGTGTTCATCAACATCGTCCTCTGGACTTGCTCCTCGAACCTTGCCCGCCTTCTTGGATCGCTTGCTGCTCCTCCTGTCGGAATCAGCAACATCCTCGCCCTCATCGCCGTCCTTGTTCTTCTTGCGGCGCGGCTTGTCTGCCCGCTTTTTCTTCTTCTTCGGCTCCTGGCCCTCGCCTGCGACTCGCTTCCGCTTGTGAACGCCAATCTGCTTGACATTGTCCTCGTCGATCGCCTGCGCCGGCCGCTCCTCAATCGCGATGTTGCTCGCGTCGAACTCGCCGAACTGTTGGTCGAACTGGTCGTCATCGAGGGCCTCAGAAAGTACAGACTCATTATCTGATAGGCCGGCCTGGATGTCGTCGTCGTCGGGCATGCCCTCCTGGCCCTCCGTCACCTCCATGTCTTGATATGGCTCGGCGTTGGTTGGGTTTGGGACCGAGTGCTCCTGGTCGATCTCAGGGCGCAGGGGGTCGTTTGGGTCATTGCCAGCCTCAGGCAGCGGCGAGTTGGAGTGCAACCTGTTGAACTCGACGTCCTCCATGGCCGCTGCTTGGGTCGTGCAGGCGCGATTGCAGAAGTGGCGAGGGAGAGCTGCGAGGAAGCGTCGATTGGCGAATGGGCAGGAGCGGACAGACACGGGAACGATGGCGATGAGGTCTGCGCTGTGTTCAAAGAAAGTTGCGCATCGCGAACATGACGGGCGGGGATACTATTGGCCGGGGGCTTGGCGGCCGCCGGACGTGAAGTAAGTGCAGACAAGCGCGTCCGTGCGGCTTCCTTCAAAGAACCGCCGTCGTACCACCTCCCTCCTGCATCTTACACTTGTCTGCCCATCACCGCCGGGCGCCCCCTCAACACCCTCGACCGGCTTTCTCCGCAGCGGTGCGCTGCTGGTCATCACAAAGGACACAACTGGCTGAAGGAGGAAGGTCATACAGTGGGAGGAGCACAGTGGCTGGAGGAGAGCGAGTTTTGTCCCTGTCCTAGCTGTATCCGCGCACTTTCTGCTGCGTCATCTGGCGCCGTCATAGCTAGTATCAACACAGACTCTGTCTTTACCTGTGTTCGAGAGCGCGGAAACACATCGTCTATCTTGTTCATCTGGCACCCGAAGTCGGGCTCATCCGGAGTGCGACTGCTCGACCGCAAGCGAACAGTCTGCTTGCACTGTTGACGCGAGACCTCATTTCCTAACCTAGCACATCATCTCCTATTCTTCCCCCCTCCCCAAACACTTGCCCATCATGTCTATGCCAGCTGCCGAAGTGGCAGCCGACTTCCGAGATGCTTTGCAAGATCTGAGGTTGAACAGTAGACCAGAGATAAGCAATCTAACCCTCATCGCCAAGGAGAACACAGAGTATGCGGAAGCCATATCGACAGAGCTCGAGAACCACATCCGATCGGTGAGTTGTCTGGAACCTGCCCGTGATTTCTCTTTTCTCTTTCCTCTTTTTCCACCGTTTCTCTCGCATATACTCTTCCCAAGACGTGCATGTGACTGACATGTAGTAGACTCGCCCTGAGTGGAAACTCCCAGCGCTCTATGTCCTCGACTCTATTGTCAAGAATGTTGGCACTCCATATACCGTCTATATCGGCCGCAATCTCTATCGCACCTTCATGGACGCCTATCTAGTCATGGCGCAAGACACGCGAAAGGCCATGGAAGGCTTGTTGCGCACGTGGAAGCAGCCTGTTCCTGAGTCCATGGATCCTCGCCCTGTGTTCCCCGTCGATGTGACAAAGGACATCGAGAATGCCCTGACTAAGATTCGAGCAGCTGTTCAGCAACAGGTTCAGCGACCGCAGCACGCACTCCCGCCTCGGCCACCCACAAATGTAGCTTGGAGGAGCACACCGACGCCGCCGCAGAATGTGCCGCGTTATGTGGCTCCCAATGATCCGCGCGCGCGACCAGTAAGCTCAGATCCTCGAAATGGCCATTTTCGTTGGCTAACAATGCCGCCACAGCCGTTTGTACCAACTTCGCAATACCCACCGCCGCCCGCGCATACTGCTACGCCGCCTACCGCTTATCATCAACAGCCTCAGCCACAATCTCAGCCAATGTCATCGGTTGATCTTGCTGAATTGAAGACTGAAGTTACACAGCTGATATCCACAACACAGGCACTGTTCGCACATAACCCTGCTGACGTAGCCCTACGGACAAAGCTGCAGGCGCTCCTGTCACTCAAACAGATTCTTGATACACAGACATTGCCTCCTCAGCAACTAGAAGCCGTGCGACAGCAAATTCGGGCATTAGCACCCCCTCCAGCTCCAACGCCAACATTTCCTCCATCAACGCCAGTATACCCACAGCAACACGCAAATCCCCCCAACTTCCCTCCGCAATTCCCTCCCGTTGCTGCTTCACCAAGCAGCGCTCCACCAAATGTTGCGCAACTCCTGGCTGGCTTTAGACCACCCGTGCAGCATACACCGCAACCTCCCCCAGCAAACCCTCCGGCCCTCAATCTAGCAGATTTGCTAAAGCGTGTCTCATCTCCAACACAGTCATCGTCTGTAGCAGCACCTGTTCCGTTCCAACCACCTTTTCAAGGCTTCCCACTACCCATCTCGACTCCAGTAGCAGTCCCACAAGCAGCCCCCCCAGCGCCATCCGGCGGTACGCCCACAGCTAACCTCGCCGCGTTACTAGCCCAATTCAACAAACCCGCTGCAGCGCCGCCAGTCTCGCATCCAACGCCAGTGCAAAGCACACTCATCCCACAGCTGCCACCGCAGCCAGCTACTGCCGCTCCCGCGCTTGGTAGTGCTGAATGGCTTCTCAAAGCTCTGGGCAGCGTGCCTGGTGCCATTCCTACGCCAGCAACCCCAACCTCATCTCAGCCGATGACACGACAGTCTTCAGTACCGACAAATCTGGTGGACCAGATCGAACTTACCACCGCCTCAATGAAGCAGCCACGCTTCCACCTCGTCTCCCGTCTCTATGAAAGCAAACCCAATATCTGCGCTACCTGCGGCCGTCGCTTCGATGCAACCCCAGAGGGTAAGGAGAAAAAGGCCCGCCATATGGATTGGCACTTTAAAGTCAAAGACCCGGATGCAGCAAAGCGCGGTGTACATCGTAGCTGGTATATTCCTGAGAAGGAGTGGATCGAGTACCGGGAAGTTGATGAGACAGCCCCAAATCTGATCTCCACCGACCCCAACTCCGCCACAGGGGGCGCAGCGAAGCCTAAAAAACAGACCAAGGACAGGTATGTGAGCGTGCCACAGGACGTAGTATTGCAACAGGCCCCTTGTCCAATTTGTCAAGAGAAATTCGAGACGGTGTGGAGTGTGGAGGCGAACGACTTTGTGTGGATGGATGCGCTCAACGTTGGAGGAAAAGTGTATCATGCCACCTGCTTTGAAGAATACAGCAAAGGAGCTGGTATAGCTATGCCGGGGACACCGGATTCAGTTCTTGGCAAGCGACGAGCTGAGGACGGAATGGGTACAAATGGAGAGGGTAAGAAGGTCAGGGCTTTTTGAGCAACATATTTGTTGGTTTTGTTAACTTGTTCATAAAAAGACGCATGCTAGACGGTGTAGATGTTGGATTTTTGGTTTCTGCATAGCGCGGCGTTGGAAGGCTTTTTTTTTGGCACTGCATAGCATCATCACTCCGACAGCATTGTCACAGATACGCGACTTCATAGCGACAAAGATATTAAATCAATCACATATCAATCACACTCAACATGTCTTTATTGCGATGTTTGAATCGAAATTCGACCATTACTCTCCAAAACCTTTCTATAACCTTTTGTCATTGCTCCGCATTATACAACCCTTTTCGTGGCCTACACAACTATCACCAGCTTGTCCAGACAGAGGACTACAATATGTCAACACTGTGTTCATCTCTTTACCACTCTGTGGAACGCCCCTCTCTCTTTATAAGGTTCACATCTTCAAAGATTGTCATTTTGCGTCAGATATTGCAAAGGAATAGTATGGAAGTTGATTATGGATATATATGTCCATATAAGCCGCCCAAGACTGGAAGTGCGATGAGCAGGGACAGACACCACGAAATCAAAACGTCCAAATGAACTGAAGTTGCGAAGACAAATGGCGGAGCATGATGAAAAGACCACCTCTTACAATTCTTATTGGAGTTGAGGCACCCAGACTTTCGAAATCCAACTTATTGCTGATTGAGACTTTTGCATTTCCCATTATTGCATATCATCTTAGTTTGGAAGTTATGGTAAGGCGTGTTTGCTCGTATTTCTCTTGCTATTCTTCGAAGCTTAAAAAATAAAATAGTACTATAGTAGGATGTAAAAAGAATTTGAAAAACAGAGTCCTATATAAGAAACAGTAGAGCTCTTTTACGGCAGAAATGTACTCCAGCCCGTGTGTGCTGTTGTGGTTGTGGTCCTGAAGGCCAACCCTTCCGCCTCCCACTATCACCAACACCAACACCACCACAACATCTTGCCCACCCAAGACAATCACAACAGCAAAAAGAAAGCTTGCATCGGCCGGGAATCGAACCCGGGGCTAGCCGAATCATGTAGATACATGGCAACGGCTAATTTTACCACTAAACCACCGATGCGAAAGGAGAGAAGATGACCTAACCAGGGGTCGCTGATGGGATTGTTAGGATTCGAACTGGCGATTGCTTGGAAGCAGGGATCTACTTACAACCTGGAATCTCTTGATTACTGTGGAATCGTAGTCAAGCGCCTTGCCATTGGGCCATTAGGCCAGTGCTTAGTAATGATGGAAGAGTTGAGGGCATACAACATATATATACCGCTTCATGATTGTCTTTCAGAGCATGATAACAGACTCCGGGGTCTTCTGGCGTGGTAATTTACCGAGCAGAAGAGTTTTATGGATCCTGTGAAGATTTTTACAGGAGAATTTCACTAGTGAGGGATTCATGGGTGGGGCACATGTACTATCGCTAGTAGGGATGCTAACCTAGCACGCTTATGTACCCAGACATTCTTTCCTCAGCAGTAGTTTTCCTTAAGCAATAGTAGCAAGATATTGTGAAGTGATTTCTAATACTTCCTAATAGTATTGATATTTATCACAATTGAGGTCGACCTGATCCAAAAAATTCCTGGTCTGAATTTGGACCGCTTGTAAGGAGACACAACGCAAAAATAAGGGAAAGGCTTTAACATGATTTTTAAGAATTGTTGTATCCATATTTGTACTAACTCCATGATAGATTGGTACGAGCTGTCATGCCCTATTGTAGGATTTGCGGGGAGGATGGGAAACTCAGATGAATATTCGAGCTGTCTGAGGATGGCCTCTTAAGAGTTTGGCTAAATTCTTTTCTTTTGTCCCGCGCCAACGAAGCAGTGACTGCACTTCAAATAGGAAGGTAACGACGGAAAGCAGGATGTGGACGCTGATTCTGTAGCTGTGAGTGGTACTCTAGAAGCACGTCGTTGAATTAAGAATAGCAACTAACGGTTAGGAGCAAACCCAAGCTGGCCCATCAGTTTAGTGGCTGGCTGCAGCGACAATCTAATGGTATATGAAGTCTCGAACGAAATTGCAATGCATAACTGTCCTGAGCCAAACTGCTAACCAAAAGCTGAAATAAAATTTGCTCAGACAATAAAACAGACCGAAGGGATTCAGAGCGCTATAATTAGCTTTCCCCGTTTTGTCTCTAGGTGACGACGAAATGCACTGGTACACCAGAGCAACTACTCAATCTTATTCAAGTGAGATATGGTCATCAAGTGATACACACAACGCGGCAGAATTTGATTTTATAAGAACAGAAAACAAGTCGTTGATCTATAGTCTATTTACTTTAACGGTCATGAACAAGGAATACCAACACAAAATAATACAGCTACTAAAGATACACTTATGCCATTAGTACAGCCTTCGCAACATCCTTTGCGACATGTCCGATGAAAGCACCGGGGATGTAGGCTCCAGTCGAGGTCTTTGCGAAACCGGGGCTTCCAAAAGACCATCCCAACTGGGATGTCACCAAGATGGTAGGGTTGGCGCCGGCGGGGGTCTGAGGAAAGAAGATGCCATCGTCGGTGAGGATATATTCCTTGCTGCCCTTGTAGTCGGCCATCTGGATAACTTGGAGGGCCTTTGCAGCAATCGACTTATCAGTGCCATCTTCGGCAATGGCAGGGACGTCAGTCTTGAACCACTGTTGGATAAAGTCCTTGCCACGCTTGCCTAGAGCAGTTGTGGATTTCAGAGTGACCATGCCGTCAAGAGTGACGCCTTGGGCGCTGCTAGTGCCGGTCTGGTAGTTGGCGTCACCAGGCATTGTGATGATTGAGTGGAGTGGTCCGGCCTTGGGGTAGAAGGTCTTGAGCTTGGTTGTCTGGCGCTCAGCAGAAGTGTAGACGAAAGAATAATCCTTCTTTTTCTCGCAAAGTTCAAAGAGGCGCTCGTAGAGGTCCGCGAGTGTGCTGTGAGGCTTGCTGTTGGGAATCATATCCAAGGTGAGAACTCCGTAGAAGCCCCAGAAGAAATTTTTATCACTTTCGACGAAACGGCGGTCAAGGTTGGCAAGAGCCTCGAAAACGGAACCCTCGTACGGCTTCTTCAGCGTGCGAGCAAGACCAAGGTCTTCAAGAGCATCGACTTGTGTCATGTTCTTGCGCATATCCCAAGTCGTCAATCCAGTCTGCTTCTTATAGGTGTTGACAGCCTCACCAACCTTCTCAAAGAACTTGAGATCCTTCATCTGAGCCTCAGTAGCTCCCTTTGCCGTTTTAGCATTGCGATCGGTGAAAATGTAGTTCTTTGAACTGAGAACCTCCTTATAGGTCCAAATGCTCTTGACCCACTCCTCCTGGTTGAGATCCTTGAGCGCATTCACGAGATCAGTCGCAGGGGCAGAAGAAAGGGTATTTCCAGCGAGAAGGGGAAGTGTCTTGGGGTCGCTGAGGCCAAGAGGAACAATGACTTCGTGTGCGGCGTCGAAAATGTTCGATAGGAGGTCTAGGATTATACCCTTGAGAGGCTTCTCGGCCGGAATACTGAAGCAATCGATCCAGAATGCCTGCTGAGCAGAGTTACGCATGGCGCTCTCAAGCGAAGGCAGAGTCAGATTGGACATGAGGAAGCCGTCGAAGAATGGGTTGGGAAGGCGGCCGTCATACCAACGGTAGGAAATAGCAGTGTAGTTGGGAAGGTGGCGACGTTGGCGGGAGTGCGCATCATCTCCGTCAGGTACCATTCCTTACCGTTAAGAGTGATGGTACGATCGACAAGAGCTGGCCTGTCAGCAGTGATAGGTGCTGGAACGACAAGGCGAACTCGTAGATTATCCGGTCCATCTTTAGATCCATCTTCTGGGGCTGTTGGCTTGGTGTCAGGTGCAACGCGCTCCGGAATGAAGGGGTTTATTGACTCGACCGGCCCAGTGGGCTTAGCACCTGTAGTAGGTGTAGCGGCTTTTGAAGTAGGCTGGCCTGGAGAAACCACGGGGCTAGGGTTTACCGATGGGCTAGCGTTAAGGCTCGGTGAAGGGCCAACCTTAGAACTCGATGAGGGAGCAACCTTAGGACTTGGTGAAGGGGCAACCTTAGGACTTGGTGAAGGGGCAACCTTAGGACTTGGTGAAGGGGCAACCTTAGGACTTGGTGAAGGGGCAACCTTAGGACTTGGTGAAGGGGCAACCTTAGGACTTGGTGAAGGGGCAACCTTAGGACTTGGTGAAGGGGCAACCTTCGAACCCGGCGCAGGGGCAACCTTAGGGCTTGGTGAAGGAGAAACCTTAGGGCCTGGTGCAGGGGCGACCTTAGGACTTGGACTCGGGCTAGCTTTTGGTTTCGCAGATGGACTGGTCTTAGCACCCGGGGCAGCGGGGGGGACCTGGGCCTTTGGCGAGGGAGTCGCTTTGGGTTTCGGTGCGGCATTTGACTGAGAAGAAACTGCCAAAACGTGAACACCAGCTTGTGGAATGGCAGCGGCGGTGACAACGTCGGCTGCTGCGAGTGCAAGGCAAACTTTGCCTAGTACAGACTGAAGACGCATAGCGAATGCAGAACAGAAACTTCTGTGTAACGAATGTAGTGATTGACAAAACAAACAGAAAAGAAAGAGAGAACGAATGACACTTCGAAGCCGGAAGAGACGGATTGAAGGAAAGACCAGGTGGTGGTGTTTAAAGGTTCATGTCGACGACCTTTTTATACATGCTTCCCAAAGGCTGCCAAGCTCTGGTGCTTTATGTCGATGTCATGCACCTCTGACCCACGAGATTTCTGCTTGAAGCTACCACCATACCGTAATTAGTCAACCGTGATTTCTCTGTAGCCCATCAGATTTGTTCTTTGCAAATACTGTGATAAGATTTCCATCGAGCATTGCATACCTTCACACTGACAGCTATATTGGGCATACTGAAGTTCTCTTCTTCAACGAAAACCTCAATACTGAGAACTGTATCTTGCGACTAACAGTTGTCAAGCCAAAATTTTTGTTCAGTAAAGCCGACCAAGCACGTTGTGTTGTTACAGCTTGTGACACCATGACGTCTCTTCGGGCGATTACTGAAAGCTGAACCTTGACAAGCATCGTGAACATGAAGGAGGTGACTGACAAGAAGGCAAGTCTAGCGAGTGAATCCATTAATCTCTATCAGCTTCACAATATACTGGCGCTGTTCACGGTTTCCATATCGCAGAAACAAAGAGCAGTTTTGAGTACGTACAGCTAGGCACAACTGCGCGCGCAAGCCACGATTTTCTGGCGGCATGCAAGTTGGAATATCGGTGGTCAACCAGATGTTAGAGCGTATGAGTCTGTGCTCTAACTCGATCGCGGCTAAGGTGTCACTTGGCCTCTGGACCCTCAAACATGCACGGTTAGGAAATTGGTCCAGACTGTCTTCCCCACTAGAGGTTCTGAATCGTGCATGCTGTTGGAGCAGACTCTATCAGGCTTAGATCTACGTAATATGCCCATGATTCTGTGCATGGTTGCGCGTCCGTAGGATATATTATTAATCCACGATTAGTAGTAGAGCCGACATCAATCCGACCCCATGCTAGGTGACCAAAGCTGAACCCGAAATCTGGAATTTCAACCCAGGCGATGCTGAGGGGTGTGGACTGGCCAACACTATGGGGGCTACCGCCTGTGTAGGTGCCCACTACATTGGCCTGATTAAAGCATATTGGTTCACCCTCAACCTCCACCTTCATCTCGTCTAAGTGACGTCAGTCTTTCTCGCGTCCTTCCTTGCTTTCCCCTTCACCCTCCGCGACTTAACAGCCTCCCTCAATTGTATCTCTTCGGCTCGCTGTATGCTCAACTTGGCCTTCTCTTGATTATATAATTTGACCTCCTGTCTATTGTTAGTATTGTCGTTTCTATGTGCCAATCTACGATCTCTTACCCTTGGGATCGTAGTGTACTCCGCCACTTGCTTCTCAGTTGTCTACTTCTGGCTTCCAGGAACTCCCTTGGGAGTCACCCAAGCTTGTCATCATTTGAAATAGCGCCCTCGAATGGCTGGCATTCCCAGCATCGATTAAGCCAGTCTTCAGCGCGAGAGTGATGGCATCCCTATGTCCGTCGTCAGTAGCATTGTAAAGAAGCAATGTAGACCCTGGCTTCTGCTGCTGCTGCTGATCGGCCTTTGACTTTGGTTCTAATTTCGACGGCTGAACACTAGAAGTTGGCAGTGTGTTGATGGACTTGCGGTTCTTGTGCTTATATTGCGTATAGCGTTTTTGGCCGACGGATTGTGGGACGAGAACGGTACTGTTTCTAATAGCCTTATTTTTGGCGATGAGAGCGGTGCGTTGTGATACGTAACGCCGCTTCCGCGGCTGGTTCTCCGTGCTTAACTCATCATCTTTGACTAACGTGACATCGTCAGGGAGCAACGGATCCGCAGAGGCACGAGCGTCGTTGCGGTAGCGGAGGATGTTATACAACAGCGTGAGCTGGGTCGAATCTTGTGGATTCGTTTCGCTCAAGAGATCTCCAGATCCATGGCGTTGGTCTTTATCAATATCAAAGCTTTGGTTGAGTAGACTGGAGCCTTTGGACCATGTAATCTTGTCCCAATACGTGAGAGAGGTATGAGTGTCAGGAGGAGCACCCATGACAACCCCAGCAACGGCATCAATGCTTTCGCGCTTCACATGTGACCACTTGCCGAACTCCGTGTCCATATATTCCAGTTCAGATTCTGAAGCATCGTCCGAGTCGTCATCCTCGGCGTATTTATCATTCAAGCTAGTGATTTGAGGGCCATGAGGCCATTTGTTGGTCAACCTGCCAACAGTAAGTATTTCGATGTAGATGCTTAGTAGGTGATCTACTTACGATCCCGTTACAGACCTCACGATATTGCTGCCTTCTTCAGCTGAAAAGGCGGCTTCAATGTCGGTATCGTCGAGAGACAAATCACCAAAGCTGCTGCCAGGTGACGAGCAATTCGAGCTTGGATATTGAACCCAAAATTGGTCTGTAGGCACTCCTGGATGCAAAGAGCGCGGTGTTTCAGCATCCTTGAGTAAGCGCTGCTTCTGAGCTTCTTTATAGCGATTGAATACCTTCTCGCGAGAAACACGAAACTGAGGCTCTGGCAGCAGCTTGAGAATAGCCGGCAAGCATGGCGGTCGCGAAGGAGCTTGATGGAACAACGATTGATCCTGAGTCTTGCCATTGCTACCATCTTTAAAAAATGGAAGATTTCCATCTATGACCTTGATGAAAGCATGGATTTGTTCCTCGTCGAAGGGCCGCAGCTCCTTAGTCGGCTTCAGCACATTATCGTTAATCCACTTGAGCGCATCTGCTTCTGTCGCGGAATGGTAGCGGGGCATGGTATAGCAGTGATAGTACAACTAATAATGAAGCCTTTATTGTGCCAGATCGGATGAACAAATCGCAGCTGAGATAGAAAAAGGATGCTGAAAAGGCTGTCCAAAGTTTTGAGGTATATCTGGGTGTAAGGGCGCTTAGAAAATTAAGCAAGACGTGTAGGTACTTCAAAATCTCCTTGCGGTTAGGCAGCGATGCGAGCTGCTTCTAGCTTAGTCACTGCCTCTGTGATGAAGATGAAGTGAGAAGGTTCTCGCGGTCGCCCCCGATGCACTCAACGCCCGGAGTCATAGTTATCGGCAGCAAATGCAGCGTGAAAAGTTTACAAGTTATCGAAGTCGATCTGTGCTTTCGACTACACCATTAGTCGCCACGCTCATGATCAACTAGAAGCCAATTCCAGTTGAGTCTAACCCGCTTTGACCAGCCAGGAAACATCCACCGCTAAAATAGACATTGAATGTAGAACTCCTTAAACCGACATGGTAGAATGCTCTAATTACACTAATGGAGTCTGAGAGAGACGGTCTGATGTGAAGCTAATTACTATGATGTAGAAGAGGCGAAGATCTCATGGTAGGAAGAGGGAAAAAAAAAGGACGTGGTTGATGACCAGGATATAGTACAGCCATGTTATTAAATATTCTAGGAATTAATAAAATATGACGCCTAAAGATGCTTTAATACCTGCTTCTAGTAATAAAAATGTGGAAAACTCTGTACAGGGCGACGACCGGGAAGAAATCTCGTGACGTCTCATTCACATACCGTCACCCTACTCGTACTTTTGAGGCTGTGCTGCAAGCCGAGATAAATAATAACGACAGGTGCTTTATATCTTGAAAGTCATGCATGAAGGCAAGAACGGAATTTAATAAATAAGTGCCGTACTTCAGCCGTACGGAGTTGCGGGTACTAGCACAACAGCCTCGCGTCCTCCATCCTCACCGAGCCTTTCCATGTCACTGCCTTTCACCACAAGAGGAAAGTCAAGAGCTTCGTACATAATCGTCGCCTTGGAGATGAGATGCTTAAGCCTGGTAACCGGATCATATATGCTCTCACAGTGACTATGTCGCTCAGGCGCTACCCCGCATTAGGAAGCCGACAAGATTTAACTATGGTGACAAGACCTTCCAAGCTGCAGAGCATCGTTTATTGGCTATGTAAACTCGTTCCTGAACTCTCGTCGGCTTGGTATTGCTCCACGCGGCTCCCATGATATTACACGCATGATCTCGCGAAGGAGCGCGTATGGTTGATTAACTGCATCCGCTTCTGAAGTCTGTCCACTATAAAATTCGTATATAAACCCCAAACACAGCCGACATAAAGCAGTACCGTTCTACACCCATACATAACACTTCTTCATAGCTTCACACCAAAAGGAGCGAATAGTCAAAATGAAGCCGATTGCTCTGCTCGCTGCCGCTTGTGCTACTGCTGTGTTCGCAGAGCCAGAACAGGTCAAACCCAGAGCACTCATTACCATTGAGGTTGCGCCTGGGGAGACTCGCCAGATCACAGAAGAGGAGAGATGGGAGCTTTCAGCTGCAAGTTTTCAGTACTTGGTCCCCAATCTCTGTTCATACTGACCGTTGCATTCAGAGTGGTGGCTGCGGAAGCCACTTTTTCGATATCTCCAATTCCCATGTTGCGCCTCTAGCAGTCAGGGAGCCAGCCCCTTATCCAAAGAAGTTCAAGTACGGCCAAAATGTGAAGCGCCTCTTTCCAAAACTTAAGTGGGACAATATTAAGAAGAACCTCGAGCATTACTCTACCTACCACACACGATTTTCTGAAACCGAGACTGGCGCCCAAGCAGCAGAATGGCTCCTCTCACAAGTTCAAGATGTCGTAAACAAATCGAAGAAAAAGGGCGTTACAGCCGAGGCGTTCCCACACGCTCTCTGGCCTCAGAAGTCCGTTGTAGTCAAGATCCCTGGTCGAACTAACAGGACTGTTATCGTGGGTGCTCACTTGGATTCCGTCAATAGTAGAGATCGCTTGAATGGCCGTGCTCCTGGTGTCGACGACAATGGCACTGGCTCATTCACCATTCTTGAGGCACTACGTGTCTTGCTCTCTGATAAAGACTTTGGTCCAAGCAAGCTCCAAAACACCATCGAGTTCCATTGGTATGCTGCAGAAGAGGGTGGACTCAGAGGCAGTCAGGACATTTTCACGCAGTATGCGGCCGCTGGTCGAGACGTTTGGGCGATGTTGAACCAGGATATGACCGGGTATACGAAGGCAACTCTGGATGCTGGCAAACCTGAGAGCTTTGGCCTCATCACAGACTTTACGGATGCTACCTTGAACGAGTACATTAGCCGCATAATTAATGAGGTAAGTCTCTGAGAAGTGATACGGGATTATGAAATCGAGCCATTAACACCCTGTAGTACACTGACATCACCTACGTTGAGAGCACCAGTGGATACGCATGCTCCGACCATGGATCTGCGACAAGGAGCGGCTTTCCAGCGTCATTTATCTTCGAGGCTGCATTTGAGTACCGCAACCCCTATATTCATACCGTTAACGATACGTTGGAGCACATTGACCCAAAGCACGTGCTGCAGCATGGTCAGCTTGTTCTTGGATATATCTACGAACTCGGCTTCAGTAAGGCGTAGCGAGCGCTAACAAGCATTCTTGAACTATCTTAAATAGACTGAGATGTGAAATACGTCGAGTCCTAATATACCAATCAAATTACAACCCTATTCTTTGTCCCATGTGTCATTTCCACGACATAAAAACTTTTATAGATAGGGACATGTGAGCGCTTCATCCTCGGGCTGGACACTCTTATGAAAGGACACGCCTACATTAAAAAAGACCTGTAAGCGCTTCAATGGTATGCACGAAGCAAGACGTGTTGATAGTATTCGAAATTTATCAGCGTTGCGAAAGCCCCGGGGTGCGCAGCCTTACGTTAGGATTGCCGCTGGGATTTCAAGTCTGTAAAGTGTAGAAAGGAAGCCAGTCCATGCGTGTGTGGGTTCACTGGAGTTTGGCATGGTATGATCGAGCATGACCGATTTGAGAAAGTCTTAACTTTAGGATGTGTGGCCATGATGAGCTTTAACGTACTTTGTAATTGTATACTAACGCTGCAGAACTCTTGGAGAAACAAGATCGAGGCATCCTAAAAGATCTGTTCGTGCATCGATGATGCCCTGAGTCTCTTATTGGATTCCGATTGTACTAAAAACAACCTGTGCGTTTTGCGATAGTTCTCAGGTCCCTCAATATCTCTGCGTAGGATCATCCCAGTGTAGATAGGGGATTTGTGGAGCCACTGCAACCAAAATTATAACGTTCGTGTGGATACAATTGGTGCTAACGATGTTTACAGAGTTAGGTACAGCGTCAACCAGATGCTTTGTGCGGTCGATAAACGATTCGAATTGGCGTTTGTAGGTTCTCAAAAGATTGCCATCCGCTCTATTTTATTTGCTGTCAAACTCAACAAGTCGAGAGCTACATAACACCCTTTAATGGCTGTGCCGTTCTTACTAGTAGTGAATGTTAGCAGACTCCGCGCGCTATCGATATGGTCTCAGTTTGGGTATTTAAACAAGCGAAACGCGGGAGCATCAGCTGGCGACATTAAGACCTGACGGCAAAAGTCATCATAATGATATACGACGGAGTTACCGTTCAGCTTTCATATCTTGAACGAAATGAGGTGGAAACGACAGGACTCGCGCCATCGTGTTAATCTACGATCCTTCATTAGTTGGCCGGGTAGCTTGCATCCACCTTCCTAATTCGCACTCTCCGAACGCCGATGAACTTCTCCAAATAGCTCTTGGCATCGTTCCCATCAGACCCTCCTGCAAGCCAACCTTCCTCCTTCGCTCCTATTGCCTCCCAGCCTCAACCTAAATGACGACGCATGTTCAGTGGCACGCCACTATCATTCAGCGCCAAGTTTCTGCCAAGAAAGCCTACAGCGAAGAAGCAGGCTTGTTCCGCTGGTGCCTGTTCGAGCTGCTTGATGAAGCAAGGAGCCTCTGCGGGGGCCGCCAGCCATTGGCGAATCAGAAAGTTTTGGTGTTGTGATGATGGACCTGGATGCTGGAAGCTAGCTTGTACCACTCGAGTGCGACATGACCGCATTGCATGCGTGCCGTGGTCCGTTGGCTTCGATTTTACTTGCTCGCAAATTGCTTGGATGCAGGGTTGCATAGCTAGATAAGCTCAATGGCTGGGATGCGGGGTGTGGCAAAGTTATATAAAGATCATGTTTTGCCGTCATTATGCATTTTACAGGAATACCGCGTTTCTCTCCTTGCCATATTCTTTTTGTTGGGTAGGAACTATTGGTAAACTGCCATAACCATGAAGCTCGCAGTTATCCTCGGTGCTCTTGCCGCAGTAGCTTCGGCAACCACAGATCTCACAGTCAGAGGTGATGGCAAGGGTCATGGAAATGGCCATGGCGGTGGTAAAGGCAGAAAGCTTGTCAACTCTGTACGATTTCATGTATTATCAACCTTATTAATGCGCAATCTGACCTCGTACTAGGCCAAGCTACAAGCAGCCATTACCCAGGAGAAGCTCCTCGCAGGATCCAAGACTCTCCTGAGCTTCGCAGAGAAATATCCCGGACGGACAAGAATTACGGGCAGCAATGGACACAGTTCGTAACGCCCGTGTACAAAGCGCAAACGGGACAGGTACTGACGTTGTGCACTTTTTAGGCGATACCATCAATTGGCTGAAGACAGAACTCGAGTCTCTGGGTGGATATTATGATGTCTCACTCCAGGAGTTTTTCACTGTTGTTATGGTCAGCGGAGCTATCAACTCGTTCACCGTCGATGGCGAGGCTGTAGAGGCTCTGTTGTTTGACTTTTCGGGGTCTGGGAACGTGACCGCTCCTCTGGTCGTCGTCAACAACGTTGGTTGCGAGGCGGTCAGTACCACCCCGTTCACAGACTGGATATGCGCTAAATTTGTGTAGAGTGACTACCCTCCCGAAGTCAAGGGAAATATTGCCCTTATTCTTCGTGGAACTTGCAACTTTGGTTTGAAGTCTGCCTTAGCCGGTAGTGCTGGAGCCGCTGGTGCACTAATTTACAACAACGCCCCCGGCACTATCCAAGGCACCTTGGGCGCTCCTCCTCGTCCGGAGGGTCCTTATGTTGCGACCTTGAGCTTATCCCAGGAGCAGGGTCTCGCTTATGTCGAAGCCATTGCCGGCGGCGCAACGGTGACGGCGACTCTAGATGTGGCTACTGAAGTTAAGAATGCCTCTACTTACAATGTCCTCGCGACCACAAAATGCGGCGACCAGCAGAACAGACTTGCACTTGGAGCCCATACTGACTCTGTGCTCGCTGGTCCTGGTATCAACGATGATGGTAGCGGCGTTGTTGGTGTCTTAGAGGTTGCTAAGGCGCTTTCGAAGTACGAGGTCAAGAATGCCGTGACATTTGGTTTCTGGTCTGGCGAAGAGATTGGCTTGTTGGGTTCAGCATTCTACGTGGCAAGCCTCTCAGCAGCAGAGCAGGCCAAGATCCGGGGTTATCTCAACTTCGACATGGTAAATCAAAGTTCCTATCAGGAGAAGGAATATGGGCTAATCATGCTTTAGATTGCTTCGCCGAACTACATCCACGCAATCTACGACGGAGACGGTGGCGCATTCAACCTCACTGGCCCTGCTGGAAGCGCCGAATTCGAAAAGTTTCTGGAAGACTACTTCACAGCAGCCGGTCAGAACTTTACTGCCACTGCTTTCGACGGTCGATCTGATTACGGTCCATTCCTTGACGCTGGCATCCCATCAGGCGGTACCTTCACTGGAGCGGAGGAACTCAAGACAGAAGAGGAGGTCGAGAGATTTGGCGGAGAGGCAGGTGTGGCATTGGACGCGTGCTACCATGCTGCATGCGATGATGTTGATAACCTGGCTCTGGATGCATTTGAACTGCATGCTAAAGCCATTGCTGCGGCGGTTGCGAAGTACGGTACGTCCTGGGAAGGATTCCCCGCCAGGAATACGACCGCCACGAAGAGGAGTCTCATCAAGGGCCGCGATAACATTCACCATTCTAACAAGCGTGGATGCGCCAAGCACGTGACGCACTAGATAGTGATAATGCCAAGGTGTTCCCCTGTAGAGTAGCCATAGCGGCATACATAATGTAAAGCACAGTTCTCTATCAAGTGATATTCCTCGCTGAGGCTTCAGGCTGGTCGTTTATAATAAACTGAAGATGGGCAACGTACAGGTTTCTAAGTGTGTTCAGCCGCTCTTTTATCGGTTTCAATACTTGGAGGTCGGTCACAGTATTTCCGTTCCGCTGTTTGATCTGACCCTTCTCGCGGACTGTCTCGACTTGGTCTGCTACGTTTCTGCAAACATGCATCGCCGTGCTGTCTCAAAAGCCAACCTGCAACAGACGGGTTCTTCGAGGTTCCGCTGTGCGGCTGTGCGAAGCCCAGAAGGTAGCACAAACAGGACCATCTGTCGCTGGCGTGAACTGCGTGCAGATGGAATTGCTTTTCTCGTGCGAAGTCGCTGTGTCCCAGACACGCGGAATCACAACCAGTTTAATTGGTCGGCACAGTAAACAGCCGGTGCCATCCCGAGCATCACATCCAAGGATTGTGACTGACTCAGGTAGTCTCCTTCACCAGTTCTATTTGTAAAGAGTGTCTTCGCTTGCGCTCCCTTCCCACTTTCGCCATGTACACAGTAATTCGTTCTTGCCTACTTCAGCCGACACGGACTTTGGGCTCTCTTCAGCCGATTGGCAAGTGCGGGGAATGCTGGTCTCGATTCTGAAACGAGGTCTGCGGCGTGGGCTAACTATTAGCATGCTAGCTCTGTTATTTCGACGAGCGGTGAACGTGCGGATGCGGTACCTGTCTAACCGTATCTGCCGTGTTGCTGAAGGATGCGTGGGCTGCAGCGCGAGGGGCGCCTCGTCCAGCGGTATATGAGATGAGGGTAGGTGGCCGAGAAACGGAGCAGCAGGACGGAGCCAGGATAGATATGGAGGCTGACAGAAGGATCTGGTAATCACGGTGATGATGATGCTCCATCAGCACATAGGCAAGAGTAACTGCTTTCGCAACTTGGACCAGTTGCCTCTACACAACATCGATTCAAGCTCGCAGAAGCGGCATGCATCGGCGTTTAGGACAAGCAAAAGGGCCCCACTGGCCTTCCTCGGCCGTGGAGTTTGCCCCTCCTTGCCGCTGTGCTGTGGTACATCTAGACACTGCAGATCTTGCGCGTTTGGACTCGACGAGTTGCTTGGAGGCACGGCTGCCGAATGACGTGAGTAAGGTGTTGTGGAATAGCCCCTTCGTACCCTGACAAGTCCAGAGTCTGGAAGTCGTCTTGTCAAGAAGGGTTCAGCACCACGGTCTTCTGCGTACCCGGAGCAGGAGGTGGGTCCTTTTAGTAGGAGAGGTCTGAGTGATGGGCCGCGTGCTACTGTGATTTGTCGCCAGCGACTAGCTCCTGGGTCGAGAATCACAATGCAACCCTGAATTGGTGAAGGGTGGGGTCGTGAAGAGGGTCGACTTCAGAGTCACGCCTGCACAGTGGGACAATACCGTCTTGTTCAGGGACATAAGAGATGCGCGACGGCGTGGGAATAGCATCAAGGATAGCAGGCCAGACCGGCGAGTGCAATATATGCAGAAGACGTTCCTCGAAGTACTAGCGCGACGCCATATTCAGGGTCTCCGCCATCTTCGCAACTCGCTCCTCCACACTTGTATTCGTAGATTTGTACTTGAGCCCAACCTCTGGCGGAACCCAAAGCAATAGTTTCTTACGTTTTGTCTGTCCTTCCCGTGGTCGTCTTCCTGCGCCCGGAGCAGAGATCGGCCCCTGTGCGCGCGCTTGGCCAACATACCAACCTACCCATCGTTCCTGACACCTACCCAGCGCCCAGCACCGTTTTCCGCTCGAGATCCGCAACACGAAGGGTAGCGAGGGCCTTTGCCCTGTGTACGACTTACTTTGTATGTACGTATGCTCTCCCGCTGCGCACCCAGGAGCTCCGCGAAGCGTGGTGCGGCGGCAACCCTCACTTCCATGCCGCTCACCGCCCGCACCTTGGAAACCCCACACACACAGCCTTGGAGGGATATTCACGCTGATGTTGGGATGCACAGTGTATTTCTAGCATTCAGTACAACATGGCCTACCCCACAGGCATCAGATCTCCCCGCGAGGAGACTGCGTTCACAGCCCTCAACCGTAATGCTGGTCCGGCCGGCGCTTCACACGACGGTCGCGGACAGCTCCACCGTCGCTTCACAACGAACAATATTCCCACCCTGAGTACACCATTGTCGCCAATTGGGCAACAGCGTAGACAGGCGGCTGAGCCGACCGAATATAGTACAGCAGTAAGTCGGCACTTTCTCGTACAGTTAGGCCCGGAAGTAGCGCTCGACGCGTTAGAGAAGACCCCTTGAATTCGCAGTCTCCGTGGCGCGCACCATGATTCTGCGAGAATATATGGTGTTGCTTTCGCGTGCGCTAGTCTGTCGAGCTGCTATCACCTGGTCCCATACAACACGCGGTGAATGAGAGTCCGACTAACCAATCCCAACTAGACGTACCATAAACTTCAGGTGGTAAGGACAAAGTCTACTTCACCTCGTCTTTTCTATTGTCTTTAACGTCCTGGTATTTTCTATTCTACCAGAGGTCAATTTGCGGTTGCCAACGGTGCTTTTGCAACGACGACATACGATTTAGAAACCAAAACCTGCCCTATCGCTTGTGCTCCGATAACAAACTCGGCAAACGACCGCACCCCTTCATTGCTATCACCATTACTGTATTACTTCTGCCTCACTCTGAGACTGAAGCCTTTCCCATTTATCTCTATCTTTTGCATTTTTACTCATTCTACCTCCATCAGTCAAACAATTGACGTTGTTGCCTCATCAACATACTTGACGGTCTGCGTGACCCGCTGACAGCTTATTAGCTCGAAAAGAAGAAGCTTGAGTACGAATATCTGAAAGAACAGCGGCGTCGCTTCGAGGCAGAGATGGAGCTTATCGATTTGCAGTCTCGCCGCGGCGAAGAGGAGATTCAGCGACTCTCGTCAGAAGTACGCTACAGCAAACCGGCGCACAGTCAGCCTACCACCCCGCCTGAGTACAGCGACGGAAACGGCTTTCCTACTGCATTCTCGCGTCCGAACCGCTTCAGCATGTCCAGCATCAACCCAGGCATGACTACCCCTCGTGGGAGTCGCGCCAATTCCCAGGTCACATCTCCTCCAGCTACCTTCTATGGTAACAACAATCTGCCCTCTCAGTCTATGCCGGGTACTCGCCGCAATTCCGACGAGGACCACGACGATTTCGACAATGATGACTTTACCCCACTGAGCCCTGTTACGCGCAAGTAAGTCTAGCTACAAACCCCACCTTACCTGCTTATTGCGCTTCCGTCAGATGTGTCAGCTCCATCTGATCATGCGCGCCTGGCGCACTCCAATACGCACCAAACTCGCAAGCACCAAGATCCAAAACTGACTAGAGTAGGAACAATCGCATGTCGATGCCTGTCACCAGCCTTGATCTTCGTGGTCGCGGGGATCTTCCAGATCTGGCCTCCGTGCTTGGCCACATCGACACGGCTGGCTACTTGTTTGGCGAGGATGACAAGGAGCATAACCCGGCTGCTTCTCCGGATCATAAGGGCTATCTCCAAATGAGTAATACCAAAGACGAGTTCCCAATCTTGGTCCGCCGTGATGGCGCTGGCAATGGTACGAAACTCTCTGCCTCTTCTGCAGCGCTTGATTTGGCTCTTTCCCAGTCCCCTGGCCCGGATTCTCAGCCCAATGGTTGGCACGGATTTCGTCACCGTCAAGCACAGCAGTCACTTCCCGCTAACACGTTTCGCAAAGCTTCCCAGGTTGATGAGTACGAGATCGGCCAGGCGAACGGCAACGTCGAGACCACTCCTACCAAGAATATGCCCAACAACCGCCGCTCAGTCGAATTCAACTTCAGTCCCATGAATGCTGAATCCAAGCGTTCCAGCTTCGCCAGTCCTACGAACGGCATGCCCAAGCTCACCCAGTCTTACTCAGCGAGCGATGTGCCGACCCTGAAGAACGGAACCGGTGTGAATGGCACAAACGGTCTTGGCTTCAAATCTCATGCCGAGCAGCACTTGCACAACCATAATGCTACTCTTGGTCGTATTCCACCGAATGCTCTCTCCAACCGCCATAGCCGTGAGCTCTCTACCGGATTCAAGGATCAAGAGTATCGACCCGCTCAATCTGGTCTGCATGCGAGTGCTGCTCCCTTTGGCCCGGCAATCACTTCCGCTACTCCACTCAATAGCAGTGCAGGAACTGTAAGCTCTCCAACCATGTCGCAGTACTCTACGGTTGCAACTAGCAATATGAACGCCCCATACTACGGGTACGGCATGTCAATGCTCAACGGCGCCATGAATGGTCTTTCGCTTGGGTCCGGTCCTCAAGTCGGTGGACCCCAGGCTTTTGCTCCTAATGGCATGTATGGCAATGGACCGTACTACAATCCTTATGCTGCGTATGGACCAGCTGGTCGTGTTCAGGATAGCCAGGCTCGCGTCATCCAGAGCCGCCGCCTGCAGAACGACGCCAATCGCTTCATGAACTACGATTTGAAGACTATGCCACGCCACGAGATATACAGCTTGTGCAAGGACCAGCATGGTTGCCGATTCTTGCAGAAGAAGCTGGAAGAGCATAACCCAGAGCACATTCAAATCATCTTTGATGAGACTGCCCCTCACGTCGTGGAGCTCATGACTGACCCCTTCGGCAATTACCTTTGTCAGAAGTTGCTGGAGTTCTGCAATGACGAGCAGCGTAATACCCTCGTTCGCAACGCTACTCCGGCAATGGTTTCGATCGCGCTCAACCAGCACGGCACTCGCGCGCTGCAGAAGATGATTGAGTTCATTTCTACGGACGATCAGGTTTGTTGTCCCGCTGTTAGTATTCCATTCATTGACTAACTCATCTGCAGACCCAGATGATTATCCGGGCTTTGTCCGGTCAGGTTGTGGACCTCATCCAGGATCTGAACGGCAATCACGTTATCCAAAAGTGCCTGAACCATCTCAAGTCGTCGGAGGCTCAGTTTATTTTCGACGCCGTAGGCGAGCATTGCATCACCGTTGGTACCCACCGTCATGGCTGCTGCGTTCTTCAGCGCTGCATTGACCACGCTTCCGGCTTTCAGAAGGTCGACCTGGTTCGCAAGATCACTGCTCACAGCTTCCACCTCGTACAGGATCCTTTTGGCAACTATGTCATCCAGTACATCCTTGATTTGAATGATCCTTCCTTCACCGCGCCGATGTGCTTAGGCTTTCAAGGCAAGATCACTGAGCTTTCCAAACAAAAGTTCAGCTCCAATGTCATTGAGAAGTGCATTCGTTGTGCTGACATGGCATCCAAGGCCATGATGATCCGAGAGCTTCTTGACGTCGAAGAGCTAGAGAAGCTCATGCGCGACTCCTACGGCAACTACGTCATCCAGACTGCCCTTGAGTTTGCTCCACCGGAGTTGTGCATCCACCTTATCGAGAGTATGCGTCCCATCTTGCCGTCTATCCGCCAGACCCCGTACGGCCGGCGCATTATGAGCAAGGTCCAGGAGCGTGAGGGCCGTCTCGCCGCCTTCACTGGTCGAACTGCCTCTGGTCATGTGTCCCCGCATACCTCCCAGTCCTCAGAGTCGGCACCTGTTTTTGCTGGTCAGGCTCCTAATTCTTCCACTTACCAGCCTTCGGGCTCTTCAGGTTACCAGCCTCCCATGTACACTGCCACGGCAAACTATGGTACCAATATTGCATCGCCTCAGCCGCACCGCTTGAGCAACCCGCCCCTTCCAACCCATTTGCATAACTCTGTACACAATCAGGGGTACCAGCAGTATGTTTCTCAGTCCAACGGCATGGGCAACTTCTTTTAATAAGGTGGCCTGAACTCTTTCGACGACGTTTACGATCTGACGAGCTACGATGGCCTTAGCTTGAAAGTAACCTACATCGATGCTTTATCATTGCACTTTATCATTACCAGCCATCTTTCTGGAGCTGGTGTTGGACCCCGTCTTCGCGAGGAGCCATCTCTTTCCTATCTTTCGGTCTTGCCCTTTCGTTGCTCGGTGGATCGTCTTGTATAGTACACGAACTGAACATCCCCGTGTAGCCTAGGCCTCATTCCAGCATCTTGGGGCGCTAAGGAAATGACTTCGTTGCCGACATGCTCTACCATGCCGTTTTTCTTTCGTTGCTTTTGTACTCTATTCTTTTGCATTGCTTTCTACCACTGTCTTTCTACAATGCACACATATGGTGCACCAAAAGAACGTTCAGCATGAGCTCGAAGCGTCGCAGCTACGGTGGCTGTATCTTTCATCATTGCATGGCGCATGTAACACAACGATACGGGGTGCTGGTTAGCTAGAAGTCCTCGATAGGAACAAATGATGCAAAATCCACTCGCTCGGGTCCTTGATTATGTGCCTCTGAATCAACTCAGGTGTCTTCAAGTTTTTGTAGTTGAAGAAAGTTCGGCCAAGCCTTTGTGCACATGCAAGTAGACATGGAGAGCACCTCTGGGCAAAGAGAACTGCCTCTTAATCTCATGATGCAAAGTGTTTTTGATCTTTCGTAATCTGGCCCAAGAAACCGCCAGCCCTTTGGACCTGGACTATTTTCGCATGGGATTGGGCATGAGCAATGCCAAGCTTCAACGAACGGGGTCCAGCGCCCCTGCCGTGACCGATGACGCGCCTTCCACTTCCGGGCATCCCTACAAACCACCACCTTCCTCGTACCTCCTAGGCACCTATATTCTACTCATCCCTATTCGCACAAACGTTCGAAGACGCAAAGAAATATATATTAAGTCGACCCGTGAGATAAGACCGTCATACCACCCAACAGAGCACATCATACCTTGCCGCAACACCCCCGCTGCAGCCACTTTCCGAACCCATAAAGTACATCTTGCTACACTCAACTTGAGTGTTTCCTCTCTCAATATGCGCTCCGTACTCTTTTCCCTCGTCATCGCACTCCTCGCAGCCTTCGCCATGGCCGCCGCTCCTCAGCGCTCCGTCATTATTAGCTGGCCCCATGAAACACCAGACCATATTGTTGAGGAGGCCAAAGACGCTATTCGCAAGGCCTCAGGCGTGATCACACACGAGTACAGTACGTTCCGCATAAAATGGATGTAATGCTTAGGTCCAAAAGCTAATATATGCATCAGACATCATCAAGGGCTTCGCTGCCCAAGCTCCCGCTTCCGCTCTCGAATTTGTGTCCGCGCTGAGCGATGTGTATAAGTGCGAAATTGAGGAGGATGGTATTGTAACCACACAGAATGACAAGGAGTAAGCCTGCGACGACTACCCTGCGATACCGGATGTCGCTCTCTCCACTTACATAGGACACTCTCCCCGTCCTTTTGCACTTGGCGTTTGATTTTGCACATGATATCAGTAAGGCCTCATGCTGGAGTTATTGGTGGGCTTTTGGGAAGCTGGGAATTGATTACAACTTTCACTGAAGATGGCAATTGATGGATTTCATGTATCTACAATCTTTGTATTGCTGAAAAGTATGGCACAGAACTGCTTAATCAGATATCAAGTATGACTTTATTCCTGCTAAAGATAAACCCGGACAAATTTGAAGTGCCCTCAAGGGTAAAGCATTCATGTGTAGACTTCTATCCTACTCAAGATGAATTAGGCGAGCTTGTAGCGAAGGCGGCTCTTTCCCCGCCATAGGCGTAGTGACGACTTGCGCTTGGGACGCATATCGTTTCAGCACAGCGGGAAGGCCATGCGCGTCATGTACCGCTTGTCAAAATCTCTCTTTTAGCATACCGCTTCCGATTCCTTCGGCTTTGCATGCTGCAGCCCTATTACTAAATATTCCGGTACTTGAGGTGTGCTCGACCTCCGCTTAGCGTGTTGACCACTCAACCAACGCGTCGACCCGTGGACCACCAAATACCGTGCACAGCGGGACGCACCCCCCCACGATCGGTTCACTTTCCCATAATGCATGGCTGCCTGCTCAACTCTCGATCACACATTAGCATCTGCAGGCGCGCTCACGGGTAGTCAACCCCGCGATCTTCAACATGGACGACTTCAAGCCTGAGGTCCTTAAAGCTCTCCTCGACTGGGTACGCTGCATGATACCCCGTACATCTCAAGAACGCAGCTGACAATGTTTACTCTAGGTCAACACCTTCGAACTCCCTGGTAGAATCACAACATGGAATCAGCTCGAAGATGGCCAGATACTCTGGCAGATCCTCGCCGATATCGACTCCGAATATTTCAACGAGTCCCTCCCCAACTTCGAAGAGAACTACCGCCGCCAATCGGATAACTGGATACCGCGATGGCAGAATTTAAAGCATATTGAGCGAACCGTGTCGACGTACATACGAGAGGAATGCGAGCAATTGCCTGTCCTGACGAAACGCATGATACCAGACCTAAAGACGGGCGCAAGAGATGGATCGACAATGCTCGTAGCAAAATTGGCTATGGGCGTTCTTCTTGCATCATGCTTCTCACCTAAGAGCAATCAGCGGATGCTGCAGGTCATGTCTCAGTTGGGCACCAAGACAGCCGAGACGATTGCGGAGGCTATACAAGACATGCAGTCCTTGGACGCAAGAATGCAGGATCTAGGCATGGACTCCGAACTTACTCCGGACCCCAATCTATCTGGCTACAGGACGCCAACGCGAGCTGTGTCTGGGGCGGTTTCAACAGTAGGCAGAGACAATGAATTAGAGCAGGAAGCACAGCTATTCGAGGCAAACAAGGACAGAACAACCTTAAGGACCCAGATCGGAAAACTGCAGGATGATCTCAAGAAGTCCAAAGACCGAATATCGCAACTAGAAGAGGAGCTAGGCGATGCAAGAGCATATCTTGACGATCGAGGGGCGCAGGCACAGCGAGCTCAATCAGATGACGTCGAGCAACTACGGAACGACCTGGCGCGTGACCGGCAGTACATCGATCAGCTCGAGACAGACCTTGCGAACGCCAGAGATATTCTAGAAAGCCAGAAGCGGCGCCTCGAACGGTACACTGGTGAGGAAGGATCGAAACAAGAGCTGCGGGATCAATTACAGCTTATCAAAGCGGAGCGTGATGAACTCAATCAGAAAGCCAAGGCCAATGAGAATCTCAAGAAGAAGATTGAATCTCTTACCAAGGAGACCAAACATCTGGAAACGCTGCGCGAAGATTATCAGAATGCACGAGAGCGACTGGCACAACTAGAGACTGTAGAGGAACGGTGTGAAGCGCTCGATAAAGTCAATAAAGAGAACAGCCAAACTCTGGTCAACTGTGAACAGGCCATCTTCGAAGAAAAGGGAAAGCGGACACGAATAGAGCATGAAAATCTCCTGCTTATGAAGCAGCTAGAACAAACCCGTGAGCTTCAATATAAAGCAGAGGATGCAAAACAAGAGCTAGAGGACCGCATACGAGAGTTAGAGTCTTCGAATCACGCAGATCGTGGTGGCAGTCTGGAAGATGAACTGACTCAAGATGAGAATTTAAAGAGTCTCGAGGATTCTGCAATGGCAAAATCCACCACAGACTTCCGAGTGAGCGCTGATTCGATTGCATTACAACAGAAGGTCGATATCCTAAACGCACGCCTGAAGTCCCTGGAGACCGAAACATTGAAGCAGATGCAGGAGAATTTAGGGCTGCGATCCGATATGCTGGCGGAGAAGGATGAGGAGAATCAGAAGTAGGTTCAGCAACCTAGCCAACCTTTGCATTGTATTAACGGGTTCTCACAATAGGCCCTTTCTTGAGCAGAACGAGAAGTTGCAGACCGCAGAAACCGAGCTGGAAGAGCTTCATCGCAGATTGCGAGAGAAAGATCTGCAAATGGCCGAGCTTCGCAACGAGCTCAACAAGAGTACGTTAAATCCCTAGGCTATTATACCTTCACTGACGTTACCAGAATCCGATGTCAGCGAAGATGAAAAGGCACAGGGTCTCCAAGCAGAGCACGAGCATCTGATAGCATTGCAGCAGAAGACTAATCAGAGATTACGAGACCTCGAACTCGCGAACGAAGAAAAGTCAAGTCTGCTGCGAGCAGCCCTTCTTGACCGAGATAATCTTTCTCCAGAACTACTTGAGCTCAAGCGGGCTGAGACAATACAACAGATGCGTGAGCGGATTGATCTAGTCATCAAGGCACCGACAGAAATACAACCGAAGGTGCTTGATACCACAAGCATCGAGATTGCTGAGACTGTGTTATCATCAGAAGCGGCGCTAGACAAAGCAAAGAAAGTAAGTGTTCGACAATTTTCACAAAACAAGCCACCCGCTTCGGCGTTTGAGGCTGTAGTCTCATCCATTCGGCCGAAACCGCAGCTCGAAACATCGTTTTCCACGTCGACCCTTATATCACAGGCATCGCCAGAGACACGACATGTGGGAAAGAATAAATCGTTGTCTGAGTTATCTACTTCAACAGTCAGGACGGGACAAACTACATGGGGGCGCATGACTGCGCTTCTGTCGCCAAAGAGAACTCGGGAATCAACGAGGTGCAGTACTGAGTACTTCTCTATGCTGACTTCAAACGAGTGTGTGGCAAGTTTGTCCTTGGCCTTGCTGTCTTGGAGTATGCTCATTGTCGCGAATTTCTTTCCGCATTTCTCTTTCCATGCACCCTGCTGTGTTTCGTTCTCCAGGTTAGTTTGCTAATACTTTCTACAGGACCTCCAGGACCAGGTTACCACGAACGAAACCCTGCGTGAGCAACTCGAGCAAGCAAAGAAAGAGACGGCTGAGAAGGGTTCGGTACGTCACGTCTCAATCCACCCGTTTGTTTTCTCTCTTGGCTATACGATCTAACACGGGACAGGCCGAATTGCAGCAAGAAGTTGAAAATTTACGCCGCGAGAACCAACTCATCACGTCCGCATGGTATGACATGACCAGCCGACTGCAAAGCAACACAGTCATCCTACAAAGACGGAGCGAAGCACCAAAGGGATGGCTCGGCAAACAGAGGGCCGCTGTTGGCGGCGCGAATGTAATGGTACGTCAATACAAGCTATCGATGCACGACGAGTGAGCAAAGACCATTACAGGCTAATGCTATCGTAGGGCCGAAGGTAGCACCTATTCGACCCGATCAAAGTTTTTTTTGCTTTTCTTTTTTACTTGCTTTCTTTTCGTTGTTCCTTCCAACTAGATTCAGCATAGCGCAGGTTGGTGATTTTCGAAAGTTATTCTGCACTGTACGTCGCATCACTTCTGCATACATGAAGTCTTTTTTGTCATTTATACCCTTTTCATCATTGCATGTAGCGAGGCGTTACCCTGTTGGGGTAGAGTTGGAGCAAGTCGAGCTTAGCATATGGGTAGGGATCTACAATAGAAACTAGTCTTACTGTAAAAGTTGACATGATGACTTTACTGACCTCGTGTGATCTAATCCCATGGCTGTCTGTCAATTTTCATAGACAATAGCTACGGACTTACGCCCAAATTCGTATGAAAAGGAGTAATCAACGTATGTCTTCGAAAGTGACATTCATCGTAGCTCTCCTGAGAAAATCTGGCTGGAATCTCGATACAAAGTCTCAGGTTATAGAAAAGTAACGCAGTAATGGAAGAATAGTTATACGATGCCACCCGTACCACCACAGTCTCTCTCCCATTTCCTTGCCAATCTTAGTCTCATCAAAGCTGGAACCCATCCTATAAAAGACAACAGCGGTTCTTCTACTCATGAACAACCAAGGCATTGATTTCTCGACTATACATGCGCTATGCCTCACTACCAAAGCTTCGAATTCAATCCTCATCATCCGACTCCGACATAGATAATTCATCTGGGTATTCGAGAACGGGCTCGTCGTTGATGGCCAGCTGAGGTCCATTCATCTTCACATTGGTGGGCACCTTCTTAGCCGTTCCTGCCACCTTTCGTGGCTTCTTAACGGATACGCCTTTCATGTTTTGATGACCGGGTGGCTTCTTTGCTTCAGCAACATTACGTGGGACTTTATTCGCAACAGCAGCCATGTCACGCCCTTTATCTTTATGAGTGATGATCTTGCTGTTGGCGATGCGCTTGCTTCTCCGTAGAGGAAGTGTCCTCGACACCGTCCGTCGTTTGTTCGAACTGGGATTGGTTGGTATCTCCTCATACTTTTTTGATTCTTGCTCAGTCTTGTCCGCCTTTGTTGATCTATTTTCCGACTCCTCTATCTGTACTTCGTCCTGTCCTGGCAAGTGTAGATTAGAGATTTGTTTATTACATCTAGATGTTGCACCACGATCTGGAGATGCTATCGGCGATGATGGCGAAATCAAGACATCCGCGTCCACGATTTGAGCGTCTGCCGCTGAGTGGGAATTTTTGGACTGAGGCGACACGCCAAACTCTTTCTCAGACGAAACTGGGGATCCAGTCATTTCTGTAGCATCATTGGGAGGATTTTCGACACCTGGGCCACCGTTGCTATTTCTCTGCGCATCGATCAAAAGCTTAGACGAGTCTGGTGGCCGGCCATCAGTCTGAAGGATGTTTCGCGTCGGACCTGCAATCTTGTCGGATGGTACCCGTAAACGCGCCACTCTTTGCTTTCGTCCGCCAGGCTGGCCTCTGCATTGTCGTCTTTGTGAAGGTCGCTGACTGGACTCTTCTTTCAAAAGGTAGTCCGGGCTCCAAGGGCGTTCTGGGAGACGATCTATGGCTATGGACCGCTTTGCGGCTTCCTAGTACGCGTCGGGATCTCGCATCCATGCTTCAACTCTTGTGTGGGTTTTTCGTGTTTTTGGGCGCTTGAGTTTCATAGAGTGAATGTTTGAATCTTGTTGAATGGATTTCATTGGAGGTGACTGTTCGTTATCTTTTCCATCCTGAGCACTGGTAGTAAGGAGCTGATGTTTATTTGACAATGTAGTTCCTTTATGATGCAGACATGGTACCCTTTTGCTGTAAAAGTTTTGTCTAGGCTTGATAATATCCGCAAGCTTGTAGTATCCAGGCTTCATGACCTTCATAGCTCCAGGCCTCACTTCATACCTCTTCTCGCGCTGGAAGAAGTGGGGCTGGATACCCCAGTCAAGTCGTTTTAGATTATTCTCTTTGAGCTTGTGAAGCTTCCAGAATTGCCACATTGTATCATTATCTTTGCGTGCTTCAAATTCGGACGATTGATAAGCCTTCATGAGAGCCCTTTGGTCGGCATTGTGCTTCCTCTGCCCCTTGATATTGTCCTTCAGCGATTCGTTATTCGATGCGGTATCTTTAAATCGAATACTTGAAGGTGGGTTGGATGCTGTGCTTGCCTTTCGTTGCCCATTGCTGAGGCAGAGTGTGAGATTCTTGGGTCGGGGGCTTGGAGGGGGTGGTGGTTGTGATGATGTGAACAATGCGCTTGAAGAATCTATTGAGGCTAATGGTAGGGCGCATGCGGCATTATGGGTGTTATGAGAAGTGGGCTGTGCGAATCTTACGGTACGTTTTCGATGCAGGGGCATTGGTGGAGGTGGCATTATGATATGATCTCCAGGCTTACTTGGCGACATTGAACGACTACCTGTGGCCGGACTGGCGATTGATCTTACTGCCCTAAGGGCTAGTTCGTTATGCTGGATTTTGTGACCTTTGTCCAAACTTCTCTGGTTATCATTCTTGGATCTCGGGGCCGGGCAGCCTGCATCACAGCCCTCGAGTTTGCAAAGATCAGGCAAATCAGCATACGCTAAAGTATCATCACCGTACCCGATCCGAAATGGCCGCCGGGCTGGAGGAATTAGATGGCTATTGGAGTATATGCGCCAATGCCAGCGATTGTCGCTCTGGGTGGGGTCCTGGAGCCTGATGCTCCAAGACCGGAACCCGCGGTTTTCCACGAACGTGACTTTGCGTCCGGGACTTGTATTTTCAGGATCATTGCGGAAAGACTTCATAATAGCTCCAGCTTTGTCCTTTGGTAGGCCATATAGATTGTCTAACATTTCGTTGACATCGTCAACAAATCGCTCACTGAGGAGGTAATCAGTATCTATTCGGTCCAAAGACCTTTTAGAACGGCCTTCCCTTCTGTCCCGTCGCCATGAAGTTGCTCGAGGAGGTGATGGCGGTGCCACTTCAAGACCAGGCATTTTGTCAGAAGGTGGTAGCTGTAAGCTTTCAGGGTTTGGGTGGATGAAAGCGGTATTCATGGCTATCCTGGGGCGAATATTAGAAGCACGAAGAAGATTGGAGTCGATGCGCTGAGCAAGTGGGTCGATTCCACGTCGATTCCTTTTGATAGATTGTTGCTCTCCATAGCCGGGACGAGCTCCGCGATGCGCAATGATGTACTGAGGACCGTAGTCGTCCTCATCGCCTTCCTCCTCCATGTCCGCCCCTCTGTCCCCTCGAACTTGTTCTGCGAACATGTCTGCTGTCAGCTGTACACGCGAGCGCCGAGGAGGAGCGTTCAATTCTGCCTGTGCTTGCGCATCCTCTTCTGCTCTCCGATACTCGTCTGCATATATCTGGGCCATTGGATTCTGATATCCGCGTCGTTGCCGTTTGAATAATTTAGAGTCTTTCCTCTTTCGTCGTTCGTTTTCGCCTTTGGCCACATTGCTGTGTCCAGCCTTAGCAAATTCCTCGACCTGTTCCTTATGTTGTTGCCTTCCCAACTGGTCCTGCTGCCGCAACCGTGCCTGTATAAACTGTACCTCTGGCTTATCTTGATCAGGTCCTTCTCTTTCCTGCGCCTCCATAACCCGAGCTATGTCCGCATCCACAGCCTCCTGCTGAGCTTTCGCGATCGCCTCATCATTCGCCGTAAGTTGTCGCCTTTCTTTGGCACGCCTACCCTCTTCTTGCTCATCGCGATTAATCCGGGCTTGAATTTCGAGAGCGGTGCGATCGGCCTCGGTTTTGGCTCTTGCAATTTGTTCTTCGGTCGTTGTGCTGAAGAGATCATCGTCCGAGTCATGGAAGTCGGCTATATCGCTGTCGAAAAAATTGCTGAAGATGCTGTCTTCGTCATCCATACTTTGTATTGCCTGGATATCCTAACGATAGATTTAAGGTACGTGGTCCGACGATAGCACTCTGAAGGATTGCACGAGTAGTGATGACGTACTTCATGTATTGGATGCAATAAGAAGAACGGTGCGTTGAATTGGCATCTGTCTTGCGCCTCTGTATTTCCATGAACAGTTCGGTACGCCAGACGACGGAAGGTATCATGGAGGATGTATGGAAGCATGGATAGTCGCACCTAACATAAGCGGACGTGTGAAAGTTGCAATAATACATTTTTAGTTTCGCTGCTTATTCAAACTTCATCTTGTTGATAATGCTGCCAACTCCCTCAACGTAGATTTCAACCTCATCACCATCCTTCAAAAACCCCTTCGGCTCCATAAACAACCCTACGCCACTTGGAGTACCCGTCAAAATTGCTGTGCCTGCCCTCAGCGTCGTGCCTCTTGATAGATGTTCAATGATCTGTCCAACCGTATAGATCATATCGTCCGTACTGGTTTCTTGCCTCTTCTCGCCGTTGACCTTCGTCCAGTACTTGATCTTTTGCGGATCCGGAATTACTTTTGTACTCGCGATACATGGGCCAATAGGCGCGAACTTGTCGAACGATTTGGCATACCCAAACTGGCCACCGGAGACGTTGGCTGGTAGTTGGTAGTTGCGCGCTGAGACATCGTTGCCGACCGTGTAGCCGAGCACATAATCCTGAAAGTTTGACGCAGAGACGTTCTTGCAGTCTTTGCCAATGACGATAGTGAGCTCGCCCTCGTAATCGAGCATGGATTGACAGTCTTTATGGATTGGAACGTCGTCTAATGGTCCAGCGAGGGCGTCACTGGGCTTCATGAAGATTGCTGGATTCTCGGGTATTTGTAGCTATAGAAAAGTCAGTATCAAAATCTGCAAACAGCGTATGTTCAAAAGGCACTTCATAAGTCCAGGCATGAATATCTTCCACGCTTTCTGCCTACCCAGGTTAGGAGCGAATACCTACATTGCATTCCTCGGCATGTTGCCTGTAGTTCAAGCCAACACAGAGAATGATATTGGTGGTCGGTAATGGGCTAAGCAGCTTCGAAACTGTTGCCTTCCCGCCAGTCTTCGTAAACCCGGTCTTTACGTCTCCCTCGAGGACTTCAACTTGGCTACCCTGGATCTCCCGCGTAGGAGTTTCCTTTTCGAGATTACCATATACAAGTTTTCCATCGTCGGTCTGGAACCTAATCAATCGCTCAAATGCGGCCATGGCGATTGATGCTGAAGAAAAGGACCTGCTCTGTTTTGGCAAGGTGATACAAAATCTGTGAGCTCGTGAGGTTCGGGTTGAGAAGCAGGATGCTATTTGGGTACGAGAGCAATGGAGGATTGGTCTGGTGTACATGGGAAATCTGCAGTCATCCAGGATGCCAATGGATCTTTAACATTCTGGTGCAACACGGGGAGTGGGCGGAATCTCTGCCCCACGTTCCCGCGGGGCTGTACTTCGGCATTTGCGTCTCCTCCGAACACGGGACTACGCGTCAACATCTGTGTCCGAGGACGGATGAACATTCTTCCACCATAGTTGTTGGAAGCACGCTCGCTTTATTTGGCCGTGGGAGGGTTGGGAGCGAGGCCATTCTAGTCTCTTAGAAGGTATAGAGGTAACAGAAATGTAAACGGTTTCGGAGTACTTTGTCCCGTTTTCGCGGGGTGCACTGTGTCCATTGTTCATGCTGGAGGGCTGTGGTGAAAAGAGAGGCGGATCTTGCATCAAGTGCTCTATCCAAGCTCGTTCGCCTCCTAAATTTATCCTTAGATCTATTTCTCAGAGCTACCCACTCATCTCCACATCCCCGTTCGTTCCCCCGGCCTCTGCGATGATCCTAGGATCAAGCCTTCCTAGACACCCTGGGCAATTATGCAAGACCATATGAGCAAACATATCGCAATCGATACAGAAATGGCTCTCGCAAGCCCTACACTCGTACCTCCCACTCTCACTTGCTTTCTGCTCCTCGCTGTCCTCACAATCTCTGCGGTCATTCATCTCGCCGTTTGTCTCTGTGCCCGGCCGCTGCTCTTTATCGCCACTAGGTGGGTGGGCGAACTGGGCAAGACAGCCCAGACATTCTTTACTACCTTTTTCGCGAGCACGGGACCATGATACGGTAGACCAGTTCCGCAGAGGGAAGAGGTGGTGGTATGAGCGTGCGAGATGGGTAGAGAGCAAGAGAGTGAGTTGGCAGGATGGGCAGGTGATGGGCAAGGAACAGACTTTCGCGCTGCACCGCGAGCATGTGTAGCCCCCCATTGTGAGATTGCCGTGGCATGCACACATTGTGAGATGATCCTCGATGACACGAGAGGGGAAACCCATCATCATGAGTGCGGCTGCGGACTCAGGTGGAGGACCTGTTGGCTCACCTGCAGCCTGGCGGATGACGGGCGGTGTTGTGGTAGCCAACAGGAGCTCTTTAAGCATCTCTTGATCCGTGGCAATCATGTACTCGCTGTCGTCTCCCGCGTTCGTTCTCGAAACGATTTCCGTGCAGATCTTCAGCCTTGCACTCATCCCGATAATGCTAACGCGTATCCGATCCCTCACACACGCCTTGACTGTCTGATGTATATCCCCAGGATCCAGACTCAGTAGGCTGCCAAACACCACAATGACTTCTCGTGTGCCGTGACTTGGTGTGTGATACAACGTCGCCCTCGCCAGCTCCAGCGCGTTCTGCAAGCTCGGCGCACCCTTGGGCTCCTTGCCATCTTCTTTACTCCGCAGGCCTTGTATAGCAGCGACATGTTCGGCGGGGTTGCCTGAGAGTTCTGAGACGCGAATGCAGACGCCGTCGTGCATGCCGAGGACGCTCATTTGTGAAATAGGGTTCTGCTCGAAGAACTCGCGTACATAGTCTTGTGTGTAGTTGACCATTGCGATGTATCGGTTCGGTCGCATATCCTTCTCCAGCATGGTTTCTGACAGGTCGAGTACCAGAACGACATGCCGTATGATGCCTCGTTGGAATGGCTTCGTGTCTTTTCGTAACCTCTTGCGCTTCCGTTCCTCTTCACGCTCTTGCACGCTTTGTCCCAATGAGCCATCGTCAGCGGGCTGTATCGTCTTTTCTACTGTCCGCGAGTACTCTGTTTCCCAGGCTTGCCGCTTTGGCGCTTGCTTCTCGGGCCCTGAACGTTTCTGTTTCCTACTCGCCGTGGATTGTGCTCGAGTGCTTGAACCACCGCTCTTGGAGCCTACATATTCATCCTCGGATCCTTCGCCGTCGAACTCGTAGTCGGAGTCGGCCATTGTTGCGTTTGCGCTGCGTATACGGCGGCCAAGCTAGCTTCGCCGGGGCCTTCGTAGGTTCCAACAAAATCACGGAGGAATAGATAACAGTATGAAGTTATGATTGAAGGTGCAGAGAGTTACAGGTGCTCCACAGATGCATGCGGGTAAACTTTCGGCGTGAAAGATCGTGAAAGGCGGCGTAGGCGGCGAAACAGGCTGGGGAGGGATAGACGTGGTGACCAGTCACCTGTGAAAATGGAGAAGTAATGGCGCCAAGAACCGTCTGAGTGGGACGAACACTGTCATGATAAGATGGAGATTTGAGCTGGGGTGTGGTTAATTCCGAGTGTTTGGAAGGTTTGTAAAGCATGGCGATCTCGAAATCCGATCTGACGGGTGGCCACGTGATAATCAAACGCGTTCTCACGATGTGCATTGCGAGGCATATTGTCAATGTATGAATACGCATCTTCTTTCAGCAAACATTATCTGTTTATCGTAGCACTACCCAGCGTGACGCATCATATGCGTTCAGAGAGCCCCAAAATGGTATACGCTATGCTCGGGAAAAATTCATAAAAACATTACGCCATTGCTTCTTTTCGCTTCCTCCACGGGTCTCGCCATCTCTAATTATATGCTCCCGATCCCGCTACGGTTGGCATTGGCCAGTCATCTTCGGTGATGCTCGACCAGAATACCCAAATCATTACCACTGAAAGTAGGGTGAAGAGTGTCTCGAACAGGCCACCATTGATTTTGCCATCCGTGCCGTTGCAAATGTGGACGCTTACGACGTATTGGAAGATTTGGCCGATGGCAAACAGAAGTGCTGCGCTGAAGAGATATACTAGAACGATGCTATTAGCGATGACAGCTGGCAAGGGCTAGACGACAACGTACGCATTGGTTTGCGCTCGCCGAGAATGCGAAGAACTAAGAAGGCCTCCAACAGAAAGAATATGACGAGGAAGACCAGAGGCACAAGCTGGTAGAGCGTATATAGCGCGTAAGCTTGGTTTGGTAGCTCGAGGGTGGAGTTCCAATAGTTGGTCCAGCTGAAACCGGTGTCGAGGGCAATATAGCCCGTACCGACAAAGATAATAAGCGACGAGATTAAAAGGAGTCCAATTGACACTGCGGTGCCATCGTCCAGGAGTTGGTAGCCAACAACGCCGTTCAGCATGAGGATCCAAGATGTTGCGACGATGGCGGCGATGTGGATCGCTACAAAAGCCTGCCCGACAGTCAGAATTCGCTCTCGATCAGTAGCACGCGTGACGACATACAAGGCGAGCCGAGTCATTCAGAGGGAACCCGCCAATGGTGAAAATCTCGCAGATAGAAATGAGGATATAGCCGAGGAGAAACAATTGCATCTCTCTGTTTGTTGTTAGTCAACCGTGATCAGCAGACTGTTGCGTGACGCTCACCGTCTTCCAACAGCAGCTTTCTTCCGTTGCGACCTCCATAGCAGGAATGCAGAGGCGACGATTGCGAGAGCGCAAACTATTATCGATCCTACGTGAGTGAGCATGAGAGCGTCTTGCGGAGGCGCATCAAGGCGGACGAACCCAAGTTGGTAAGTCTTTTACCGCCGCCTACGCTGAACCCTTGTAGGGTGCATCCTCCCTCCCATCCCGTGCCTTGTTTTGTGGGTGCTTGGTTGAATAGCTGTACACGAAAGTCTGGCGGTTAGCGGCGCGGTCGTGAAAAGCGTTGGGCAAGGGAATTGCGAGATGGCGACGTACGTAGCAGACTGTCAAAGTTAATAGGTGTTCTCGGTCAATTGCAGCACAAAGTTTGTTTCTTGCGTACCTGGTAGGGTGGACCAAAGGTTGCCTGTGTCGCGACAGAAGTGATCGAATTTGCCGTATCGTGACATGGCTGGCTAGGGCTGGGTGGAGCTCAGCCTCGTGTTCAGCTTGTTACTGTAGAGGAGCAATGTTCGATAGATGTGCAGACTCGGCGACTGACAGAAGACGAGGGTGGCGTAATCGTGATAAGCAACGGGTGTTGGAGCGAACTGTGGAGTGTTCAGAGCGGGTCGCTGAGAGATGATGCGCTGCAGCGTTGGTCTGCGTGGCTGGGAGGAGCAAGTTTCAAGGAAGCCAAGCTTGGTTACCAGGGCGGTTGGTATGGCTGCAAATTCACGGATACGACCCGTCACTTTCCCCTGCACCAACGCTCCGGTCCGATTGACAAGGAAAAGCAGTGTTTGGGAATGCTGCAGTTCGCACAGGAAGACACGATCTGAAGACGTGTTGTGCAAGTCAGTGGTAGCAATGCGACACCCTCTTGCTTCATCACAAGCAACACAGCACCGTGCCGAACAGACGGATTAATTTACAGCCTGGCCAATGGGTGACGCCCAAAGTGCAGGCTAGTCGCGTCTCAGATTCAGGAGTGCAGATCAGCTTGCGGCGAGTGGGTGCGGCGGCAGGACAAGCCACGCGCCTCCATTGAACCAAAACCAGGCTTGCTCGCAAAATGACCGTGGTCGCTATGCCGGGAGATGAGATCATGGACGACATCATACCCGATTGCTTGTTGAGGTATATTGACCTAGCTGGGGATCACCATAGCATCCGCCGCCAACCTAGACTTTCGCGGTGTGAGGTCTGTAACGACGCGCAAGCCGTCGTCAGTCTGGGGGCCAGAGACAGTGTTTCATGCTGGAGTCCATCTCACAGGGCTGCATCTCAGGAACGCCAGAAGAGCCTCGCGAATGTGTCGTTTTTGGAAGTGAACCGGCATCTGTCACCACTTGTGAGGCAAAGAGGTCCAAGAATATCTGTGCGTAGCTAGGATCCGAGCAGGCCTAACATCCTCCTGATGCCAGGCAAAGAGTAACGGCCGTTTCGTTTTCGGTTTCCAGCTCCAAAACATCGCACGGTTGTTTGACGCCTGGAGCAAGCGCGAGCGGGCGTTCTTGAGGAGCCTTTTCCGAGGTATTCATAGAGGCGGCGCTCACGTGTGATAATTTTATCATTCCCTCATACGACTTGAATTCTCATGGTTTGAGGCGACAAAGCTGCCTGCGCCCTTTCGATCTTCCGTCAGCCAAATTGGCTCGGAAGACGACGAGCGAATCACGGCAGCTCAAGAGCGGTCTTTGTTTGTTGCAACTCAACAAGTAGAGAAGCTGATGGATTCAGCTTTTGAGGAGAATATGGCAGGTTTCACTGTGGTTAACTAGTTCGATTGTAGTAGAGCTCTGTTGAAAGCTTTAATATGCGCCCTACCCGCCAATCCAACATAAAGGAGGCAGACCGCAGCTTGCTATGCCGTCGTTGGGAGAGGGCCGGCAGTAACGGGAAAGGACCATCGAATGTAAACTCTCCATCGGGAAAAGCACCAGATAAAGCTCATCCTCCTGCTGCAAGCTGTACATCATCGCGCAGGACATGCCGCTCCAACAACAGGACGACATTGCGATTGTCCCCGACTTGGTCGGTCCGAGTTGGGAGGGCCGCCAAGCAAACAGCACCAGGCTGTCAGGCGGACAGGGACCACAGCTGGGGTCCCGCAGCTCATTCGCATGCACCCGACCGCAGACATTTTTGATCACGAAGCACTATCGTGCCCAAAGTCGTTCCCCACAGCCGCCAGATGTGACCAGGTCTTGACCGCCCTCGCGCTAGCTTACTCACTTGCACCTGTCGTTTGGTTGCATGACTTGGGCCCTGTGACGTTGCCCAGCAGCCGCATTTTCGGTCGTTTTCACTTTCACAGTCTTGGAGTCAGGCTGCTCCCTAACAGCCTGCGATCCTCAAGATTCCTTCCTTCACGCACGGCAACAGGAGGCCTGCTAACATCCCGCTCCACAATCTGTCGTCCTCGGCACGGCCGCGAGACCAAGATTCGGCTTATCTCCTTGACGACCACGATAAGGATAGCCCGCGGTCGTCTTTCGACACACCTTCCTCAGACTCCCAATTCTCGCTCTGGAGTGATACAGGCGACCTCGTCGACCAGCTAGCTGACCGGGAAGACCCTCTCCGCATCCGTCTCAGAGAGTCACTCGAAGGAGGTCGACCCTCGCGGCCTCGACGGCAGCAGAAGCGTACACGTTTCCAGTCTCAGGAAGGCCTCCACGAGAAAGGAAGTGCTATAACCAAGGAGGATATTGAAATACCCAACCCTGGGCCCCGGACCATCTCAAAGGCGGAGAAAATCCTCGCTGCCATCATGGCGCCTAACGACAGACCATCCCGGATGCACGGGCTACACGGGAAGAAGCTCATGTGAGTCTTGTACATGTCCAAGTGTAAGCTATTCACTAATAAACTTAGTTACTTTACAAGCGTCTTTGTCTCGTTAGGTGTATTCCTGTTTGGTTACGATCAGGGAGTCATGTCCGGAATTATTACGTGCGCCGCCCCGAACCCTTCCATGCTCGAATATATCTGATAGCGTTTGCAGTGGAGTCTACTTCAAGGACTATTTCAATCAGCCTACAAGTGCTGAACTGGGTACCATGGTCGCAATACTCGAAGTCGGTGCTTTCATCTCGTCATTACTAGTTGGCCGCATAGGGGATGTTTTGGGCAGACGCAAGACCATTCTATACGGTTCTCTTATTTTTGTCGTTGGCGGAGCCCTCCAAACGTTGGCGACCGGTATCCCAATGATGCTACTTGGCAGGATCATTGCTGGTCTTGGCGTTGGAACACTTTCGACCATTGTGCCCGTCTACCAGTCTGAGATCTCTCCGCCCCATAATCGAGGAAAGATGGGCTGCATCGAATTCACTGGCAATATCACAGGCTATGCTGTCAGTGTCTGGGTCGATTACTTCTGCAGTTACATAAAGAGTGACTGGTCTTGGAGAATTCCCCTGTTTATGCAGTGTGTTATGGGATTGCTGCTTGCTGGTGGTAGTCTGCTCATTTGCGAGTCCCCTAGGTGTGTAGTATAACCCCTATTGACAAGGCCTTACTAACATGATCAGATGGCTACTTGACAACGATCATGACGAAGAAGGCATTGTAGTTATTGCCAATTTGTTCGGAAAAGGCGACATCCACAATCCCAAAGCCCGAGACGAATACCGAGAAATCAAGATGAACGTTCTGCTCCAACGACAAGAAGGCGAACGATCGTATTCGGACATGTTCAAGCGGTACTATAAGCGCGTCTTTATTGCCATGTCGGCCCAAGCCCTGGCGCAGCTCAACGGCATCAACGTCATCTCATACTATGCACCCCTTGTGTTCGAAGAAGCCGGTTGGTACGGCCGACAGGCTATCCTCATGACGGGAATCAACGCCATCACCTACTTGCTATCTACGATTCCGCCTTGGTACATCATAGATACCCTGGGTCGAAGAAAGATACTTCTCTCTGGAGCTCTGATGATGGTCGTCTCACTCTCCGCGATCTCGTACTTTATCTTCCTGCAAGCGAGCTGGACACCAAATATGGTAGTCATATTCGTCATGATCTACAACGCCGCGTTTGGATACTCATGGGGTCCTATTCCATGGTTATACCCGCCCGAGATCCTTCCACTCAGCATTCGTGCAAAGGGTGCCAGCCTGAGCACGGCCACCAATTGGGCCTTTAACTGGCTGGTAGGAGAAATGACACCTATTTTACAGGAGCACATTCAATGGCGCCTATATCTTATCCACGCATTCTTTTGCGCTGCCAGTTTCGTCATTGGTACGTACAATTTTACCTTGGCTTCCCACTCAAATACGCTAACACTCCTCCAGTATACTTTATCTACCCCGAGACTGCAAATGTCCGCCTAGAGGACATGAACTCGCTATTTGGGGACGCAACATCGGTTATGCCTACTCCTCAAACCCTTGCCGAAGCAGAGTCACTTTTCAGTGGCGGCCGTGGCTCTCCTGTGCCATCGCTTGATATTCGCACCGGACGCCGTGCACAGGACGATGCCATTCCTGGGCTCGATATTGAGCCACCGGATGTTGAGAGTGGGAAAGACTTATCAAAAGCAGAAGGCAGTGAAGGCATTGGTGGCTGGATCAGCAACATGGTCAAGAGGACGAAGGGAAATGGAGAAGGCGACAGCTCAGGTGGAAAATATAAGCGAGTCGGACAAGACGAAGACTAAAGGAAAGACTACATGATTTTTTTGAGTATGGCAGACATTTCTGCATCCCTAGCCTCCATAGGCGTTGGCAACGGCATGGTTCGATATTCCAAACTAATCTGGGTCCACATGCGACTTTGGTGTTGATAGACGGCGCAAAGCATTTCTAGCGGAAAGAGGGGCCCCTTGGCCAAAGCATTGTATCTATAGGAGTTTGTTGAAATAAGACGATTAAGTCTTGGGCAATTGTAGACGAGAATTAAAGTTCGTCGGCTGCACTGCGGTTTTGCCTGTCTGCTCATGTAGCGCACTGGCCATTGACATCGGCCTCTGCATGGAAAGTGCTATCCTCCAATACTTGACATAATGGCTTTCCATGTATGCGATTAATGATGAGCCAACAGAGAGCACATCTTGGGCGTTGTTGACTGCATCCACCGACGATGGATGTTAGATTTGCACGTGATATCGCAACAGATCGCTACTTCTTCCCCTTGCACACGCGGCCCTAGCTTCGTTCAGCTGCTCGTCGATCTATTTCGGTACAGCCCACCAACTCCTCGATCTGCAGCATCGCAAGGGGTCCATCTACTTCTCCCTTTCTCGGCGAGCCTCTTTATGCCCTCACTCTCTTTGGGGGTGTCTTCTTCGGCTTACTGCCACTTTTAATTATTTCCTCTTCAACTTTAGCGTTTGAAGACTCCTGTCACGGTGCGCAACCTGCGCGATACCGCCCCAACAGCTACCACCAAATCGAGCCTTGCGGCACAATCACCCTCCTGAACATTCTCCAACACCGCGCCAACAGCCTCAAAAAGTGGGAGTCAAAGCCCCAAGCCATCAATCATGGCAGCAACGGCGCGCACAACGGGCGCAGATGCACACGCGGAGGAGCTGCGGAGAAGAAATGTAGCTGCACAATCTACCACACCGGTGGTGGCAGAGGCGTCAACTACAGAGAAATCCAAGGTCAAGCCGGATCAGGTATGTCCCCTCTTTGCATGCAGCATTGGACCTTTTAGCAAGATCGCGGCTACATAGTCCAATTGACCAGGGCTGACCAGACCACAGCAGTTCAACATCATCGCCGCTCTGGACGAGTATGAGTTTATCTGGGCGCCACTGATTTTCACTGCCCTCGCCTTCTTTACGCGCATGTACAAGATTGGTCTCTCGCCGATCGTTACTTGGGATGAGGCTCAGTAAGCAAAGCCATCATACCACCGTCTAGGAGCATCCCTCTAACAAATGCACAGCTTTGGCAAGTTCGGCTCTCACTACCTCAAACGCGAATTCTACTTCGATGTCCACCCCCCACTCGGAAAGATGCTCGTCGGTCTGTCGGGTTACCTTGCAGGCTACAATGGCTCGTTCGAATTCAAATCTGGAGAAACATACCCCGAGGAGCTGAATTATACCTTCATGCGCCTCTTCAACTCTGCTTTTGGCGCCGTTTGCGTCCCCCTGGCCTACTTCACCGCGAAGGAGTTGAACTTCCGGAGGCCGGTGGTCTGGTTCGTGACCTTGGCAGTTCTCTGCGAAAACTCATACACTACCATCAGCCGCTTCATTTTACTCGACTCTATGCTACTCTGCTTCACCTTCACCACCGTATTCTGCTGGTCCAAGTTTCATCGTCAGCAAAAGGACCCGTTCTCTCCTGAATGGGGCCTGTGGCTGATGCTGACCGGTGTCTCCATCGGATGCGTGTGCAGCGTCAAGTGGGTCGGCTTCTTTGTTACGGCTTTGGTTGGCCTCTACACCATTGAGGATCTCTGGAGGAAGTTTGGTGACCTGAAGATGCCGAAGGTATACAGACAACACCCAAGCATGTTCCAACCCAAATTAACATTACTAGATTGAACTGTTCACACATGTGGCTTTCCGAGTGTTCGGTCTCATACTCATCCCGTTGGCCGTCTATACCTTTTCATTCTACCTACATTTCCTAATTCTTGAGAATAGCGGACCAGGAGATGCCCAGATGAGCTCCCTCTTCCAAGCCAATCTACGAGGAACTGAAGTCGGCAAGGACAGTCCGCTCGAGGTCGCATATGGCTCCCGTGCGACTTTGAAGAACATGGGATATGGAGGCGGTCTCCTTCACTCTCATGTCCAAACCTATCCTGAGGGTTCCACCCAGCAGCAAATCACTTGCTACCACCACAAGGATGCCAACAATGACTGGTTTTTCTATCCCAACCGTCACGAGGTTGAGTACCAGCCAGATGAGGAGCTTCGCTTCCCTGGAAACAACGACGTCATTCGACTAATTCACGCTCAAACTGGCCGTAACCTCCACTCCCACCAGGTTGCTGCTCCGGTCACTAAGAGCGACTGGGAAGTATCTTGCTATGGCAACACCACTGTCGGTGACACCAAGGACCACTGGGTCATTGAGGTCGTCCGTGATGCTGCTTCAAGAGATCACACAAGAATTCGGACGCTGACCACTGCTTTCCGCCTGAGGCACCAGGACCTCGGCTGCTACCTCCGTGCAGGCAATGTAAACTTGCCTCAATGGGGATTCAAGCAAATTGAGACTACCTGTGTCAAGGCAAACAACCCTCGTGATGTCTACACGCACTGGAATATTGAAAGCCATACCAACGAAAGGCGTAAGTTGTTCTCTGTTCGCCTCCTCATTTATACCCATACTGACCCTGCTAGTCCCCGCTGGAAATCCAGGCGATTACAAATCCCCCTTCTTCCAGGACTTCATTCACCTCAACGTAGCCATGATGACATCCAACAATGCCCTCGTCCCTGACCCTGACAAGCAAGACGATCTTGCCTCCAGTTTCTGGCAATGGCCCCTTCTCCACGTTGGTCTTCGTATGTGCGGTTGGAATGATGATAGTAAGCATTTCCTCGTGTCTCTTATATCGGACCCTTCTGACTCACCATAACAGTTGTCAAGTACTTCCTCCTCGGCAACCCTGCCGTCTACTGGGGAAGCACTGCCTCTCTTGGCATCTTCGGTCTCATTGTTGTCTTCTACCTCGTCCGCTGGCAACGTGGCTATGACGACCTCAAACAATCGGATATTGACCAGATCCTCTACTCTGGCATCTATCCCGTCATCGGCTGGGTCTTGCATTATATCCCATTCGTCGCCATGGGTCGTGTGACGTATGTGCATCACTACTACCCTGCACTCTGGTTCGCGATCATCGTGATGGGCTTCTGTCTGGACTGGTCAACGAGAAAGTTGAGTAAACAAGTTCAATGGGGTATTTTTGGAGTGCTTTATGTGATTATCATTGGACTGTACTGGCTGTTCAGGGCTATCAGTTTTGGTATGGTTGGACCTAGCAGCCAGTGGAAACACCTCAAGTGGTTCGACAGCTGGAAGATGACAGATTAAACGTCGTTCCCGTCGATCATTACAGCCTTTCAAGATCGTCATACGACTCGGAGCGAAAAATGGGTCTGGCAAGGAAAATGGGGAGCTTGAGGCCCAGCTTGGCATTGGGTCTATCGAGGTTTTTGCTTTGTAACAACATCATTTTTGCATCAACTTCGTTCTCAGCATAAGCTCTAGGGATATGGATAGAGTGCATACTTATGCGTCATGGTATTGGCTGGTTAGCAAGGTGTTTGAGGGGATAGTGGGCGATCTCAACTGTGTTGACTTCCGAGTAGCGCGATCAAATTCAACTCTACATCCGTATCGATTTCGAAGATTTTCACATGTTCAGCCGTAAAAAGCAGGTGACGAGACTGGATGCTCCTTAAACAGCTAGCGAGCCCACTCTCCACGTCTGCTACCCCGGATTTGCAGGAAAGACCCACCTCCAATGTATTCAACCCTACCCTAGCATAGAGAGGTCTTCGCAAAGCTGACCACGTTCAGCGGGCGCGTCTACATTAGTACCGAACAATACTCACGCGCACCAATGACGTACCCTCAGCGACCTGATTTGTCGTGCCGAGGTACGCCACCTTTTGACAGAGTCGGAGCGAGTCCGATGGACGAATCGTGGCGCATCACCGCGATGGTGCGGCAGAAGCTCCCCTCTTTGAAGCTACCGCGGAACCGCAGTTCGACCAGATCCGGGTATTCGACATCAGCTAAGAACGCGCCGAAGTCCAGTCACTGTCCCACGAACGTAGCTCCTCTTCCAGCACTCTGAGCACAACATGTCCGTCGCACTCCAACGTGCCGTCAACCTCCTCACTCTCTCTGTTGGCCATGTCGCGCTCAACCCAGTCCTCACAGCAACCTTACTTTGGGTCTTAACAAAAGCCCCTCCGCAGATTCGCAACCAACTCACAAGCCGCATCGCCGCGCTTCGAGATCCTCAGCAGTATGCGAAGATCCTCAAAGCGCTGAAATGGTGCCTTGCCCTGGGTGTCACGGGCGTTCTGAATAAGCAACTCAACCACGTCGCACTGAATGCGGGGCGGTTTAAGAGCGAGAAGGCGCGCTGGAATTTGGGCCGAGAAGTCGCCGTGGTGACAGGGGGTTGCAGTGGGATTGGAGAGTTGATCGTTAAGAGATTGGTAAACCGTGGAGTTAGGGTTGCAGTATTGGATATTCAACAGTTACCCGAGGGGTTGCAGGGCTGTAAGAATGATCACTTCTACTATTTGCTGTGGGAAAGGTGCTGACGATCTGGGCTGTAGACGCAAACATCAAGTTCTTCTCCTGTGACGTTACAGATTCCGCGACTGTCTACTCGACAGCGGAGAAGGTTAAGGAGACCTTGGGTGCACCCTCCATCCTCATAAATAATGCTGGTATCCTGGCATCCCACACCATCCTTGACACGTCGGATGAGTATCTACGCAAAATCTTTGACGTTAACGTGCTGAGCAACTGGTACACCATCAAAGCCTTCCTACCAGCCATGATCGCAGAGAACAAAGGCCACATCGTCACCATTGCCAGCACAGCATCATATGTCGGCGTCGGCGGCCTCACAGACTACACCGCGACCAAAGCCGCTATCCTCTCCTTCCACGAGGGTCTTAACCAGGAGCTTAAACACCATTACAAGGCCCCGAATGTCCTCACAACGTCCATCCACCCCAACTGGGTGAGAACGCCGCTACTGAAGCCTGTTGAGAAGGATTTGGAGAAGGAGGGGAGTGTGATTACGGAACCGACGGCTGTGGCTGATAAGGTTGTGGAGAGGATCGAGAGGTGTACGGGTGGACAGGTCTACTTGCCGAGCACAATAGCGAAGGTCAGCTTGTTGAGAGGCTTACCAAACTGGTTGCAGGAGAGCGTTAGAGATGGGGTTAGCAAGACGATTTATAACAGCGCAAAGTGAAAGAGGACAGGTTAGAGGTGGGTTCAAGTCTTTTAGTGTAAGTGTATTGTTTGTGCAGTAGGAGGGCTTCCGCATGCTGAGTGAGGCTTGCTGCATTGAGCAAGCCTTCTGCGGTATGGCAGACTGTGTGGTGACACGAGAGATGACTTGCAGTTAATAAGATACTTGTTTCGGTAGGTGTTCAGAACCAGTGTGGAAAACTGTATGCAACGTGCCGTGTTTGTCTGCAGTGTGCCGGCTGAGGTTACCGTGTCGCTCTCATGTCTGGCGTAATTGTCACGCTAGCGACTCGGTAAGGTCGCGTCGACGCGTCTTCCCGTTTCCACTCACTTTGCGGCGACCGCAGTGAAGAACGATCCCCCAAGAGCCTCACGACCAAGACCGCACATTCAAAAATCATGGCCGACACAAATAAAGATGTTGAGATGGACACGCAAGATACCGACTTGGAAACTCCGCCCTCGAACGTATTCATGCCACCATCGATTAACAAATCCGACATCCTGGCGGGCAAGTCCTACTCCCACTTCTCACCAATACCGCAGCAGGTTGCCCAAGATATGTCTACAGAAGTCGTGCTAGGTGTAGATGAGGCGGGAAGAGGCCCCGTCTTGGGTACGTAACCTGAATGCTGGGCTCAAGTATTGCGACTCACATAGCCACCAGGTCCCATGATTTACGCACTTTTCTATTTGCCCATTGAACTGCACCACTCCCTCCTTGCCGAGACACATCACTTTGACGACTCTAAGTTATTGACACCCGACTTTCGTTCGTACCTCATGCGCAAGCTCTGCACCGAGGGCTCAGATCTCTACAAGGCAGGCGGTTGGGCAATGCGGTCGCTATCCGCACAAGACATCTCGGCGCACATGTTGGCGCCTACTATGTACAATTTGAATGCACAAGCTATGGATGCCACCATTGATCTCATCAAGGGAGTCTTGGCTCAGGGCGTCAATGTCAAGGAGATATACATCGACACAATCGGCAAGCCGGAAATTTACCAGAAGAAGCTCGAAAGAATATGGCCAACCATCCGAATCACAGTCGCCAAAAAGGCCGATAGCTTATATCCCTGTGTGAGTGCCGCCTCGGTGTGCGCCAAAGTCACCCGAGATGCTGCGCTGGATATCTGCTACGAACCATACCACGGTCCAACCGCCAACGCAGAAGAAGGCACAGAGGTCGAAGTACCATGGGGGTCGGGATATCCTAGTGATGCGCGGACTTCGAATTGGTTAAAGCAGAATAAGGATCCCATCTTTGGCTGGGGCAGCGAGTGTCGCTTTTCCTGGGCTACAGCGAAAGACATGCTGGAAGGGAAGAAAGCGGATGTAACCATCGACTGGCCTGTTGAAGACGATGGCAATGAAATGCGTATGACGGATTTCTTTGTCGGAAAGAATGAAAGTGCCGGCGACGAGCTTGTGGATTGGTTCGGGAAGCGGGTCACGGAGGAAATGGAAGTTTTCTGATGTCCTCATTTGCGCAGCTGCGGAAGTCTAACACTCGGCCTGCGAATCGTAACCAGGGCGTTCGAAGCGCGCGACAGACCCTGCCCAAAAATTACAGCGAATCGGACAGTCTGCTCGCATGCAATGTTGCTGTTCGGGAAGCCGAGCAATGACCGGCGCCGCCAGTCACGGAATCCGGGCGTTCTTCCTTGCATCCTCGGCCGGGCATCACCAGTGTTGGATTCCCGACCACGGTAGCGTCACCCAACAAACACAATCAGAATTCGCCAATCTCAGTGGCGGCAATGTGGCGCACGAGCCGCAAGTCTGATAAGAATGACGACTGTCTGTGCAAAAGTGGCTCCTTTCGAGTCGGTGCAGCCGGGGTTCAAGTACCTTGGCCGGCTCAAATTTTAAGAAGCATTGTTGAGCCAGCCATTGCCATTGTGCTCATTTTTTTCCTCAAGATTCTTATCTTTAGCCTCTGCATTCGGGTTTGAGGCTTTTTCTCTAGCGTTGCGTTCAAGCGTTCATTGTACAACTATCGTCTGTTTCCTTCGTATCCTGTCACTAGCAACCATTATTTCACGCTGTCCGTGCCATACCTTGCCTCGTAGCGTGATCAACAAACGTCAGAGTTTCCATTCATTCAATTCTGACGCTACTTCTTGAAGCTTTTCTTCGTCATATTTTCTTTGTCTTTGTTCTCACCAAGACTCCTCAGTAAGCACAGGACAGACACAAATTTACCACACTATTTAGTTCTTGACCCCAAGGACCCCCGGCTGGCCCTAAAGCACAACGCACCTGATGTGTCGCGTCCTTCCCGTTAGCCACATCTCCTGCACGCATACGATCTTCATATGGCAGCACTGTATCGACGCTACTCGCTATGGTATCAACGGTCAATCACCATGCTGTAATGTCCAGCAACACGATCAGGTAGTCTTCACGCGGAAGCTTTGCGAAAACTGTGGTGGAGAACGGTATTTCGCTCGGAGGGGCGGTGTTGCTGAGCGTGGTAACGGCACATCGCCATCAACATTGAAAGATGATGGAAAGGATGATCAAGAGGATGCCAACGATTCCGGTTACAACAGCGACGTCATTCACGAGGAAGAGGAAGGATCAGATTTGGACGACCTCCCAATTTCGCCAAAGGCAGTCACTCCACAGCGACTGCGGACGAAACAACGAATCGAGCGCAAGCGCAGGGCTTCCAGTAACAGCCGATCATTGACTCGTAGACCGAGTTGGAAACCGAATCTTAAACGCGAGCTCACCCTCGACGATGTACCAACGATGGACCGTACACGGCGTGACTCCATTGATTCGCTGATTTCCAATTTTGATGGCAGCATTTGGCATGAATCGAGAGAGCAACAGCTCATTGCGGAGAAGAAGGTGGATGCGACAACAAGTTTGAGGGATCCGAATATATCGACGCAGACTTCGGCCATTAGAAAACACCGTTTCCCGAAGAGAAGACTCTCAACGCTATTGCATCCTTCTTCGCCGTCCGTCGAAATTACCGTAGGCGTGCAAACTGCAAGGGCTTTCGCATTCCCTCAGCTTGTAGATATACAAAAGTCCTCAGACGGGTCATCACCAAGAACTCCTACGAAGAAAAAGTCGTCCCTCATGCATCCGTCAACACCAGTCGAGGAGGATGTGATGGAGCTATACGCTGATTTCTCAGATTCATTTCCCACAGCCAATCCTGAGGGTCGTGCTGCGCGGAGAGATTCCACGCTTCTACATCCTTTTCCAATGGCTGATCTTTCGAGCACTGGTCAGCATAGAACTGCCATTCCTGTGCCAGCAAAACAGCAAGATACGCCCGAGTCGCTACTACCAACTCTACTTCATCTTCCCCCCTCACCATCATCATTGCGCCAATTTTCGTCGCCTCCAGCGAGACGCCTACCGACCCTTTCAACGGACATGTTTGCGTCAGTATCCAGTACCCCCGCCAAAACACCACGCCTACCGTTGTATAGACCACGTCGCGAATCGATTCTCCATTCCAGTCTTTCGGACACCGAAGACGACCCATTCGAAGATTCACCACAGTCCTCCCCGCGTTCAGATTTCGATTTCCCCTTAGATACCCACAACGCCAGGTATGCAAATACACTAGGCAACACAGTTATACAGTCCTCGTCCGAAGGCCACGACGCTGATGACGCGGAGGGAGCTATCCTTACGAACACAGCTAGAGCAGCGAGGGCGAGTCGAAGAGGAGTCCGGCAGGGATGAAGGGAGTACTGCTTGCTGCAGGGGGCATTGGATTTAATGGTAAACTCCGTTTTCTCATGGTGAACATACTTACGACCAAGCGTTGGCGTCCGATTGTAGGCCAAGTGTTGTATTTTAGTTGAATGAATAGTAGCGGATACCCCCCCCCCCCCAAATTACTGTTTATGTCATACAATTGCGCGGCAGCTTTGTCCTCAATATAGAGAGCAATTGTCATATTTTCTTGCGCTTCTGTTTCCATAACAGAGCGACAAGGACAAGGGTAAAACTGAAAAATGAAACTTACATACCAACGTCCAAGATTCTCTACAGCCAAGATTGAACCTCAAAATCGCCGCTTTCGAAAAGAAGTCTTGTACCTCTTCATAACCTCAAGTTGCTGCGCCTTAATTGCGTTGCCATAGTATCAGCCCTGACGTCGGCGCCCGCTGATAAGTAATAGCTCTACCATCACTTTACATCACCCAACTACAGCCGCATAGAGCGCACCATATCCACATTACATGTGAGCAGTAGCTCTACTATTTCTTGGCGACTAGATCTCTCAGCCTTGACTGCTCTCACATGGTCCTCCAGATCTTGGCAGCGATCTTTAGGACTTGCAGTGAGCTGAGCAAGGTAAATTGAGAAACTGAGAAACTGAGAAACTGAGAAACTGAGAAACTGAGAAACTGAGAAACTGAGAAACTGAGAAACTGAGAAACTGAGAAACTGAGAAACTGAGAAACTGAGAAACTGAGAAACAAGGAGTTGAATAGGACTGGCCTGTTTCTCCCCAACTGTCTCGACGTTATGTAAATGCCGAGGAGGGAATTGAAAGCAAGAAGTACGTGAATGATAGTTGAGCTTGCAGGATGCTGGAGGATACGACGAGGAAAGTCTAGAGAGCCTATACTTTCAAGCCATGCGGCGTTAACTTTACTATAATTATGAACCCCTCGCACGTGCATTACTACTGCCACTTAGACATCGCGTATGTTTGAGCGCTGGTTAGCTGCTTCGAAGCTATTTTATTCGCCTCACAGGGCCTGGTAGTGTTCTTCTGCTACATACAGCTCTTATCTACATCCTATTACTAATTTTCGCTTTTAGAGCCCTAACTACTAGTATATATAGTGTCCGTCATAGACCTGGCGGGGCTATATCGCTACCTCCTATCGAAGTCTTTTCAACTTGTTGTTCAAATATTAATTGAGGAGCTTCTCGGTGGCGCAACTCTGTTATTGGCAAGTTGACAGTCTGCGGTTCTGCCAGCATAGGATGTCGACGCTCGAGAGCTTTCAAGCAAAGGATGAACATAGCTGGGTTACTTCTGCGCATGTAGGTGAATGTTTCTTGGCAATGGTATTTCCCCTGCCTTATACAGTAAAGACTACGGAATGCGAGCAGCGGCTATAGATGGTGACTCCAACGCTACAGATGCGCATTAAATGATCCTGCAGTATAATCAGACAACTCGAAATTGTATGATTAGTTCATGGGAAACGCGAGACATGATATCGATCTTACATCAATTCGAAGCTTGCCGTGACGCCACTTACGGTCCATCCCGTTCATTCGTGACTAGCCCACTACGCACGTTCAAGCCGACATTGATCCGTCGCTTCAGGGTCCAACAACGCTAATGAATGCTTTCACGACCTCGTGAGCTTGACTTCGCTTCAAACTTTCCTCACTGCATGACTGTAATTTTTTACATGGTATTTCGCCATGGGTACGCGCATCGTCCATTGACTGGAGTGGTCTATTACACGCAGATCCGCTCGCATAACCATACTCGGCAGCGCCACGCGAAAAGATGAACGCGCAATCTAGGTGACCTTACTGTGATATAGAAACAACTGGGAGTATAAGAGCTGGCAAAGACGAATGAAAATGGAAATGGCTATCAATACGCTCGTTGACCCTGGGGAAGTTCTGTATCTATCCGATACCACCGACAGCCGATGACAAGACTTAAAGACGAGAGAGCGAGAAGAGACAAATTATTTATCCTATCTGCTTAGCGAAAATCCTCCAGCATCCGTCTAAGCCCGGCATATCCTGACTGATATGTCTCGTAGGTGAACGTATAAGGCTAACTGATTCAAAAGAGTACGGAAACTAGGAAGCTCACATTTTCCCTGACCCGACAGCACTTCAACTCGAACTCTACTTCAAGAGACGACATATTTTAGGTGCGTGGCCATGATGACGAGCGATTTAACATCACGCCTCACTATATTTCCTAAGTCCATACAAGAAGCAGGCCAGTATGGCACACCATTGCCTGAAGCGCAATATGAAACACTTCCACCCGAGGACTGAACAGTGTCCCGGCATCACAAGGTCCACGTCGTACATTTATACCATCATAGGCATACGTCATGCAAAAATCACGGACTACTGAGTAGTCGCAGTTGACCGTACTTGAAACAGGAGAGTTCCACCTGAGACCATTGTTCAGAAATATTGGACATAAATTACGATTCTAGGATGACTCCAGAGAACACTGAGAAGATATATATTCAATTCAATTGTCGGTGTGTCAGCTGAAGTGACACAGAGCCTAGCGACGCCGAGGGGTCTGGTCGGTATTCACCCAAGGTCAGAGAGGGAATTTCAGCAGAAAGTTATGCTAACTTTCGAACTATGAAACCGCTAAAGGGAAATGAGAATTTTAAACGCTTAAAGGTACAAGATCACACCTCCTCCATTCTTCGCATCGTATAGCCCGTATCATGCAGTCTTCCCAAGCACAACATCCGCTCTTCGCCGTCTGCCACCTTGTTTGTCTAAGAACGTAATGAGAATATCATCAAGATCTCTCTCGATATCTCGATCTACCGTTATGCTGTACATGTTATGTTGCATCTAGCATCAAGTAAGCATAGGCAAGATTTTGGTACCGAGTACACAAAGTAAAGAGACTCACCTCCACTCGAAATTTTCCGTTCCCGACGGCATCGATCATCGTTCTCAAGAGATCACTTGGGCTTGTAATACATTTCGCCGGCACGTATCGTTCATTTTTCGTATCAACATTATCGCAATCTTTAATGCTGCTACGCATCGAGTTCGTCATTGATGGTTTGAGTCTGGTATGTGTATGTCCTGGGCACGGGGAACGAGGAGTTGCTGATTGCTGGATGACTTTCTTGATTGTGGACGTCTAACGGTGGTAGGTAGTCTGATTTCTACGGACCTTGTTTAGGTGAAGATCTGACAGGGTGCTAGTTGAAGGACCTCGGGCTGTGCTCCTCCTTAAAAACGAGGGTTTGGGGGTGGCGGGGTTCATCGGACAAAGCAGGCTGACTCCTTGAATTAGCCCCGATGCATCGGGTGAATCATAAATGTCACCAGGCCACCTTCCTTCTTCCCACTTGGCGCCAGCGCCAGCCGTCTAGCAGAGATCCTGCAATTACCATACGAACTTTAGCCCTATGTGGTTCCATATCGCGTGGCCCTCTCATACTCTTGTTCATTCAACACAACATCAGCCTAGCAATCTACCACAGACTTCTGTACCGACTTCCAGACTTGAGCAGCGACTAAGGAGTAATTATCGTTTCGCTGATTGGAACTCCGAGGACCAAGCGCATAGTCCCTCATGTTTGCCTTCCCAAGCCGCGGGAGAAGGCAAAGAGAGAAGGCAAACGTCTGCATCTCGCGACCAGTCAGGCTGAAGCTTAGCCCTTAGCGCCGAAGTCCTCTAAGCGATGGTCAGGCTGAGGCATTTGCCACCCTTTGGCTGTATGTGTGAGTGCCTTGGCTCAGCAGGGCGAAGCACACAAGCTGGACAACTGGCGTGCGAGATCCATTAGTGTGAGGCTCTGCGTGAGCCTCGAGGCAGAAAAGTGGGCAAGGTCTCGCACAACCTGAAATTTTAAATACAACAGATTATTTCGACCAGTGCTTCTAATGCTTGTAACGCAGGACTATAGTACTGTGCCGTGAACTCGAACGTATCCCGCCACGAGCCGAGGCTTCCAGCCTTTCTGCTTTTTGCACTCATCGACGGTAGCACTAACACAACATGGATCCCGGAGGCACCTCAGGGAAGCGCGCTGGATCGACCCACGGGGTTGGTGAGGTTTCGTCAAATCAGGCATACAGAATCTCGGTGAGCTTCTTCCGGTACTTGGTTTGACTGGGCATCTCGTTGACTTTCGCTATTAGATTCTTGAAGACGTGGCACCAGTTCGGCGGTCCAGATTACTAGTGCCTTCTGTGAATGAAGGACATCCTATCAAAGACACTGGCATTCAATTTGAGAAGCCTCAAGCCCCTATATCTGTCAGTGGTGTCAGTGGTGTCAGTGGCGTTGTTGATGATGCAGGCGACTCTGACCAGCTTCGAGATACGGCGTGCAATAGACCTCTTGGGCCAGGATTTGACACACTTGCGCATACCGGTTCCCATTTGTCGTCCACAAGCGACACAGATAGGCCCGAATCCCTACCAGACGGTTTCGAGAGTGATTCGCTATTCCCACTAGGGCAGGTCATACGAAGTGTCATGATCAATGCTGCAGGGCAACACGACCTCCAGTTTCTACCAGTCAGTGAACTCGACACCATCGTCGCAATACCACATATCTCTGAAGAACTCAGGCGATCCGGTGTCTCGACCAATGTCAATCTCATAGCGCACCAGGTATATGACCCAGTCGGAACCACGAGCGAACCCACGACAAGGCGGAAGATCTTCGGAATCCTATGCCTTATGGAAAACGCTGCTGCGATCATAGAGTTCATCAATGAGAAAGTATATGACGTTGACTTACCTTTTGAATTTGATCATCAGGGGGTCCACCGCCGATCAAATTCCACCATCGAACTCTTCACGAAGTGGAAAGACCATGAAAAGGACACGTTCAAGACCTACCAAGGACAATTCTTAGCACCCTATTTCAAGCTCGGTCAAAACCCAGCTGCTTCGTTTGGAAAATACACTCTACACCACTGCATGGTCCTGCCATTTGTCGAGAACGAAGCTGAAGACAGTGCAGAGGGCTATCATATGATAGGAGGCACATCAGATGTCCGCAAAGTCAAGATACACACTGCACACTATGACCACGCCGAGTCACCTGTAAGACTCTGAGCTCTCTTGTCAAAGTAATGCACTAATGCTCCCAGATACCATCAGAAAAGGCATACTTTGCAGTGAAGGAAATTCGCAAGAGCGGGGCTGCAGAACGGCCCCCTAATCGAGAAACAGATGCGTACAGACGTCTGAATCCAATCCGACATCCACACATCGTACGGCTACTTGGAACATACCTACACAAGGGAAAGCTTCATCTAATCTTTCCCTGGGCAGACGGCAACTTGCATCAATTCTGGAAAAAGCATTATCCCCGTAAAGAGGACCTTCATCGTGGCCATCCACTTGCCAAGTGGTTGATCGAACAATTCCTCGGTTTATCAACAGCTATCGTGCGTATTCATGACCTGGCCTCTAGTAGCCTTAGTACGCAGGATCAGGCGCAGAACCACGGCAGACATGGTGACTTCAAACCGGAGAACGTCTTGTGGTTTAAAAATTCCTCTGGGTCGGGCTCTATCGGCTCGCTGGGCACTCTCATGGTATCGGACCTTGGGTCAACTGAATTCCATGGCACACATTCGCAAGACGTTCACGCAAGTAAAGTTAGTGGCTACACAGAAACGTACAAAGCCCCTGAATTTGATAAGATGAGAGAAGTGTCGCCGAAGGCCGACATATGGTCTTTCGCGTGTGTTCTCTTGGAATTCCTCGTCTGGTATACCCATGGTCTGAGCGGAATTGTTGCATTCATTAAGGCGCGGAAAAACGATTCAAACCTGTACATTCCTGGGGATCACTTCTTTAATTACAACAAAACCGACAACACAGTCGCTCTTAAAGTGTCTGTCACGCAGGTACTTGCGCTGTCATGCCGACTATTCATGGGCCTATTGCTAACTTGTTGCACAGGAATTTACTAAGCTTCGTGAAGCTTCAAACAGCGATTTCATACTTGATCTTCTGGATTTCATAGAATCGCGTATGCTTCTTGCACGACCTGACGACCGAGCTACTTGCAAAGAAATTGCTGAGAAGTTCAGCACTATGCGGGAGCGCTGCGGGAAAGACGCCAAGTACTGTACTGAGAAGACGCAAAAGGACATTGCCCGTACAACTACGGATCGATCGGACAATGTTGCCGTACCACTCTCGCGTGAGCAGCAATACGAGTACGAAAAGAACACCAGAGACCCTAACTTGCGCATGCCACCATTGTCCATAGCGCCTAGCTTAGTCGAAACAGCAAGGGATGACAGTCGAAGTAGAACTTCGAGAGGTAGCACTGACAATGCTTCAAATTTGCGTATCCCTGCTAGCAGAAAAACAGACAAGGATACATCAGCGGAAGATTTACAAACTCAACGGGTCAAAGACCCTGGACATGCCTCGATGCCGGAGCAGGAGGCCCAATACATGTCACGGCGAAAACGACTCTGGTCATTTCTCAAGGCAGCGACAAGTTGTTTCAGACCCAAAGATGATACATAAATAATTCATAGGTAATCATGGTTTGGCGCTATCACATTTTACGCTTATTCAAGACCGCTTTGTAGATACCCTTTATAGACTATCATTGTTGTTATATACCACATATATGGCGCCGTAATGCGTGTCATGCATTTTTTTCTTACCTAACTTTCTGTATTTTAAGGACCTCAAATCTGTCCTGCGCTAGTGTACCATAACCAATCAGAACAATACCTGAACAACAAGGAGAAAAACCGGTGCATCTTGACCAATCTATTGTTTTCCGTCTCTTTCAAATTGGCCTCTCTTCGTCCACCACCTTACAACTCGGGCGACGATAAATTACGAAGAAGTACCACATGCCAATGGTGATCGTCGTGAAAAGCACCGTCACAACTACGTATATCCACAGGTAGCTTGATACGCGGCTCTTCCCATCGCCACCAAACCAATCGAAGAATGTCATGGAAAACACCGTCTACATTTTATGATTAGCAACTGCTTCCAAGCAGACTGGGTCGACTTACAGCAAAGAAAGTACCAGGCAGGAATACCATGGTCACTAGAGAAATTGACTTCATGACTCTGGACTCCCGATTCGTGGCCAAAGCCATTTCTACGGCTGTCTCGCTGTGTGACTGCCTTGATCAGTGATATATTTTTCTCTATAGAGTTTGAGGGAAAGGATATACCCATTGCGTTGCCATCGCCATGCCATCAACTCGCATGGTGCAGTCTCTAATCTTTTCGCCATATTCTTCTTGGATGGCTTCAAGTCGGCCCTTGATTTTGTTTCCCACATCCTCCATCCGTTGCAATAATGCAGCTTTTGGATCCCCTGTATGGGCATGAGTAGGCAGCGATTTGAACGTGTCGAATATGCTGTCGATGCGTTTTTCGCGCATTTCAAATGTATTATCGCTTGCTCGCTTGAATTCTTCAACTTGGCTTTCAATGAGCGCGGAGCTCCCAAATGCATATTTTCTATGCTTTAATTCTTCTGCATGTTTTGACATCTTTGACAACTGGCCATTCCATGTAATGAGTGAGTTACGCAGATATGTCAAATCAAGCCACGCGGTGCGCTTTGCTTCTTTTCGCCTTTCTATTTCCATCCTCCCAGGGCTTTCGGTGGTACCAGCCTCGAAATCTAGCTCGAGGATCTTGGTTTCAACTTCAACAATGCTCGCTTCCACGAGGCTGATATGGCGGATCAGCTCGAGCTCTACAAATATGCCTGGGATGAGTAATGGATGACAAGCTTCATCAGCGACATTGTGAAGCTTTTTCAGGATAGCCTCTTCCATGATTGCTGTGCAACCATAGAGAATGGCATAGGTCACTCCAGTTTCTGGATAATGTGTGACAGATACCGCCATATCTGAAGGCCAGGAATTTGAGGTGCGACAGTTGTAAACTTTGAGATAGTCAGTTGTAGTCTAAGAACAGGTTTCAAGTATTTTCTCACTATATGCTGGCTTTCCCATATACAGCTCTTCACAAGAAAAGCTGGGCACATCGGTGCGGGCTATGGTCTTGGTTATGGATGCGTTAACTTGGAAGACTTCACATATAGATCTAAAAGTATCATATGAGAATGGAAGTGTCCGAATGCCGGGTTGCCTACGTGGAGTTGCAGCTTCAACTTCGGACGTAACAGGAGACTTCTTTTCACTGAGAGCAGCGAAAGTTTCCATGCGACGACGCCCAATTTGTGGGATGCTGTCAGCTTCCATGCATTCACGCCATTGTTCATATGACATTTCCTTCGATGATGTGTCGCATACTGGTTGTTCCCCTGATCGTTTTGCAAGACTATTAGGCTCTTATTAATAAGATTGACATTGAAGCACACACGATAGAGCTCTTACATCAAAATTAGTCCAGGATCCTCGTTATCTGAGAGTAATTCCTAGCCCAACATCAAAAATTTGATCAACAATAGGGCTAGAGAATTGTTTTACATTTTGTAGCCACTGCGTCCAGTCACTATCGGTCTCAAGCGACCATAGTTGCATTCGAAACTAGACGTATGAGTCAAGAACTGGAAGAAGATACAGTATACCTACTCCATTACTTCTGATTAATTTAATTGCAACCGATGACCGAGGCTCATACTTGAAGATGCGTTTCAGATCTGTCTCTTGGCGGCTCAAGCAAGCGTGGTCGCGAGCCCAATTCATCCCGAAGAGCTTGCGTTTTGTGGCCACCTTAGTTTAGTGAAATGTAGGTCAGAGAAGGATTTAATGTAGGCTGAGACGTCACTTCTAGTATTAAAGATGCATTTGAAGGCTACAAGGCTGAGGCTGTGTTTCCCTGCACGTGTTTCTCCATAGCACTAGAATGCCGGAATGTTCACCGGCGAGCTGCATCAACCCGCATGTAAGATGCCACTAGCTGAGCAGCTATGTTTCCACGAGCCATACTACAGGAGGTCCTCGATTTCTTGCGACTTCATGCCGGTTACACGACGTCCACCGGCTAATATGAGGCACATACGCTGCATGTAACGTGTGCTGCGTAATGGCGGGGTCTTCGCAAGGCAACCTTTCGCCTGATCTCTCCGTCACATCTTTTGGCATCAAGCTCCATTCAAATGGCTGAAGGAAAGCGAACATGATACAAAAGCGGTTTTACAATCCACCCATCTCTGCAACAGTTAATTGAAACACAGTGCCAAACTACCAAACCTGCACTCCCTACGACCATGATCGTAATTCTTGCCGCCAAGTACATCGAGAGAGATCCATTAGAGGACTTTCTTTTGAGGACATTTCCTGGTGAGAATGTCACAGTCACGGTCGGTTCAGCGCCTAACGATACAGTCATAGACTAATCTGTGTCTAGTACAAACGTGGTCACTTCCAGTGCACTATTCCCCGCAGGCTGGACCAAGTATGTGTCTAACTGCACGGGAAATTATCCACGTAACAAGAACAGGTTCAATATGAAGCGCTCCAACGATCAGTTGCATTCACACACTACGAGATCAAATAAGATACTTGGCTAGTTTATCTACAAAGATGGCTTCAGAGGTTTGGCACTATGGTACGTTCTGGTCTGCCGAAAAGGATGGTTTTTGGAGCCGTATGATTGCGAAGATCGAGGTGCACCTAAGTAATGGAGGTCTATTATCTCAAGAACAGGAAATTAACGAGAAATTGATTAGGAGATCTGCAGAAATCATCATATGTTCTCCTAACTCTCATCGGTTGATGGGAGGCTCAGTTAGTCCCTCCAACGCTGTGGTCCCCTGTGTCTTCCTGCTCGTCCACGACTTTCAGTTCTTCTGGCATCTTTGGCTTTTGAGTTGTGCCACTATGCGTATTCAGACGAGGCTTGAGTGATTTGATTAGACCAGCGGCATGCTCGTTCAAGATAGCTTTTATTGGCACACAATACTTCGGTTGGCGTTTTTCGGGACATGGATACTGGCAATAGGCATCAGTAGGGTTTGAAGCTCTTCGATACATTCTTTCCAGACGTGCCAACAAGGCAGCGGACCGGATTCGCCCATTGGCAGCTGATATCGTAACGACCATTTCAGCCTCAATGAGATCAAGCAGTTCGTGGAAGAAGTTTGTACACGTAGGGCGGCCGTGAAGGCTTGCAATCCACTTCAACGCTTTAGCATGGCCAAGAAGTGGAATAGGTCGTAGAAACTCACCTCGCTGACTTGATTCTTGACACCGCAAACATGACCTGAGCCGTCCGCACCTGCTCTGACCTCAAAAAAAATTTCAGATCCATAGCCAGTAATGTATGGCGTCGTCCGATGGGCTTCGAATAGGTCACGATCCTCCTGGCCACCTAGAGCCCAGCAACACATTTCCAAAAGAAGACACCCGAATGTCCAAATATCGAAAGCTTGAGAGACAACACCCCCTTCAAGGTCACACTCCGGAGGCCTATAACCAGGTGACACAGGGATGCCCTTGCCCGGTATATTCGAGCGGCTGTTTGTGGTATTGAACGTAGTGAGGCCAAGATCAGCGAGAACCAAAATGCCTTTGTTGTCAGTTGGAGACTCATACCAGAGAACGTTTTCGGGATTGATGTCGCCATGTCGGCCGTATTTCTTTTTTGGGACAAGCTGTTGTCCCTTGTAGCTTGGGTTATGAATTGTGTTGAGGGCACCTGCCATACCTACGACTTGCTTTGCCAGCCATCGTACCGTAAGTATGTCAGGGTTCACGCCCTTGATAGGAGCTACATTATCTTTCCAAAATCGGTCCAAATCTTGGCCAGCCCAGGGAAACAGTAAGCAGTATTCATTTTCACTCTTGATGGTCCATGTCATCAGTAGGGTAACGAGATGGTCATGGACAAATCCGCTAAATCTTTTAAGAGCTTCTACCTCTTTCCAGAATTCGCGTTCTTCTCTGGAAGGCTCTTTCGCACTTTGTTTGATCCGCTTCAGTGCGAAGCATTCGTTTGTGATTATCTATTATACGTCAGAGATGCCTTATTAGAAGAGCTGCTGAACCATTTCGCACAGATTCAAGAATTTCATGAAAGCCATGGCATTGTGTCTCGAGTTTCACCTTATAAATAGCCCCATAGCCGCCGGCCTGTATATATTCATCTTTGAGAAATGGCATTACATCGTGGGCGTCGAAATCTTTATGCTTGATAGTTCTTCTGTCGATTTCGAGATCCAGGTAAGCGGGATTGACGCGATACTGCCATTTTATGAACTGGTCTCTTTCGGATATCTTCCAATCTTCAAAGCAGGCAAGCGCTTTTGTTGGTGATGACCTACGAGCAATGTGCCCTGTGATACGATTCATCCTCAGTAGTGGCAAGCTGTCGTCACCAAGCCCCTGTTTCTCGAACTCCCAGATCTGCCTGTCCTGATCGATGAGCAACAGTACCGCGAATACTTTTAGGTAGTCCTTTCTTATCGTCTGAACTATTCTGTTCAGAGTCTTCGCATCGTTGCACCAGTTAGCAAGTCGCATCATGATGCGCTCAGGGCTAACAATTTTCTTGAGCTGGCACTCAGACCAGAAGAACTCGCCGTCTGCATGATGAAAAGCATTCTTGCGCAGCAATTGGTCTAGGCTAGTATCAGATTCCCGATGCCTTTGGGAAAAGCCCTTAATATAGTCGATCTGCGAATTGGAGGTAATGTTATACTCGGAATTCAGCGCCGCAATGTGAATGGAAGGGGTCTGCAAGCCGTCAACACGACCAGGCATTGGTTGTCCCATGGGCACACGGTGCGCACTCTAGGATTCAAATCTGATTGTTTGGAGGAGGGTTGGATGAGAAAAGCTGTAGGGTTTGCAACTTTTAGGTGATAGCAAAGGCCATATGTACGGCCATTCGAAATACTCAATCCTTGCCATGACTACCGTCAGCGACAAGAGGCTTAGGCCGGATTGGAGGTTCTAGTGGGACCTTGGTTCAAGCAGGTGGAATGCTCTCATTCATAGGGCAAAGATGACGATTCCTCGTGACAGTATCGCGCGGCTGAGGGCGGAGGTGGTGTAGGATGAAAGATTTTGATTGACGAGAATGCGGTCGTGCCATTATAGAAGGACGTCCGCCATGGGACTCGTTGCCTTGTTCCAACTCTGTTAGGCAGCAAGGCTGATCACTACCTACGTCCCCTCGAACGCACGTAGTGACGCTTAGCTGACGTCAAACGAGGGAGAAAAGAATATCAGTGAGGCTAAAATTTGATCGAGGTTATTAGCTTCCTATTGTGGTGGCAAACGTTTATAAAGCAAAAAGAAACAATATAAGCTTGTTGCGATAACGCGTTGAAGTGTTCTGGCACATGCTGGTGTCCCGGCGCACATCATTTCCCGCGGCAAATAATCCTTACATAAGTGTCGGGGCTGCCACTTGGAGCAACATTCCTAGATGCAGCAGGTGCCCACTTAGTGCAGGCCATTACCCTGAGCCAGCTATATGCAAAAGCATATTGTATTAAAACTGGCTTTCCATTTCTACTATTAATTTTTGGATCTATTTGCAATGGCCGGAGAGCCCAAAATACAAGGTGTTGTTTCAAGTGTTAATTCAAGCTATCTGTCTATTTGAGTGGAGGGGTTTCTCTTTAAAAGAGTCATGTGTATGTTGCTGCTTTGCCTAAATATGTATGGGAACATTGGGTGCTGAGTGGCCTACTCATCCAGTTCAATAGCACAAGTACAAAGATGAGAACAGAACTGAGAGTACAGGGTCCCCAAGGAGTCAATTTCTCGAGGCAGACAAGACACTTTGCCATCATGCAAGATGCGAAATCAATTGGTAGAGGGCCTGAAGTATAGTCTGAAGACAAGAGTCGAAGAGGAGTCCGGCAGGGATGAAGGGAGGACCTCCTGCTGCAGGGGCATTGGATTTAATCGTAGACCCCGTATTCTCATGGTGAACGTACTTACGACCAAGCGTTAGCGTCCGATTGTAGCCAAAGTGTTATATTTTAGTTGAATGAATAGTAGCGAATACCTTAAATTACCGTTTCTTGTAGTATATTTGCACTCCAACTTCATCCATAATATAGAGGAGCGATTATCCAGTTCGCTTCCGCTTCTGCTTCCATAGCAGATTAATAAGGACAAGGACAGAACTATGAATAGAAACTTACATACAAACCTTCGAAATTCTTTATATACAATATTAAACCTCGTAATCGCCGCTTTCGGTGAGAGAGTATAACAGCTCTTTATAACCTCAAGTTGCTGCCGCCTTCATTATGTTACCATAGTATCAACCCTACACCACTTTATGTTCCTACCATTTGTCGAGAACGAGATCGAAGACAGTGCAACTTGCTAACATATGATAGGGGCCTATCAGGCCTGGAAAGGAGTTGTATGATGTATATGACAGATTTCTTGAGCGGTGAGGCGAGCTTGAGGGGTTTGAGGACCAGGTGGGAACTACTACGTTACCTTCAAACTGTGTGGCAATGAAGACCGAGAAATGGATATAACTCTATTCCTGCTCCCATGAACGGATGACCATCGCAATCTAGTGTTACTACTATACTGAGCTACCATTCCTCGGCATTCACACACATCCACTATGGCTCTATAGGGCCCTAAATCCGCCCTTCTCTTCTCACTGTTCTTAATCCCGCACTTAGCATCAGCAGGATACAGACCCTACGAGCACTTCGTCAGGTTTCATTGTGGCATTGGTTCCAACCCAGCTCACCTTGAATAAGCAACTTCATTTTTCGTCGAATAATTTCCAGGCGAAGTATAGAAAGATGTCAAAGGGGCAAAGATGGTACCTACTCAAGTAAAGTTGCTTGGCTCCACTTAGGACGGCTTATACCCCTAGCAGGGGAGTGATAATAAGTATTGTATAGAGGAAAAAAGGACCAAATCCAGCTCACTGAACGTAAGGCAGGGGAAACGGTCAAACCTCCTATGTCTGCAATCACAAGGACGATCTACATCCCAAGACAGAATTATTATCAAAGTGTCGACCAACAAGGACTTTGCGACACTCAAGGCAAAATCAATCCGGCGGACGTGTTCACCAAGATCAAAGCCGGGGTTAACGACTAGCGTGATGAAACGTTAAACGAAACTCCCGGGGGCTGTACGATTCATACGAAATGCACCTCAGTGTCCGCAAAGCCAGGGTTGACGTCCGTGATGGTAGACACCCTGAGGCAGATCTCCGATAGCCTTGTTGGACTGGTCAAACACGAGAAGGTCAACGAGTCGCTTTGGAATCCGTGCAAACATCGAAGGGACACATGTATTGGTGATTGGGACGAGAATGGGTCGACTACATATGGGTCCCGTTGTCGTTAAGCATCGATGTAGACTGCGGTTGGGGAAAGTCTTGGGTGGGTCATCTTGACTATTAAATCAGCTGAGAATAGTCTACAGTATGACATGTGCAAAGGTCTCGGGTTTGGAGCTGCATTTGCCTCAATTATGGCAATTATCTTTTCTCCTGACCTTGGCTTCGCCAGAGGGGCTATTGTACAGGATGTTCTCCGCGTGGGGATGCTGATGGCTTTTGTTTAGGAAACTCTTTATTACGCCCTAACATAGTCATTATTTACTTCTTCCTTCTTTCAAATAATCCTCAAAAGATGTGGCTAAGACAAAGAAAATATACAGTACTCAAGGAGACGACATAAATCTAGGGTATAGTCTATTTATTGCAAATGTGGAGATTCTTCGCTACTAAGAATGAACGGTTTGGCTGCAACCATCTAGACCAACTGCCTATGTCAAAATAAACTGTCGCGTTATATAGACTTGTCATGGTAACTTCGTTACTTCTTCTTCTAAGTGCCAAGAGCCCTATCCTCCATTATACTTGGTATTCTCAAGGAACAGACCCTCGCATGATCTATTTTGCTGCTTTGTCTAAATACGTATGGGAACATTAAGGGCTGAGTCGCCTATTTTTCAAATTCAATAGTTCAAGTACAAAGATGAGGACAGAACTGAGAATACAGGGTCCCCAAGGAGTCAAATTCTCAAGGCAGACAAGACACCTTGCCATCAATGCAAGATGCGAAATCAATTGGTGGAGGGCCTGGAAGTATAGTTTGAAGACAAACGCCGCACAACAACGGTATCAAAAGCATCTATAGAGCTAAGCGCATATAAGCTCCCTGTTTTGAGGATTTCCCACGATCCGATGGAACAGGCTGGAAGATGAGCTGAGACGAGAATTAGCTCGCCAGATTTGGGTATGTATAGAGAAATATTTTCGGCTGATCAGTCTCGAATATGAAAAGGTGTCGTAAGGGATGACCAGGCAGAGAATGCCACGATTTGTCTAACAGCATTCTTGGTCGCATCCGGCTGATAGTTGAAAACAAATGAGATGCCAATGCATGTGCATAGTAAGAGGAAGGGCTGTCATAGATATATGTTTCGCAGGAAGTGCATTCCTGAATGGAGGTCGTTGGTTTGCTCCTTGTCTTCCATTTCATTGAGCAGGCATTGATTGGTTTTATATTTATCGTTGGATGCTCCGAAATGCACGATGTATCCCATCGCGTTGTTCTTCAACATTCCTTTCATCCAAGGACTGCAAAGACGACCATCTTCGCAGCCTTCATCCAGAATGAGATTCGAAGGCCCAAATGAGCTCCTGCGTCATAGCCACGTTTAAATAGTCCACTATTAGCTCTGACGACTGCAGTGCTAGGTTTCGCAACGGTGTAAACCTACTTTCCATAGTAACGGAGAATTACCCCAGAACCACAGAGTATAAGCGAGATACATAGATAGCGTAGAGTTCTAGAGACCGGTTGACGCCACGCTCAGGCTTGTTGCTCGATACCACGTGTGGAGGCGTTTTCGAGGCTGCTTGGCCATGTAAGACGAGCTGCTTGTTAGAACGCCTCGTGCTTCAAGTAGGATTGGCGAGATATAATAGCGGTATTATTGACTTTCCCACCACATACAAAAAGTCCATCGCTACGACTGCCCCGAAAAGCAGCATTGCATTGATTTCTCCCTATCCTCCACCATGAGTATCGCTACATGTTTTTGTGAGCTAACTTTCCGACTGCTAGCGACTTTCATGTAATCTCAATCTCTACAATCTGGAAGGGAGAATGGCCTTCCCGTGTGATGAGTTGTTTGGTTGGAGCGGCACAAGGAGCTATCGAGTCGATGTTCGAAGACAGACTTCCAAGATCTCCGTATCCAGTCGCCCTATCGTGGCGGGTCAGTGACTTTGCGGCCATGATGATCGTATTCGTGTGGGAACGCACATTAATTAGGGCAGACTTATATCTGTTGGGGCAATTTCGCGCGATGGCGCAGGTTCTCGATGCAGATTAGCCAGCGGACTCGCCAATAACATGGCGCGGAGCTCTGATGTGCACAACATATTTACCCGAGAGAAGGTTGAAGTTCGCGGCTCACTAAGCCCCTAGCATGACCTGAGACATAGGGCTGTGACAAGTGGAAAGTTACAGTTCAGGGGCGTCTGACACTTGTGACAGAACAGCGTACCGGGCGGGCGGAATAGAAATGGCCAGCCAATCAATGATAATAATGTTGTTGACAGGTCGCAATTAATGCTGACGAACTATGTCCCGCGTAAAGGCATTCTCTGGTATTTTCGATTCCGCGACTGCCAACGCGCAATCGCAGTATACATCGGTCAATGCCAAACAAGCATGGCGTGAACAGGCTCACCTGATGTGTCCTTTGCGTTTCTAAGTCAGTCTAGGCTAGTCAATGACTGCGAGTCGCATGATGCAGGACTGTACGCTCGCCACCAAAAGTGACCGGATTTTGCCCTTACATCTTGTGCACCTGCAGTCGCTTTTGATAGAGGTGTCTAAATGCACGGGACACCCCGGTCACCTCACTTACCCATTACTCGAAACGCCAAGCCAATATCACGGGGGAACTTGCTGCGGGGCCTGTACCGATGTGTATTCCCGCAGTTTCAACCGCAGTGGAGTACGTGTAGGCCGTCCCTATGGATCTAGTGCTGACCTAGCCTGTCGTCGCGAGGGGTCATGCCGGTACTCATTATAGTTTCGCACAGGACACCGGTCCCTTTCCAGTGGCTGTTACCGGTGCCAAATACTCCGCGGTCTTGCTGAAATGTGTAATGCAAACAACCTGAAATTAAGTTAGCTTCTGTTTAGGCCGCCTCTTAGACCCTCGTTGCCGTGTCTTGGGGAATATAACTTATCAACAAGGGTTTGCCGTGCAGTGCCCCTACTTCTCGATCGAACCCCTCACCAACGTATTCGTGTATGGATTTGCTTGCTTTTGGCACCTGATATCACCACCAAGTCTATTGCAACTGATCTGTTGCAGGGTTTTGTACCCCAAACCAGATCGCCGACATGGGTCCCCGCCTGCGCATGTTGCTTTTCGTATGCATGGTCTGGTTGAGCTGCGTCTCATTTGCACAACAGTCGAATACTGCACCAAAAATTCCTACATGTGCTGTAAGTATTCTTTTCACCACAACATCGCATGTCGCTAACGTGTAGCAGCAACAATGTCTTGCCAAAGCATTCGCGGCGAGGACCTGCGGTCCAACAGACCAACAGTGTATCTGCACGAATAAGATGTTCCAAATGACTGTTACACCATGTGTGACAGCGAATTGCACAATTCCTGACGCATTAGGTGCGCAACTTTTTTCTGCATCTCGGAAGACTCCACTAAGGCTAACGATGTTGTAGCGATGAAGAACATTAGCTCAACGAATTGCAAACTGCCTGTTCGAGACCGTGGACCAAGCTATGTTACGTTGTCGTACGTAATGGTCGTTCTCGCCGGGGTCTTCGTGGCCGCACGCATAGCATACAAACTTTTTGATGGCCTAGAGCTCGGACTGGACGACTGGAGCATGATCGCAACCTTGGCTATCAGCACGGCCAACACTGTAGTCATCGTGACTGGCACGATTAAGAACGGTCTTGGAAAAGACATTTGGACCTTGAGACCCGACGAGATAACGAAGATGTTGAAATCTTTCTACATCATGGCCTCGCTGTATTTCAGTGAGCTGACGCTCCTGAAGCTGTCGCTAATTTTCTTCTACATTAGAGTGTTTCCTAGCAAGGGCGCTCAGCGCTTGCTCTGGGGAACTGTCGTCTTTACCTTGCTGTGGGGTGCTCTGTTTGTCTTGATCGCCATCTTCCAGTGCCGTCCCATCAGTTTCTTCTGGACGAAATGGGACGGGCTCCACAAAGGCACATGTCTGGACATCAACGCGATCACGTCATCAAACGCCGCTATCAGTATCGTGCTAGACTTCTGGAGTCTCGGAATTCCTCTCTGGCAACTGCGGGGCCTGAAGATGCACTGGAAGAAGAAAATTGGTGTCGCGATGATGTTTTGCGTTGGCACCTTCATCACCGTCGTCAGCATACTCCGCCTACAAGCTCTAGTTCATTTTGCCGCTTCGAGCAACGTGAGCTGGGAATTCTACGACGTATCGGTTTGGAGTACGATTGAGATTGGCGTGGGTATCATGTGGTGGGTTTGACAATTTCTGAGTACGTTTTAGAGAGGTGCTGACTTGATGTTACAGTACGTGCTTGCCCACACTGCGACTACTCCTTGTGAAGGTGTTCCCGATCCTTGGAGGAACCTTGGCCCGCAGCGGTCAGCAATATCAAAATTACGGGAGCAGCAATGAGCTGGGGAATCTTAGCCATAGCGAAAGATCGCGCCGTAAAGGGACGCTCCAAGACTCATCCCTATCGCGGGGGTCCACGGCCTATGGAAAAGGAGATGGCATTATTATCAAGACATCGTATTCGGTGCAGCGTAGTAAGGGTGATACGGATGAAGCAAGCCTGGTATCTCACGAGCATCCAAGGGAGGATTTTGGAAGTGGACGGAACAGGATTCGAAAATGATATCCAAGACAAAAAACTGCACTGATGATAGTAATAATTCAAATAATATTTAACATGCCTGAGACGTGTCAAGAGGAGTCAGCTAATGATTAAATGGATAGAAGGTAAACGGACTTTGGCCAGCTATATATTATGGGTAAAGTAATTTTCTCCCTACGATCACAGAACACTAACCTTTTGTCCAACTGTCAATCTGTGGTGGAGCCATTTAGATTTATTGAGCGCGCCATGCCTGGGCGATAATAAATGCAGTGAGGGACTAATACAGGTAAATTTAGAGGCTGAAAAAATGCACAACGCTGCAGGGAAAGCCAGAAAAAGATACTGACAAGAGTGGGGTTTCCAGGCCGATTTAGTCTCGGACATAATGCGAAATCGCACAAAAAAGAAACCAAAAAGATGCAAAAAAGACCAAAAAAATACAAAAAAGAATGATGACAAGAGGGGGATTCGAACCCCCGCGGGCAAAGCCCATGAGAATGCGTCAGTAATTACTGATAAGCTTTCGCTTGAGTCACACGCCATAACCACTCGGCCATCTTGTCGTTGTTCGATGCAGATTTGGAGCGCAAGATGGGCTATATTCTAATCAGTTTTGTTACGAAAAAAACGCACTCATGACATGAAAAAGGCGTAAGCCTGCACAGTCTGTGTCTTGGCTATCGCTTAGAGGCGGCGAGCTTGTTCTGGCGCCGAGCCGTGGACTTGTGGCTACGGTCCAAAACTAGCTGTTTGTGACTAGTAATTGCGGGGACTACTAGTGGCATACTTCATGACTACATATATTGTGCACAACAACAATGCCACAAATAAAGCAAATAGAAAGAGCACGAAGACTAGAATTATTGAGGAAAAGTAGCCCCAGCTTTGCGGGGCCGAACCATGCCAGAATGGTATAAAATAAAAGAGGCATCAAAGAAAGTTTGCAAACGCTAAAGCGGCCAACACTCGCAAATTTAAGAGAATATGAATTCAGACCATGTTTCCGACGATAAGATTGGCCACCCACTGCAGATAGTGCAGAAGGAGGGAGAGTCCATGGGGCTAGCTGTGACTCGACCTGAAAAAGCGGGGCCGTGGGCGTCCAGGGGAATCAGAGAAGGAAAAGTCCCTGGGGCTAGATATGTCTTAATTTCAGATAAAGCGAGGCCGTGGGCATCCAAGAAACCAGCAAAGGAGAAGTCTAAGGCACTTGGCATAGTTCAACTCCAGGCAAAGCGGCGCCGTGGGCGGCCCAATAAAGGCGAAAACTAACAAGGATATAAATTTCGATAGCTGTATCCTATTGCCAGGTACAATTCAGATTGCAGCTCTCCGTGTATCACTAAAGCATGGTACACCACACTTCATGTGAGTGTAGCCTGCCTCCAATCTTGAGAAGACCCAAAGGGACCTGGTAAGCAAGGATACTGGAGTTACTAAGGTGCTTTTCAACGAATAATCCCAAGAGTGAGATGCTGAAGTCTGAGTTCGGATGACCAGATCTTGATTGGTACACAAAGTTTTCGTACTGCCACCTTTTGATAATCCGCATACGCGATCGATATGAGTATGATGTTCAGAGCGACATAAGGTGACGAAATGGTAGACAATGAATCACCAGTGTTCATTATGGTAGACATCGTATTCACACTCCCGTGATCTTTTCGCAAGGAACTGACAGTCACTCCTGCGTCTTCTGGAGCATACATTTACTCCCCTGCGCAGGCGCCCCAGAAACCTCTCTAGAATAATCTCCTGCCTTTTCTGCAGCTGTTAGAGCTAGCTTTATGCTAACTGATACAATTCATCGTGCCGTTTGAGGCATATTAGAAAGTTGCAGTCAGCGAAGTCGTGATCCATGAGGGTTAGATCATGGCCCTTTTTCATTTGCTGAGGCCGGCCATCATTACCGCTGAAGATTTCGGGAATACAGGTGAAACGACTATGCTAAGTCGTGCGTAAGGGTTACACTACGTGGATAGTAGTGCGAAGAGTTAATTACTAGAGTGAAATGCTTCTTGAAGTGCGGGGCGAAAGGCTTCTTTTCTATCATAAGGCCGCAGCAACATTGAAAAGTCGCCGTTGCTCACAAAGCATCTTTGGAGACACTGACGATATAGCCAGCACCATCTTGTGAGGACTCGTCGCAGCCACGACAACAGTCTATACAATCCAGCAAGGCAAATCAGTGTTAATCGTCAGGATAACGCTAGCTAGTCATCTCCAGGGAACTGTCTAGATGAACAAGCCACTAAATTGTCTGCAGGCCTGGTAGAAATCTTCGGGAGCCATAGCAGCCACAATACTGACACACTAACTTCCAAGCATTCTAGGAAGAAGGTCCACTAGGCTTCCCCTCAGAAAGTTCTACAGTAGCAAGAGCAAAGCTATACTGCTGTAACGGGATGGTCTGAGTTACAGTTGAAACGAATCTCGCCGCAAAGGAGTCGCAGCAATAGTTTGACAGCATAATGGCGATAACCTACAGCATACGATTACTAGATAATAATAGATATAGAGATGTGAGCAGTCTGAGCATCGCGCAGCCAAAGAACCCCCCTCAGGAATCTCAACGCCCAGAGTAGACATTCGCAAACAACTGGTGGTAGAACACAACCCGGGCAATTTTATTCGCCACCACGTGGTTTCCACTATTATACTTGTCATTTCTTGTCCTATGGGTGCGATCTGCATCGGCAGTTTCAAATGGGGTATTAGAGCCTTTCTTGGCCACGTTGCGACACGTTCGGACTACGGGAAATGCAGATCATTGAGGGTTTTTGCTTGACTCCACTTTGTTACATACAGACTGTCACCAAGTACAGGACAAGGCTTTAAGTCAGAATCTGTCGTCTCGATACGGCAAGCCAAGTCCGCTCCTTGTCGTTGCTTCATGATGCGGTTGACAAGTCTGCTGGAGTCTCCAATTTGTGGGCTTGAGCAGGCTTCCCTGCTTCCCTTCCGATGCCCCAATTCTACCCCTGTATCTGTTGCTGTCTCTCGTTCCTCCCCTGACGGCTCTAACCCAACCAATATGCACAGAGTCTACCCTAGTACTCAGCCAACCTTAATCGCCTTCCAATGTTCCTGCGTATAACGTCCCGCTCGACCGACGGTTCAGCTTCCCCACCGCGGTTTGCATTGAGCGCCTGGCGGAGCATACCCGCATCGAAGAAGCCATCTAAGAAAACAAGGAAATCAGCGAATGAAACATGGGGAAGAGGTGTTATGTCGTGTCATAGGGTCTAGAATAGGAATATGCGATGAAAGGATGAAGTCTTGTCTATCGTAGCGCAAGGGAGGTATATGTGTGAATGTATGTGTGTGATGCAATGCGGTGCGATGCAGAAGACATATAGGGCAAGGAAATGAATGAAGAAAAGCATCAGGAGGCGTAGTACATGGGCTTTTTGACAGCGACTTTCGTAAACCTCTTAGTCCGGAACTTCTTGACCAACGTTGGTTTCCTAGGAGAGCTCACGAAAACCGCCGTCAAAGGCTTGAAAGGAGGAGAATGGGGAGGTGTAGGCGGTAAGGCAACTGGGGGGAACGCCATATTCGGGGCGTCATCAAGGGTAAGAGAGGGAGGAGAAGGGGGAGCCCTACATCCACCAAGACCGTCGTCATCGTCGTCATCAACGATGCTTTCAGCAGGCGTTTGTTGTTTGCCACCGTCACCCAGAATGATTCTGCCACGGCTTTTGAGGCGGCTTGCGTTTGGTCGGTCTTCCGCCTCGCGGGCACGGGAGGCGGTCTTGTCACCCGAGGTGCCGCGGCGTTTGATTTGGCGCAGGAGTTTGCGGATCTCGAGGAAGTACGATTCTAATGCATCAATGTAGCGCGATGTTTGTCTATGTTTTGAGGAAGCGCATATTGAGATGCTGCCGTCTTTGATGATGTAACCAATGCCAAAGCCATCAGCGGAGGTCGGACCGAAGCCGAACTGTCGGAGTGAAGGGTTTCCGCAGTTGGAAGTCGAGAGGATAGTAGTGTTAATTTTGTCCCAACCACCGTCTGCAAACATGGCAGGCATCGAGTGTTGCATCGGTGGGGGTGGCGAGCTCGAGATAGATCCATTCTCCGACAAGACTGAATTACGATTAGGAGATCCCACTCCAGATGCATCCGGACTTGACGGCCGCGTGGAATCCCAGCCATCACTGCTAGCCATCTCAGCCGATTCGTCAATGGCACGCTGCCAGATGCAGTAAAGGGCATAGAGATGGCGGTCAGGCCCTTGTGCTTTCGCGCAGACCTTTGTGTTCTCGGTGTGCTTCTGGCAGGCCTTGCGAAGCGCGTCGACCTTCTCTGCTGCTGGATTCTCGCCCCAGAATGTTTTTAGGAACTCGACGGACTCTTCTGTGACGGATCGAATGGCCTCGGTTCGTCCGTGGTAAAAGACTTTGGTCATGGCAGGCTCATAGACACACTCTATTCTTCCGTACAAACCATAGTAAGCAGCTTGGAAGGCCATTTGAACAAAGGCATCAGGAGAGAATCCCATTGATGTCATGAAGTTCTTTCCGTAGTGAGGGAATTCCAGGGTTGCGAATTCATTTTGCTGGATCAAATCGGCCAAGCGCGTTTCAGCGAAACGGAGTGCTGTGCTGAGTTCAGGTACCATATCCCACTCAAGTTTGTGAGGAGTGGTTTGGACGTCACCAAAGCTATCTGGGTCTCGCTTTGCTGGGTCAGGGCTCGTAGATGCCCACAGACTGGGTGCGCTACCATTGATCGTTCTGGCAAAGCGGAGAATGGTGTCAGTGTATAGGTCAGAAGCGAACCGGAGGACGGTATGACCATCGACACCAGTGTGTTCGAAGTTGATTCCAGCACTTCCATTTTTGCAGACAATGATCTGCAGCTTATCGTACCAGCGATTTGTGCAAGTACCGACTTGGACACCACGCTCAATCTTGCTGGTACCGCAAAGCATATTCATGCATAGGTCTGCACCAGTTTGTGGTTCAGTGTAATCCAAGCACAAAATGAATAGGGCAGAGTCGACAATGTTCAAGCAGTCTGAGTTGTTGGATCCTTCGTCTCGGTGCAGGACATCACGAAGGCCAGCCCAGACTTTACGGTTCTCCGTACTCAGAACACCCAAAGCCCCTTTCGCGGCGTCTTGGATGGGGACTTCTTGCGCATCCTCGACAATAACTTGCAGATTGAGAGCGATGTCCTTTTCGCTCATAATCAAGTCGTTATTGTCATCGAGAACGTCGAACCAGTAGAATTGCCCGTAGCACATGACGACAATATGCTTTGATGTCGGGTCTTGACCGATCTGACAGCCATTCTCGGTAGGGATTCTGGCGGTACCAAACAATCTTGAGTACTGATACATGCAAAGTGGCTGACCCTTGACGGTATCAGGTGGTAGCTCTTCTAGACGAACAGCCCTGACGAAGGAAAGTGCCGATACCACTAACGAGGCTGCACGGGTGACTTGGTTGTTGCGAGCCGGGGTGGGGTCATCTTCCAGTAGGAAAAACGGATTTAGATTAAGTACCACCGGATTATCAAAATTCAGATAAGAATCGTACCCTAAAGGCAAGTCAGCGCGTATTACTCAAAATTGGCCGATGTGTTGAGACGGTTGCAAAGCTTGTTGCAGCGTTCGAGTACGAGCAGGAGACTTACAGAACTGCTCGATGTAGTTTGCTTTCCCACTTGCGTACTTTTTGAGCTTGTCTTGTAGTGCCGGTCCGTCGGATTTTAAGAATTCGTTGATTGACAGTACAGTGTCGTTGTGCTCCTTTGGTGACTGTAGAGGCTTCAGAGCGGCAATGTACTTTTGACATGAGCTATCAAGGTCAGGAATGGGAAGCTTTGGTAGCTTGTCCTGATGGGCAAAGGTGATGCCTGGTTTTGATTTGGGGTTGGTAGAGTGTGCTAGAGGAGCCTTTTCCTCAGCTGAGAAGGACTGGGTGCTCTCTTTGGCAGATGCCTCTGACCTAGTCGCGCCGTTGAGCTCCGAGGCGGACATCTTGGCAGCTGTTGCCAGTGACTCGTCCAAGGAAGAAGGTTGTGTAAAGGTACGAACTGTCATGATGGTCAATATGGATCAGGCGTGGAGAGGCGAGATGAAGGTGACGACGTTGAGGAGCCGCAAGGCACTGCGGTAGAAGTAGTGACAATCTTGCAGACAGTAGGCCGGCATGAGTACACGAGCGATTCGCCGAAAAGTGAGGGTATTTGAGATGGGAAGGCACTCTTATAAGACTCAGGACGAAAGGGGAAAGATGCATTAGGGTGGATCCACCTGGCAGGTAGGCATGTGAAACGCGCGATAGGCTTCGAAATAATGGGCAAGGTGATCCAAGCAGTTGCTCAGATAGCCGGCCGCTGACACGGAACGTGACCGGTCCATGGTAGACCAGAGAGGAGAATGACCCGACAAGGTGAACCAACGACTCGGTCATGCAAGGAAATGCAACTTACTCAGTAGCGCCGGACTCTAAATGAGGTGCAAATGTTGTGTTTCGTTGGCAATTCGACGTCGACTGGGGCTACTAGAGTCAAATTTAATTCTGCGTGACAAACTTACTGCGCTTTTTTTTGGTGGACCGCTTGCGCCCTCCAAGAGCTTGTGGAACGAGGATGTAGAGCCGGAAAAGTACTGCCGCAGAGGGAAAAACAGTTGCTGTTGGTCGAATTCGGCCAGGAGGAGACGGGTATCGCGTCAGGCTGCCCCGAGGTGAACTAGCAACCCTGGTGGAAATCAGCTATCAGAGCCACGGACGAGTGGAAGCGTCGGCGGTAGGGCGAGCTTATAAAGAAGACGCACCGCACAGGAGCGATGACCTGGATAGCCGGCTAATCGGGAGGAATACAAATTCTCAGAGCAGGCCAACACCAAAATGCCACGAGCGAGCAGCAGAATAACTCTGGTCTGAAGCCGGTGTGCAAACAGTAGAAGAGCGCCTCTGAGCATCACATGCGGTCATAGCTCACGAGCTCCAGCGTTGGCCCAAAGACGTCAATCACAAGGCTGCTCTTGGGGTTAACCGGGGTTGTCTAAGTGGCTGATGTATGCCAACGCGTGGGGAGGCGGGGAACGGGCCTCTCCAAGCCCTGGCTGGTGACGTCGGCCGGCGGAGAAACGGAAGACGCCCACCATAGACTTTTTTCTGCATTGACTACCGGTAGCCGGCCAAGACTGGGCATCTCGAAGCCTCGCGTTCCAAATCACCACCGCGCAGCCCGTACAGCGTGAACAGGACCGCACGCTCGCTGAGACGCTTCTTCAAGGGCGGTCAACCCTGGCGCTGGTAACCGTTGCGCGTGCCGCAGAGCCGCGCAAATGCGAGGGATTGGCCCATGACAGATCTGCTGCAGGTGCTGCCTGACTTTGATGCCAAACCATATTCGCACTTGCTGCCCTCGCTCGACAAGGCCCTGATTACTATCAACGACCTGCTCACTCTCGACGCCGTCCATGTGGCTAAGCGCGCCCAGCTGCCGGCCGGCGAGCTGAGGAAGCTCACGGATGCCACTGTTACTGCCCTGCACCGCCAGCTCGGTTTCGGAGCAGAGGAAGAGCGCGGCACCTCGTGCCTGCCTGCATCGCCCAGGAGTGACTGGACGTGTATAAGCACCTTGGATGAGAAGCTTGACGCTGCATTGGGCGGCGGCATTCCGCGTGGCTACCTGGTCGAGGTCACTGGCGAGAGGTATGTCCTAGTGCCCCCATTACCTGCTCGACATATGCACCTTCCGAAGCTGACGGTCTGCAGTGGTGTCGGCAAAACGCAGCTGCTCCTTACGCTTCTGCTGGCCTCGCAACTGCCGCCGCCTCAAGGCCTTGCCAAATCAGCCGTCTACATCTCCACCGAGGCCGTGCTCGCGACAAATCGCCTGGCCCAGCTGCTCTCCTCCCATCCGGTGCTGGCATCATTACCCCCCGACGAAAAGCCCTCACTCTCGCGCATTCTAAGCATCCAGACCCCGGACCTCGAGTCGCAGGAGCACATCTTGCGCTACCAGCTGCCGGTGGCTATCAGGAAGCACGACGTGGGCCTTGTCATCCTGGACTCCGTTGCTGCCAACTACCGCGCCGAGTTTGAGAAGACGGACGCCCGAAATGGCGCTGCCTCTATGGCCAAGCGAGGTTCCCAGCTAGTGCAGCTAGGAGCCTTGCTACGTGAGCTCGCCCGCACCGAGGGTATCGCCGTCGTCGTCGCCAATCAAGTGGCGGACCGATTCACGAAACCACCCTCTGCTGCATCGTCCCATGTAGCATCTCGAACAGCATCTACCAACAGTCAGAGTACCAGTCGTACGACTTCCACCAACAGCCAAGGCCATGCCCATGAACATACTCCTCAGCCAGCACATCCCCCCTCCCAGATTGAAGGCACCTTGCTCTTATCACCAGACCCACTGACCCTCGACCACCAACAGCGTTGGTTTACCGGGTGGGGAGACATGCAATACGAACCATCACACGCCCAGAAGACCCCATCCTTGGGCCTAGTCTGGACGAACCAGCTGGCATGTCGCATCGCGCTAATCAAGCAGCCTATCTTCGCCAACAGGCCTCTCATCCACACAGTCAATGGTGACGACCAATGGAACGAAGAAGAGAACCATATTTCCAAATGGAGACGCTGGTTCAAGGTTGTCTTCGCACCCTGGGTCGCTCCATCCGATAGCCGCGGTGTTGAATTTGAGATTCAAAAGACCGGTATTAGACATGTAATTAAAGAGAAATGAGGCCTTCTTGAAATGAAGACTAGGAGACGTCTGGCTATATTTGATCCTATGTGGCCGGCACATTGGTAGATTTGTGAATAGAATATCAAATCATGCCAATAATGAATAAACATTCTCAACATACTCTGTGCATATAGACACTCACATTCTTCCATCGTGGCTGGCTGGACAGCCTCGGAAGCAGTGAGGAAGGAGCGGCGAAGGGACTCCGGCCACCGCTTCCGTTCATGATGATCAGTATCTGAACTCACTCTTCGAGCCACACACACACACACACACACACACACATTATTCCAAAGCATCACTGTCTGATACACACACAGCTTTGCAAAAGCAGTCTGGCTGCCTAAATCCTCTCATGCATTCATCTTCTACCAAACAACGTAACAAACAACCACACTCCACGCTATCAAAAACTTTCAAAAGACACGTGCGGGTATATATATACGACTCATGAAAAAAAAAAGAGGGAAAAAAAAAAGGAAAAACGCCATCTACGCTTTTTATGCGGATGATGTAGAAATAAGAGAAGAAAAAATGCAAAAACATGATTGTCGTCAAGTGCTCAGCCCTCCAGATCCTCCTAGCTTGCTTTTTGTTTCTGCTTTTTAAGAAGGCGTCTCCGGTAGCTTCCTGTACTTCTCGTCCTTCAGCGGTACGGGCGGTAAGTCGGTATCGGAGTACACGTGTTGCGGCATGACCGAGTCTTTCCTCTCGTGCTTGAGATCGTAAGCGGTACTCGACAGACGCTGTGCGGGATTATATGTTGTTGCCGGTAACGTCTTGTAAGTCGTTGCTGGTAAAGTGTACATGAAGACTTCATCAATAGCGTCATCGATGTCATTGAGCAGATTCTGCTGTCCTGGTGGCCCCGATTCCGACGTTGAATTCTTGTCGAATGGCGACTTCGGGTCGAACGGGAAGGTGAAGGAAATTGGTCGCTCCTCGGGTGTGTATGAGACTCTCGGTGGGCCTGGACTGAGGGGTTGCACGGATATGGTCCGCTCGGAAAACTGGTGCGATGGGCTTCCGGGGTAGAGTGATACAGGCCGTTCATGGCGGCTTGAGAAGCCCCCATCATACGTGGTCGCTGGCAGGAGGAAAGAAGCCGGCTCAGGAGCTGAGGACGATATTGGCTTTTCCTCGAGTATGAATCTAAAAGAGATTGGTCTCTCATTCTGTTTAGAAGGACTCTTCAAGTCATCGCTCTGGTTTGTGAGTGTGGACGATTGAGAGAAGCCGGGGGATAGCACAGGATCGCTGTAACTTCTCGTATGCGAGGCGTAGGGCGGTGATGGAGCATGTAATGTGTAGCCAAGGGGCATGTAATCGGGCGGCGGAGCAATGAATATATCTCCATGACCCATCCGCTCGCCAGGATCGACATTTCGCAGCGCCTTTAATCTATCGTTCGCGAAGTTCGATTCGAGAATGTGCGCTCTTTCAACCAGTTTTTCCACGAGGCTCGCATGTGAATCCTTAAAAGTTCTCTTCACGAAGCCTATTAATAGTGATGAACATGTCATTCTCACGTCCTCGCGGATGTATAACCCATGTCTCGGAGTAGTCACACCAGGTTCGCCAGGTGGCGCCGGCTCGCCAGGTAATCGGCCACCTACGCTCCATTTTGCTCGGATGTCAAGTCCAAGGGGTGCATAGACGTGTGTTTGAAGACCATCGTCGAGATCCTGGAAGCAAGCGTGATAGGATACCGAGCCTGTTGCGAGTCCTCCTGGTAGGTAGGATACTTTGTCTTCTGGTCGTTAGCATGGCCATCGTGTCGGAAAGTGTATAACAGGTGTTACCTTTTATGGTATACCAGGTGGTATAGTATTCGTCGGTCGGCGCATAGCCTGGTGGCTTGCACTTGAATCTTTCGACGACCAACGGGTTCAAGTCGATCATGGCAAGATGGTCTTGGTACATATCCAGCACGCTGTTCCTTGTGATGCCCACCGGCAGCGGCGTGATTGTCGTGAAGACAGCCGTCTTTGGCATTTTGGATCTCTCTCTTAATCGGACAATTCTTATTTTCCGGGGAGTTGTTTCAAGAACTTGCTCGGAGAGGGAAGGATGGCCAATGTTTGCACTTATAGGGAACTGGAGTGCGAAGAAAGCGTTTGCATGCCGAAGCAGCGAGAGGAGCGGTACTTGTTTCGCAGGCCAGCATCATCTGGCTGCGGCGGCATCACGCATCGTACGCGTATCAGTTGTGCGCTCGAGCACTACCCTAAAGACCCCTGCATGCCGATGCGCAGATGAGGAACGACGGCACCCCGCCAAGCATCCCAGCGGCCTTCGCGAACGGCACGCGTGCCGTGCGTCTCTATTTCCGAGGGTATAAAGTTCCTACTTTACATATGCAGACAGATCGGATCGTCGCTGTCCGTACTCACGATGCGGGTCCTACAGGTGGCAGGTAGGGCTCTCACTCCTTGAGCATCGAAGTGCAGTGCCGGAGACCGGGAAACATTAAGACAGCAAAGGCACTGGATGCAGCCCGGATGCGGAACCTGACGTTTTGTTGCTGCAATTGGTGATGTAGTGTTGCAGACGTCAGGTTTCAGAGTACCCTGGCGGAGATCTGCCGCAGATGCGTTACAAGCTAGCACTTGCGCCATGACGCATGGGGTAACATGAATGAAATACGGACGAAGCAACAGCCTGTGTCTGGCCACTCCACAGTATGGTGCGGAAGCCGTTGGGTTTTTCGACAACAAATTCAGAAAATTAAGTTTGGATTTCCTCGTGGAAACGTCAAATGAACAGCTAAGAGTGAAAAATATGTACATGGCCGATAAACACGGCAATAGCCTGCCGTTTCAGGCTCCTTATGTCTCTTCTCGGTTTCAGGACGGCGTCGTCAGGCAAGCATCGTCAGGCACTAACTGCTTGTGGATCAGGCAACGCACGCTGCGCCACCGATGAGAACCTACGAAACATCTCCCATATCAGTAGGAGGGCCACCTGACAGCCGACCAGGAATGAATGTGCCGGCATGAAATGTCGGTAAGACAAACAGTTTGATAGTAGCATACATCAGGCAAAAACCAGTCATTCGTTATGCATTTTGGGCGCCACGTACAATTCCAATGGTGACATTTGAAAGAATTCATGCATTAAGGGTATGTACGGAAAGTATGCAAAAGTCCCAAAACGGCTGTGGATGCGTCCATTCAGTCGATACCATGCGCTGCAGTCATACCTGATGACTGTGCGTCCTTCAAACCCAACTGGCGCCCTGTAAAGCCATACTCATCCTAGATCATGGCCTGTCATTACACTCTCGACGTTTAAACGCCCTGGTGCATATCCACCTCTTTGGTCTCCACGGTCTTCCTTCCGGAGCCCATGGTTCCACCTTTGACCACCCCAATGACTCCAAA